>WNWK01000077.1:562500-835000 GCA_009830355.1 Cherax destructor
GGCCAGGAGCTATGACTCGACCCCTGCAACCACAAATAGGTGAGTACAAATAGGTGAGTACACAAGAAAGGTTAAGGGAAATCGGCCTGACGACACTAGAGGACAGGAGGGTTAGGGGAGACATGATAACGACATATAAAATACTGCGAGGAATAGATAAGGTGGACAGAGACAAGATGTTCCAGAGAGGGGACACAGAAACAAGGGGTCATAATTGGAAGTTGAAGACTCCTATGAGTCAAAGGGATGTTAGGAAGTATTTCTTCAGTCATAGAGTTGTCAGGAAGTGGAATAGCTTAGAAAGCGACATAGTGGAGGCAGGAACCATACATAGTTTTAAGACTAGGTTTGATAAAGCTCATGGAGCAGGGAGAGAGAGGACCTAGTAGCAATCAGTGAAGAGGCGGGGCCAGGAGCTATGACTCGACCCCTGCAGCCACAAATAGGTGAGTACAAATAGGTGAGTACACACACACACACACACACACACACACACACACACACACACACACACACATAAACACACACACACACACACACACACACACACACACACACACACACACACGCACACACACACACACACACACAATACAACCAGCTCTCTCCTGGTCTTGCATCGTCTTACAACTTCCATAAAGACCACTAGGTAACACTCACCCACTAAAACAACTTAAAAGTTGCGTGTGAGATCAGTGACCCCAACATGTGTATTTATAGGGCTATTAAATGCTTTGCTTACATTATTTCGATCACTTACAATGTCAACACGAGTCTCTTTCCACAGCTTCAAAGGAACACAACACCTTTTCTTCATTTCAAAACAATGGATACATTAGCAGTGTTGCTTCTACTGTCTTCTGTTTGATAGCTAAGTTATGGAAACATCAGCAGTGTGCTGCTACGCTATTCGTTAGTATAGTTACGCAGTGGCAACATCCACAATGTACTGTTACCCTATTTTGTGTGATAGTTAAATTGTAGGAACACTCTCAGTTTGTGGCTACCTTTTATTGTTGGAGAGCTGCCCCCCCTTTTTTTTAGAACACTCGCATTATATGTACAGAATCCATCCTCTGTGATGGGTCATGACAGGGAAACATAGCTAACATTTGTTCCCACTATGTAACTATCATATAGCTACACGCTAATATATAAGAGTTACAGTGTGAGGATAAAGACTACCTGTGTTTTCCCCTGTCATACTCCATCACGCAGGATGGGCTTCATACTGTGTCCTGTCGTACCGTGTCATACTGTGACCTGGGTTATTTTGAACCAAGAGACTTCAATAGGATGATGAGGATATCGTCATGCCCTCCAGTGTGGGTTCAGTAGCTACGCTAGCCTCAAAGTTTTCATTCCGGCAGGACTGGAATTACTATTACTTGAGTATTACCGACCCATACACGACAAGTAAGAGGCTAACAATCTTCCAGAGGAAGGTTATATTACCTACATTTTATCAACAAATTTCCCTCTGTTGGCACGAAGGCGGACCGAGGGGTTAAGCCCACTAAATAAAAAGACCCAAAACCTCAAACCAATGAGCAAGACCCACTAGCAAAGACCCCGAAGACTCAGACAAAGACATTCTTGTAACAAGTGTGGAGCGAGACATTTCAGTGTGGCTGGGAGGAGCCTGGCTGGGCTCTTTTAGCCAAATATTTCGCAAGTTAAGCACTTTTATAGCGAGGAGGGGATTCTAACAAGCTGAATTTTATTTTTGATCTCTCTCTCTCTCTCTCTTATAACCCTGTTGCTTTTTAATTACTCTCTCTCTCTTCTCTCTCTCTCTCTCTCTCTCTCTCTCTCTCTCTCTCTCTCTCTCTCTCTCTCTCTCTCTCTCTCTCTCTCTCTCTCTCTCTCTTAAAAACACCCAGTTAATATTTTATTCACTGAAGGCACTAAACCCGTGAGGGGTCATACAGTGCCTGAGGAACGGGAGGTAATCAGGTTTGATACGGTTAAGAGTAGCTGCATTTCCTCGGATCAGAGAGCTCTCGTGGCCAAGAAGGCCGCTTCTTCACCAGATTCATTCCATCTCGTCAGGCTGAGTTGAGACAATCTCCTAGCAAACTCGCTTGTCTCTCAGCCATTTACCTTCAAGGGCGTTCAGTACTTTGATGCTTTTCGGGAACTCATCCCTCCCTTTCTCCCTCGAAAACCCTCCCTTCTTCCCCCCATCCTCCCTACGTGTTGCATGGCCCCTAAGCGTTTAGGGCTTTCTCATGCACCATATGGAAGTCTGGATGCTGGGTCTGTGAATGCATCCCATTGGTGGGTCTCAGGAGATGAAGAGCATCCTTGATCTGCCCAAAAGGGTTTTTTTTTTGAGCAGATCCCTCACTGCTGTCTGGGATTTTAAAAGAGAATTCTTCCGTCATGATCACTAGAAATCTTCCGTCATGATCACTAGAAATCTTCCGTCATGATCACTAGAAATCTTCCATCATGATCACTAGAAATCTTCCATCATGATCACTAGAAATCTTCCGTCATGATCACTAGAAATCTTCCGTCATGATCACTAGAAATCTTTCATCATGATCACTAGAAATCTTCCGTCATGATCACTAGAAATCTTCCGTCATGATCACTAGAAATCTTCCGTCATGATCACTAGAAATCTTCCATCATGATCACTAGAAATCTTCCATCATGATCACTAGAAATCTTCCGTCATGATCACTAGAAATCTTCCATCATGATCACTAGAAATCTTCCGTCATGATCACTAGAAATCTTCCGTCATGATCACTAGAAATCTTCCGTCATGATCACTAGAAATCTTCCGTCATGATCACTAGAAATCTTCCATCATGATCACTAGAAATCTTCCGTCATGATCACTAGAAATCTTCCATCATGATCACTAGAAATCTTCCGTCATGATCACTAGAAATCTTCCGTCATGATCACTAGAAATCTTCCATCATGATCACTAGAAATCTTCCGTCATGATCACTAGAAATCTTCCGTCATGATCACTAGAAATCTTTCATCATGATCACTAGAAATCTTCCGTCATGATCACTAGAAATCTTCCGTCATGATCACTAGAAATCTTCCGTCATGATCACTAGAAATCTTCCATCATGATCACTAGAAATCTTCCATCATGATCACTAGAAATCTTCCGTCATGATCACTAGAAATCTTCCGTCATGATCACTAGAAATCTTCCGTCATGATCACTAGAAATCTTCCATCATGATCACTAGAAATCTTCCGTCATGATCACTAGAAATCTTCCGTCATGATCACTAGAAAACTTTCATCATGATCACTAGAAATCTTCCGTCATGATCACTAGAAATCTTCCATCATGATCACTAGAAATCTTCCGTCATGATCACTAGAAATTTTCCGTCATGATCACTAGAAATCTTCCGTCATGATCACTAGAAATCTTCCGTCATGATCACTAGAAATCTTCCGCCATGATCACTAGAAATCTTCCATCATGATCACTAGAAATCTTCCGTCATGATCACTAGAAATCTTCCATCATGATCACTAGAAATCTTCCGCCATGGTCACTAGAAATCTTCCATCATGATCACTAGAAATCTTCCGTCATGATCACTAGAAATCTTCCATCATGATCACTAGAAATCTTCCGCCATGATCACTAGAAATCTTCCATCATGATCACTAGAAATCTTCCGCCATGATCACTAGAAATCTTCCATCATGATCACTAGAAATCTTCCATCATGATCACTAGAAATCTTCCGTCATGATCACTAGAAATCTTCCGTCATGATCACTAGAAATCTTCCGTCATGATGACATGAAACTCTGCACATGCTAAGTGGATTGGAAGTCTCCCTTTTCTAAAAGCTCCACCGAAGCCTTGATTCTCTGAGTCTTGCATCCAATACAGGTCACTCTGTAAGGATTTTGCATCTTGCGAGAGAGACAGAGACAGACAGACAGAGACAGAGAGACATACACAGACACGCACAGAGAGACATATACAGACACATACACAGACACAGACACACACACAGACACAGACTTCATCACATAAAAATCATAAATAAAACAGTTCATGCCATTCATAAAACAGTTGTCATTCCTAATAATGGTTTATATAAAGCATTAATTTTCATACCTGAGATAATGGAATATATATATATATATATATATATATATATATATATATATATATATATATATATATATATATATATATATATATATATATATTGCAGTAAATTATAATAAGAAATAAAAATTATATTTTCCACTAATTTTTCCATAATTTTTTATACATTTATTTACACATGATTTTATACATGTATTTATGCATGCATTTATACATGCAAAACATGAATCACAATCGCTGGACTAATCCAATAAAGCGAACAGAAAAACATGAATGTTTTTGACATGCAAAAATGAAAGGTATTTCACCCGTTAGAATTTCAATACAAAGCAGACAGCAAAAAAGAACGTGGTTTTGTGTCCGCCTGTCTCTTGAAGCTGCGAGTACAGTTCATGTGTTCTGCTGTACCCTTGTAATCCCCCTTTTGTTTACAGCCAAACACAGCTTTGTTTGACCAGGAGTCGTGCGGTGAAATGAGTTTCCGTGTGGCAAGGTCGTACCTACTGCAGGGCTGGTGCGACTCAGGTGGCAAGGTCGTACCTACTGCAGGGCTGGTGCGACTCAGGTGGCAGGGTCGTACCTGCTGCAGGGCTGGTGCGACTCAGGTGGCAGGGTCGTACCTGCTGCAGGGCTGGTGGACTCAGGTGGCAGGGTCGTACCTGCTGCAGGGCTGGTGCGACTCAGGTGGCAGGGTCGTACCTGCTGCAGGGCTGGTGCGACTCGGTGGCAGGTCGTACCTACTGCAGGGCTGGTGCGACTCAGGTGGCAGGGTCGTACCTGCTGCAGGGCTGGTGCGACTCAGGTGGCAGGGTCGTACCTGCTGCAGGGCTGGTGCGACTCAGGTGGCAGCATCGTACCTCTGCAGGGCTGATGTGACTCAGGTGGCAGGGTCATACCTACTGCAGGGCTGGTGCGACTCAGGTGGCAGGGTCTACCTGCTGCAGGGCTGGTGCGATTCAGGTGGCAGGGTTGTACCTGCTGCAGGGCTGGTGCGACTCAGGTGGCAGGGTCGTACCTCCTGTAGGGCTGGTGCGACTCAGGTGGCAGGGTCGTACCTGCTGCAGGGCTGGTGTGACTCAGGTGGCAGGGTCATACCTACTGCAGAGCTGGTGCGACTCAGGTGGCAGGGTCGTACCTGCTGCAGGGCTGGTGCGATTCAGGTGGCAGGGTTGTACCTGCTGCAGGGCTGGTGCGACTCAGGTGGCAGGGTCGTAACTCCTGTAGGGCTGGTGCGACTCAGGTGGCAGGGTTGTACCTGCTGCAGGGCTGGTGCGACTCAGGTGGCAGGGTCGTACCTGCTGCAGGGCTGGTGCGACTCAGGTGGCAGGGTCGTACCTGCTGCAGGGCTGGTGCTACTCAGGTGGCAGAGTCGTACCTGCTGCATGGCTGGTACGACTCGCGTGGCAGGGTCGTACCTGCTGCATGGCTGGTACGACTCGCATGGCAGGGTCGTACCTGCTGCATTACTGGTACGACTCGCGTGGCATTGTCGTTCCTGCTGATGGCTTAGGGAGCAACAAGAAACAACAACAGCATAACAGCAGCAACAACAAATGATTTTTAGCTTTTTGTTCAGTTTGACATTTGTAGGCCTGGGCTTGCATGAGCCTATTGTGACTTAGGTGCGGGGCGACCTAGGTGTGAGGCGACCTAGGTGTGAGGCGACCTAGGTGTGAGGCGACCTAGGTGTGAGGCGACCTAGGTGTGAGGCGACCTAGGTGTGAGGCGACCTTTGTTCTTCACCTTGACCATGTGCAGTGGCTAACCTTCAGTTTTGGGGCCCTGAAGCTTGAACTGTTAAGGATTGGTGGGTGGGGGCCCTTCGCAACCCCTTCTCATACAGTAGGCCCAAAATTTTTAAGCAATGTGGGCTAAAGTCGTTTCTGGGCCCCTCCGGGATTAGGGCCCATTAGCTTCACAGTAGATCCGCCCTTGCCCATGTGGGTTGATCTCGCGTTTTCACGATATTTCGTTTGCTAAAACTAGTTTCTGTTCTCTTTTACCTCAGCGATGTTGACGATGTATAATTAGAGCGTTAGGATAGATGTATGACCTGAGATCTGGTGGGATTAGTGAGTTACAAGGGTGGGATGCAAGGTTGGGTGGGCTACTAAGTGAAACTAGACGAACTACTTCTTGTGCCACCTGGAAGACGGCAGAACCAGCGGAGCGAAGATCAGGACATACAAAATGCTTGCAAGAAAAGGTAAGGAAATTTTTTTGTCACCTGTACGTATGTTTCGTACATACTAACACGGGCTGTCCTTCACACGCACCGAGTTTGATATTCTTGCACGATGAACTTTACGTCTCTCTCCTTCTCATGCCATTCGCACGCGGCATAAATTCTGCTCTTCTAAACTCTTCGAATTCGATGTATAAATTTTTCAAAACTCCTATTGCATCCATTGCAAAAGTTGATATATCCTGGACGCCTCTATTCTACTGGTGTCAGCCTCTTTGTGACCAGCATCTTCCGTGTTTCAACTCTGTCTGAAGGCTCACCAATAGACTGTTTCCTTGACTGCTGTTAACAGTCGGACTAGGCGAATACTGTCTTGACTAATGCTATAGTCTCCCATAAATTAGTAATTAAACTGATAGCTATGAAGAGCGAACAACTTGAAATTAGCGTACGCTTTTGCTGATTTATTTACTCTCAACTCTTAATGAATTAGCTGATACAGATATTACTTGTAGCAGAAGTTTATTGAGGGGAATATGAGGGAATACTTCCTTGAGATTCTATAGAATGAGATACCTGAATATTTCCCTTGATCATCCGTTTTCTATGTTGGGGTCGGAGATCGGGGAAATATATTTCGACTGTATTGTGAAACATGCTGGGTTAGTAGACCAGGTTTGTACTGTAGAACATGCTGGGTTATTAGACTAAGTTTACCTCGTTTCATCACCCTAACCTGGCCATATTTTTGTCATTCAATTTTTATAGGTTATTCGGGGCATTGTTAACTTAAGTCACATTTCTGGTATGCTAACTTAGCCTTATCAGTGTTCTTTTATTTTCATTATATTATATATAGTATATATATATATATATATATATATATATATATATATATATATATATATATATATATATATATATATATATATATATATATTATATATATATATATAATAATATATATATATATATATATATATATATATAGGTAGATAGACTATTAAACATACAATTTTATCAGCCGATGAACAAAATCATTTGTCTGACAGAAATTTGCATATAATGACAAACAAATTAACATTGTACTGAAAAATGTTCTCTGATGTTTAAACAGTTGTGAATAACGCACTCTAACACACCTGACTCTTGTATTACACTCTCGCGTAGCTTACTACAACACACACACCTGACTCTTGTATTACACTCTCGCGTAGCTTACTACAACATACACACCTGACTCTTGTATTACACTCTCGCGTAGCTTACTACAACACACACACCTGACTCTTGTATTACACTCTCGCGTAGCTTACTACAACACACACACCTGACTCTTGTATTACACTCTCGCGTAGCGTACTACAACACACACCTGACTCTTGTATTACACTCTCACGTAGCTTACTACAACACACACCTGACTCTTGTATTACACTCTCGCGTAGCTTACTACAACACACACACCTGACTCTTGTATTACACTCTCACGTAGCTTACTACAACACACACCTGACTCTTAGTGTTCTCACCTTCCACTTCACGGGTACTGCCTTGATGCTGGCGAAGGGCTCTTAATCCAGGCAAGTGGATCTACTCTACCCTTACTGCTTAATATTCCTCAGGTTTCCGCTCCGTGGGTTTAGTGCTTCACTATATATATATATATATATATATATATATATATATATATATATATATATATGGTAATAATTATCGTCCTTTCACTATTATTACTGCTATTTCTACTGCTACTATTACTACTTCGTGTTACTATTACTACTGTTATTAGTACTGTGTGTGTGTGTTACACATAAACTTACGTCAATTAAAGAGATGACGTCAGAGTTAGCGGACACTTAGCACTGCAGTTGGAAGCTGTGTCATTTTGGTCATAGCTTCATAACTCGCGTTGAAAGCGAAAGTTGACCAGCAAAATTAAGTTAAAACGATGAAAGTTGGGAAATTCGGGCATTGAGCAACTCAAGTTGACTTTCCTCGTTACTTGTCTCTTTGCTGTGCTGAAGTCGATGAGCAACTTATCTTCTCTATATATTCAAATACATATATATATATATATATATATATATATATATATATATATATATATATATATATATATATATATATATATATTATTTATATATATATATATTATTAAATATATATATACCATAACTATTCTCACCTGATCCTATGTTTGCACCTGCTTGATCATTCTCAGTTTCCAGAATATCTTTTATCGTTTAGTAGTGTTGATCACGACGACGTGAATAGTTCCCCCACCCTGAATGACCATTGGAGATGTATGCAACACACTAAGACGTTCCTGATGCAAATGCAAGAACCTGAACAACGCCCGCGTTAAGCATCCGAACATCGCTGACCATCTCAAGAGATGGGAGGATGCCATCACAGGAGCAGACGTACGAAGATGCACCTGCATGGAGGCAGCCATTATATCTGCCTTTAACACTTACATAAAATAAACACACGACACCACCATTACAACCACCACCACTACCACCCATATCACTACTTCTAGAACTACTATTTCTACCACCACTACTGTTACTATGACTACTATTACTACCCCATCACTACGATGCCTTCTATTACTTCTTATATTACTATTACTACTACTACTACTATTACTATATTTGGAAAAAATACTGGGGTTACACACTTACATTAGTAGTCAAACTGCTGCATATTTATGTAATATATTTTTACTTTATTACAAGATAACTATTTTAAATCATTGAGGTATAAAAACTGCGTGATTTTTTTTCAATCTTACGTATCCACTTAAATACCATTTTTGATGCCTTTCCAAACTTTCCAGTAAAACATACTGCATTTATGGTTTTTAAATAATCTGAATATAATAAAGTCTAGAAAACGTTGGCAAGAAAACCATAAGTCGTCAAGAGATACAGTTGACAGCCAAATTTTATTTATTTCTGGTGATGTTTGTGTAAAGATTTAGTTTATTGAGAAATATTATGGTGATTCCGACAAGATGTGAAAAAGACACTTATGTACACTTCAGGCCAATTATCAGATGAATCGTTTCTCCACGAGTGGCGAAACTGCACTTAAATAAGTGTCCTTTTCCACATTTAGTTTTGATGAGAATAATGAGTGTTAACACTCTTCGCTATATGTCAACTACGCCATATTTCAACCCCCGAAGCTCAACTGGCTCAAGAACAGTGTGGTTAAAAGTCAATTTATTTATCATTCCCGCAGAAATTTCGTGTCAGAGAGAGAACTTAAATATTTAACTTCCTTCTTTACTTGAGTAGCGCTCAAGACTTGGAGAATAAAAGTGACCTTGTCACTTTAGCCTCTCAGAGGAAGAAATGACCTTGTCACTTAAGCCACTCAGGGGGTAAAAGTTACCTTGTCGCTCAAATGTACAAGTGCGGAAAAAGTTCATCTACTCTCTCTGGGCAGAAATAATAAATCAGGCGACTCAGACGTAGTAAACAGGAGTAAAGACTATTTTCAAGACTGAATTAGTTTGTAAAGACGATGGTGATTGGTTGATAAAATTAATTGCCGGTACTGTGTATCTATCAAATTAATTCATAAACTAGTCTATTCCTTCCTAGTCTCCCTCAACATACTCAACCACAGTCAGTTTGGATTCAGGCCGAAAAAAGCACGAACGATGCTATAATACACATGCTAGAACTAATATATAAGGCACTCGGGAAAAAAAAGAACTCTCCCTGGGAATCTTCATCGATCTACGAAAAGCTTTTGATACAGCTGATCATGACTTATTGCACCTAAAGTTGACTCTTTATGGAATAAGAGGCACTCTCTCAACTACCTTAAGTCATACCTTAGCAACAGAAACCAGTATGTATGCACAAATGGAGCTAACTCTACTACACAAAAAGTCACTGTTGGTGTCCCACTAGGTAGTGTCCTTGGCCCACTTCTCTTTCTCATTTACATCAATGATCTACCAAACGCATCTAAACTCCTCAAACCAATATTATTTACAGATGACAATACTAATGTCTTCTTTCACCCAAATCCACTCATATTAACTAACATTGTAAATGCTGAATTACAGAAAATATCTACCTGGATGACGAACCAACAGGCTTACTCTCAATATACACAAAAATCTACTTCATGCAATTTGGAAAAAGGCTTCAAATGTACGACTTAACATAATGATAAATGGGTCACCATTTACAGACTCACGGAGGGTAAATTTCTAGGACTCCACCTTGACAACAGTCTCAAATTCCAGACACACATACAGGAAATTTCTAAGAAAGTCTATAAGACAGTATGCATTCTATCAAAGATACGGTACTATGTACCGCAATCAGCTCTCTTTGCTCTGTACCACTCACTCATTTACCCCTATCTCTCCTATGGAGTCTGTGCATGGGACTCAACTACAGTAAGTCACCTCAGACTCTTAACAACCCACAAACCAGCAGTCCGATTAAACAATTCAACGACAGCATACACGCTATTCAAGGTCTAACTTCTCAATATACAACCACACTTTCTATTGTGCCATACATACATATAACTGCATCTTAAACTCTGAGCTGACAGACAAACCATAATCAGATCGATATCCTCGTTCCATCTTCTATGCAATAACTATCAAATAAAGGGACCAAAGATTTGGAATTCACTGTCAGACAACACTAAAGGATCCCTGTCAGCAAATCAGTTCAAGACTCTTCTCAGAAATCACCTATTCACCCAAAACTAAAACAGCTTCCAAGCTGCTTTCAAATTCACCTCCATTACCACATACTGTGCTAAGGATCACAGAGTCACTCACCTAAATTTCAAAACTTCACAAATAGATGTTCAAAGTTCATTACATCACTCAATACTACATTGTAAAAAATCAATACCTGCACAAAATTGTTCTGACTTACACTCAGTTATAACAATCTCATATTGTAAACTACTTTCAACATGTAGATGAATGGTTCAGAGAACCGACAAGTTATAAATTAGACACATATGCAACACTTTGGTATCTTTATTGAGGAAACGTTTCGCCACACAGTGGCTTCATCAGTCCAATACAAAGTAGAAAGGCCGAGGGACTGATTACTTCAAACGTGTGTTGTTACGCTACTGTGAGGTGTGGTCTTTGTTAGTATGATGTGACTGTGAGGTGTAGTCTTGCCTTTATAACCTTCTTGTCATGTTTCCTTTTATAGTTCCTTGATAATGTGAGTAGTCACGAAAGCGCTTGGAATTCCTCTATTTTTTTCATAGTGGTTGTTTGTATATATATATATATATATATATATATATATATATATATATATATATATATATATATATATATATATATATATATATATATATATATATACACTATCAACAAAGTGCCCTTGACATCCAGTAACTATCACAACAAGCCAAGTAATGAGTTATGACATGAGTTATCGTCTCAGAGAAATTAAGTTGTTTATTACTTAACCTCTCTCTCTCTCCTCTCTCTCTCTCTCTCTCTCTCTCTCTCTCTCTCTCTCTCTCTCTATCTCTCTCTCTCTCTCTCTCTCTCTCTCTCTCTCTCTCTTTCAAAGAGCGTGTAAATAAGAGATATGTATATGCGAAGTTAGAAATCTTTAATACGGATTCGTTTCGCCCCTCAGGGGCACTGTGAAGACCCAGAGGCTTTATTAAGCCTCCAGTGAGCAAAACGTTTCCTCATTAACGTTTCTTAACGTTGCTCAAGCGTCTTATTTACATGCCTCTCCGTATACATAGTGTATTTTGTGAATGCTGTGAAGCGAGTTTTTTACTGAGGCATAGAATTTCTTAAAGAAGAGAGAGAGAAAAAAAAGTCTGAATCTCCTTAGTGTGTATCACGACCTAAAAGATGATTGATGTTACTGGGGTTCTTGATTAAAGTATGTTTTATGGAGCAGTAGGTGAAACATGATGCCAGAACTCCCGGAAGTCCCAATTCTGTTACCCCAAAAAGCAGACAACTTTGTTATATGTAATTAAAGCGAACTCAACAGTTACTGATAATGAACGAACACGCATATGGAAAAGATGTAGTTTTAATTTGAGAATGCCATGGCATTCTCAAATTGTCCTCACCCTCTCTCCTCATCCGGGAATATTCGTGTCTGTCTCTTCTGGTCACTTCTCTGTTCTTGTCTGTCGTTTGCTTTTTGTTTTTAATTGCGTATTTCTACGTTTCAGAGCGGTCTGGGGAATTTCTGACATATTTGAAATTTCAACTACAATGTACCTACGATTAACAAAATTAATGTGTGTGGTTTTTTTGGGTGTAGAAACACGTATATAATCATAATTTTTAGATCAAACTTTCCTGCAGAACAACTACAAAATATATGTGAACTGATTTGATAAAAAATATAAGATCGCAAGAGAGAGAAGAATTAAAGAGTAAAGAAGAGAGCCAGCTTTAAGAATGAACTATTCCCTGGTAAGACGTAAGATTAACTCCTCTTTCCGCTGCAGAAAACTCTCTTCAATAGGAAGGAAAGAATGCGCGTTTTGGGCTCTTCAATACCCTTGTATTGGCACTTGAAGCTCGTTGAAACAGTGTGTTAGTAGCCATGGAGGGCAGGAGAGGTATTGCCCTCGTGCCCACGCCATGGCCTCCGCCTCGCCAGCAAGGGGTCATGTTAGTACCCATAAAACCAACCAATGATATTGTTATGTGGGGGTGAGTAATACAGGGGTAGAATTGTGTATTATTATGAGGGGGATATTAATACAGGGAGTAGCATGGTGTAATATTATGTGGGAGAGCAATACAAACGTTGCATTGTGTTATGTGGGAGAGTAATACAAGGGTTGTATGGAGTAATATTATTTGGTGAGGAGGAAAATAATACGGGGGTATTATCGAGTAATATTCCAATTTCTTATATTGAACACAAGGATATGGCAAAGGCGAAATCGAGATATCACAGATAAATCTCCTTATGAGACACTTGTTCAACATTGGGGTATCTGTATTCCGGAAGCGTTTCGCCAGCCAGTGGCTTCTTCAGTACAATATAGAGAAAGGTGGAAGGTGAAGAGGAGTTTGAGGTAATCAGTCCTCATCGTTGAGTCGATGCTTTCAGTTAATAGACTCTCTCTCTTCTCTCTCTCTCATATATATATATATATATATATATATATATATATATATATATATATATATATATAAATATATATATATATATATATATATATATATATATATATATATATATATATAATTTTAAATATATTGAACAACCACGGTGATGTCACCGTGGTTGTTCAATATATTTATAGATGGGGTTGTAAGAGAAGTGAATGCGAGGGTCTTGGCAAGAGGTGTTGGGCTAAAAGATAAGAAGCAAATACACAGTGGGAGTTGTCACAGTTGCTTTTTGCTGATGACACTGTGCTTTTGGGAGATTCTGAAGAGAAGCTGCAGAGGTTGGTGGATGAATTTGGTAGGGTGTGTAAAAGAAGAAAATTGAAAGTGAATATAGGAAAGAGTAAGGTGATGAGGATAACAAAAAGAATAGGTGACGAAAGATTGGATATCAGATTGGAGGAGAGAGAATGGAGGAGGTGAATGCATTCAGATATTTGGGAGTGGACATGTCGGCGGATGGGTCTATGAAGGATGAGGTGAATCATAGAATTGATGAGGGAAAAGGGTGAGTGGAGCACTTCGGAGTCTGTGGAGACAAAGAACCTTGTCCATGGAAGTAAAGAGGGGAATGTATGAGAGTATAGTTATACCAACGCTCTTATATGGGTGTGAAGCATGGGTGATGAATGTTGCAACGAGGAGAAGGCTGGAGGCAGTGGAGATGTCATGTCTGAGGTCAATGTGTGGTGTGAATATAATGCAGAGAATTCGGAGTTTAGAAATTAGGAGGAGGTGCGGGATTACCAAAACGATTGTCCAGAGAGCTGAGGAGGGTTGTTGAGATGGTTTGGACATGTAGAGAGAATGGAACGAGACAGAGTGACTTCGAGAGTGTATAAATCTGTAGTGGAGGGAAGGCGGGGTAGGGGTCGGCCTAGGAAAGGTTGGAGGGAGGGGGTAAAGGAAGTTTTGTGTGCGAGGGCTTGGACTTCCAGCAAGCATGTGTGAGCGTATTTGATAGGAGTGAATGGAGGCATATGGTTTTAATACTTGACGTGCTGTTGGAGTGTGAGCAAAGTAACATTTATGAAGGGATTCAGGGAAACCGGCAGGCCGGACTTGAGTTCTGGAGATGGGAAGTACAGTGCCGGCACTCTGAAGGAGGGGTGTTAATGTTGCAGTTTTATAACTGTAGTGTAAAGCACCCTTCTGGCAAGACAGTGATGGAGTGAATGATGATGAAAGTTTTTCTTTTTCGGGCCACCCTGCCTTGGTGGGAAACGGCCGATGTGTTAATAAAAAAAAAAAAAAAATATATATATAATTTACCTCCAGCAGTTATTTCCTGTATCAATTTCCATGGAATAATTGTTTCCACTAATAATTTTTCTGCAATAATTTTTTTGGGCTGGAAATATTAGATCAATGAAATTTTGTTCAGTATATTTTTTTTTTTAATTGAACTTTAATATATTTTTAATTATCATTATAATATTTTCCACAGTGGGTGATGATGATTTTATTTCGAAAAATAATTCACTGGAATTATTTATTACCTGAAATACGGATTTCTACAGAGCCATTATTTTCTTGGAGTGATTATTTTCGTAGTGATTATTTTCCTAGATTTTTTTTTTTATTTTCCTGGAACGACAATTTTCCTAGAATGATTATTTTTGGAGTGATTATTTTCCTAGCGATTATTTTTTCTGGAATGATTATTTCTCGAATGATTGTTTTTTCCTAGAATGATTATTTCTGGGGTAATTATTTTTCCAAGAGATTATTTTTTCCTGAAGGGATTATTTTCTTGGAATGTTTATTTTCCTGGAGTGATTATTTTTTCTCTTGATTATTTCCTTGGGATTATTTCCATGTACTTATTTCTCCATAATAATTTTCTCATCTAAAATAAAGAAAACAGTAATAAAGTAGAATTAAAGATAAAGACTCATTATATTCTTAGTTTGTGTTCCTCTTTCATCTTATTTTTATTTTTCTCTCTTTCGTCATTCGTTTTTCACATTTTTCTTTCTATTTTCTTCGTCTGTCTTCGACACTGAAGAATACGAGAGGCCGATGATCCTGCGTCAAGTGATCCTGCGTCAGGTGATCCTGCGTCAGGTGATCCTGCGTCAAGTGATCCTGCGTCAAGTGATATTATGCCATATGTATGTATGAATGTGAGAAAAATACGCATGCGATTGTCAAGAAAATTGGTAAGGGTGTGTTTCGCCCACCAGGGACTTCTTCAGTCCACTCTGGCCTGAAAAAAACACGAGGGGAGGGGCAGGAAGTGGCGAAACTTACCATCAAAAATTGTCTTGATAATAGCATCTGTGTGCGTCTCTCTTTCATTCTCTCCTCTCCTCTCCTCTCTCCACTACTCTGCTCTGCTCTGGCAACATTAGAGCTCTCTGCCTAATTTGTGGAGTAGAGTAATAACTAAGATTAAGTTTCTAAGAATTTTAATTAAATTAAGTAGAATAAAATTGGACCCTATGATTCCAGTATGATGTTGAGACATTAGTATTTTACGCCCAGGATGATCTTCTGGGATGTTATTAGAAGAAATGGTGTTGGTTATCCTGGGTGGCGGTGTTAGTCCTATGTTCTGGAAATCCTGTCAATGCTTGGTCGCAGTATGAGGTGTCGTTATGTCCCAATGTGTCCTGTTGACAGGGATCTTGTTCCAGTTAATACTACCAGGAGTAGAAATTAAAGAAAATGAGACCCGAGGAAACTGAAGTTTAGCCTCAGCCCGCTAGATGGTAGTGCGGGCGGTAACACGCTATTGGTGTTAACGTCATCAACACTTGAATAACTTAACGAGGTGGTATTTACTATAATAAAATTCTCTCTCTCTCTCTCTCTCTCTCTCTCTCTCTCTCAAGGTCAACAACAGCATCATCACACTAGCCCTCGGGGAGCTCTACAGAGAGCTATGATAAGCTCTGGTACACTAGGAGCTCTACTGGGAGCTCTGAAGGGAGCCAAAACACCGAGACGTGTAAACAGCAAAAGAAAACAAAATCACTACACTAATATACAAAGTGCTTAGATAGCTTAAAGAAAAAGCTAAATTTTCTTTTAATAACGTCCATCGACGTTCGAAGTTTGAAGCCTATCAGAAAAGACATTCTCCGGTAAATGTTCTGAATACAATATCTATATAAGTTTTCTTAACAATTTCACTAAAAATTCCAATTTGCAGATAAACGGTCTAAACTTATAGTGTCGTCCCTCTTATGCAGCGTTGATATTGTTAAGTCGGCAAGAAGAGAAATTCTACATTAATCGTACCTGTTCCAAATTGTATGTACATATTTAGTGCACTGATAAATTTGCCCACAACAAATTGAACTTAATGGGTACTATCGTGGCCGTTACATGTTTCGACAACTACACACTGAAGCCACTCAGAATGGACAGACTCAAATGCATTTTAGGAAGATTACACATTATTTTGCACGTAAAATTAACAGATGTGCACCTACACGCCTCAGTTTTACTCTCCACCGTCGTCCTTTCAGAAAACATTTTTTTATTTAATTATTTGAAGCTACGCCGCTGGGGCTTTTGCAAGTTATCCGAGTCATTCCAGGTTGCTGGAAATGGGTTCACCAACTCTGGCTGTAGGACGCCTACTTATACAAATTTTAATCTTGCCCTAAATGCCGTCCACCAGCGTAGGTATTCTTGAGGCTGTCTAGTGTTACGAGGGAAATAAAAACGAGAAAATGGAGGAAGAAAAAATAATAAGCAACCATGGAAGGTCCTCTTCGGGATAAATAATAATAAAGTTGTTGCTATTAATTAAATAATGATAATGACTGAACGGTTTCATCATAATTAAGTATCAGTGTCTGGCGTCAAGTGTCACTGCTCAGAGGCAGTTGTCACTTCCCAGCTCCAGGTGTCACTGCCCAGCGTCAGGTGTCACTGCCCAGTGTCAAGTGTCACTGCCCAGCGTCAGGTGTCACTGCCCAGCGGGATCCTGGCTGACGTAGTTGCAAATATTTTATGGAAAATTGCCATTCTGAAAACTAAGAATTTCTGTTTGAAATTAGAGAGAAGCAGAGCTTGTGCAAAGGCAACTTGAGTCTTAATATACCAGGGATGGAAGTAAAAAATGAAAGAAAGAAAGAGAAGGGAAAGATAAGGAGAAGGGGAGGAGGAAGAAGAGGAGAAGAAGGAAGAGGAGAAAGGCCTGCGACTGTCAGTAGCAACTAGTAGACCCAAAAATGTGGAAATTGCCCGCATGAAAAATTGCCAGGGAGATGTGTGGTAGTGAGAGTGGGTGGAGCAGGAGTTGTTAGACAGCGGAAACACAGACGGTTTGCTTGAATCATGATCTCTTGTGGAGTATTGGTGCGTCCGTAGCTTGTGTTATGGTGTGTGTACTCACCTAGTTGTACTCACCTATTGTGGTTGCAGGGGTCGAGTCAAGCTCCTGGCCCCGCCTCTTCACTGATGCTACTGGGTCCTCTCCCTGCCCATGAGCTTTATCATACCTGCTTAAAGCTATGTATGGCCTGCCTCCACTAGTCGCTTCCTAACTATTCCACTTCCGACAACTCTGTGACTGAAGAAATACTTCCTAACATCTTTGATTCATCTGAGTCTTCAACTTCCATCTGTGTCCCCTTGTTGTCTGTGTCCCATCTCTGGAACATTCTGTCTCTGTCCACTTTATCAATTCCTCTCAGTATCTTATATGTGTTATCATGTCTCCCCTATCCCTCCTGTCCTCCAGTGTCGTCAGGTCGATTTCCTAACCCTTTAACCTCCCTCTGTGCAAAGACATACTGCTTCCATTAGTCCCTGGGACTAGTCTTAGGTTGGCTAAACCTTTTGAACCACTTTTCTCGAGCTTCTTACTAGATGTGCTTGGTCTAAATCTTTTTAGGTTGCTGTGTGTGTGTGTGTGTGTGATACTCACCTAATTGCTAGGTTGCAGGGGTCGAGACTTAGCTCCTGGCCCCGCCTCTTCACTGACCGCTACTAGGTCCTCTCTCTCCCTGCTCCATGAGCTTTATCATACCTCGTCTTAAAGCTATGTATGGTTCCTGCCTCCACTACATCACTTGCTAGACTATTCCACTTCCTAACAACTGAAGAAATACTTCCTAACATCCCTTTGACTCATAGGAGTCTTCAGCTTCCAATTGTGACCCCTTGTTTCTGTGTCCCCTCTCTGGAACATCCTGTCTCTGTCCACCTTATCTATTCCACGCAGTATTTTGTATGTCGTTATCATGTCTCCCCTAACCCTTCTGTCCTCCAGTGTCGTCAGGCCGATCTCCTTTAACCTTCTTCATAGGACATTTCCCTTAGCTCTGGAACTAACCTTGTTCCAAACCTTTGCACTTTCTCTAATTTCTTGACGTGTTTGACCAGGTGTGGGTTCCAAGCTGGTGCTGCATACTCCAATATGGGCCTGACGTACACAGTGTACAGTGCCTTGAACGATTCCTTACTAAGGTATCGGAACGCTATTCTCAGGTTTGCCAGGTGCCCATATGCTGCACCAGTTATCTGGTTGATGTGTGCTTCTGGAGACGTGCTCGGTGTTATACTCACCCCAAGGTCTTTCTCCTTGAGTGAGGTTTGCAGTCTTTGGCCACCTAGCCTATACTCTGTCTGCAGTCTTCTTTGCCCTTCCTCGTTCTTTATGACTTTACATTTAGCAGGGTTAAACTCGAGAAGCCAGTTGCTGGCCACGTGTCCAGCCTGTCCAGGTGTGATCCTCATCTGATTTAATTCTCCTCATTAACTTCACATCATCTGCGAACAGGGACACTTCTGAGTATATCCTTTTCATCATGTCATTCAGGTATACCAAAAATAGCACTGGTCCTAGGACTGACCCTCGTGGGACCCCGCTCGTCACAGGCGCCCACTGTGATACCTCATCACGTACCATGACTAGTTGTTGTCTCCCTGTCAGGTATTCTCTGATCCATTGCAGTGTCCTTCCTGTTACACGTGCCTGATCCTCTAGCTTCTGTACTAATCTCTTGTGAGGAACTTTATCGAAGGCCTTCTTGCACTCCAAGAAAATGCAGTCAACCCACCCTTTTCTCTCGTGTCTTACTTCTGTTACCTTGTCATAAAACTAAAGGAGGTTTGTGACACAGGATTTGCCTTCCCTTAATCCGTGCTGGTTGTCATTTATAATCTTGTTCCGTTCCAGGTGCTCCACCACTCTCCTCCTGATAATTTTCTCCATGACTTTGCATACTATACACGTCAGTGACACTGGTCTATAGTTTAGTGCTTCATTTCTGTTTCCTTTCTTACAAATGGGAATTACTTTTGCTGTCTTCCATACCTCAGGTAGTTGCCCAGTTTCGAGTGATGTGTTGAAGATCTTGATTAATGGCACACACAGCGTCTCCGCTCCCTCTCTAAGGACCCACGGAGAGATGTCCGGTTCCATCGCCTTTGAAGTATCAAGGTCACTTAGCAGCTTCTTCACCTCCTCCTCAGTTGTGTGTATGTCATCCAACACTTGTTGGTATAATCCTTGTTGGTGTCCCCCTCTGTTCTGTCTTCCCAGAGTCCTTCCTGTCTCCACTGTAAATACTTCCTTAAATCTCGTGTTGAGTTCCTCACATACCTCTTGATCGTTTATTGTGGGTTCCCCACCTTCTTTCCTCAGCCTGATGTGTGAGTGCGTGTGTGTGTGTGTGTGTGTGTACTCACCTAATTGTGGTTGCAGGGGTCGAGACTCAGCTCCTGGCCCCCCGTGTGTGTGTGTGTGTACTCACCTATTTGTGATTGCAGGGGTCGATTCATAGCTCCTGGCCCCGCCTCTTCACTGATTGCTACTAGGTCCTCTCTCTCCCTGCTCCATGAGCTTTATCAAACCTAGTCTTAAAACTATGTATGGTTCCTGCCTCCACTATGTCGCTTTCACCTAATTGTGGTTGCAGGGGTCGAGACTCAGCTCCTGGCCCCGCCTCTTCGCTGTCCGCTACTGGGTCTCTGCTGTCCCTGCTCCATGAGCTTTATCATACCTCGTCTTAAAACTATGTATGGTTCCTGCCTCCACTATATCTTTCTAGACTATTCCACTTCCTGACTACTCTGTGGCTGAAGAAATGCTTCCTAACATCCCTTTGACTCATCTGAGTCTTCAGCTTCCAGTTGTGTCCCCTTGTTTCTGTGTTCCCTCTGGAACATCCTGTCACTGTCTACCTTGTCGATTCCCGCAGTATTTTGTATGTCGTTATCATGTCTCCTCTGACCCTTCTTTCCTCCAGTGTTGTTAGTCCTATTTCCCTCAGCCTTTCTTCATAGGACAGACCCCTGAGTTGTGGAACTAACATTGTCGCAAACCTTTGCACTTTCTCTAGTTTCTTTACGTGCTTGACCAGGTGTGGGTTCCAGACTGCATATTCTAGTATGGGCCTGACGTACACGGTATACAGTGTCTTAAACGAGTCCTTGTTAAGGTAACGGAACGGTAATCTTAGGTTTGCCAGTCGCCCATATGCTGCCCCAGTGTGTGTGTGTGTGTGTGTGTGTGTGTGTGTGTGTGTGTGTGTGTGTGTGTGTGTGTGTGTGTGTGTGTGTGTGTGTGTGTGTGTGTGTGTGTGTAGTGTTGGTGTGTCCGTATCTTTGTTATGGTTCTGTGTGTGTAGTGTTGGTGTGTCCGTATCTTTTGTTATGGTTCTGTGTGTGTAGTGTTGGTGTGTTCGTGTCTTTTGTTATGGTTCTGTGTGTGTAGTGTTGGTGTGTTCGTATCTTTTGTTATGGTTCTGTGTGGAGACTTGTTGTATACGTATATAGTGTTATGGTTCTTTGTGTGGTATTGGTATGTCTCTATGTGTGTAGTGTTAATTAATGTGTGTAGCTTAACATACGAACACTGAGTTGACCCGAGACATGCTGCAAGCTGTTAACATTTGAAGGATTGCGAGGCAGATTTAGGTAACACAATAATGCTCATATCAGAGAAGCCCTAGAGGAAGCTCAAGAAGAGCTTCATTAAGTCATAATCTGATAAAGCAGACACATAGCCTCGATATAGACTCCAGAATCTCCTGCTTGTTCTGTAGGTTTTTCTCCACTAAATACATATAAACCCTTTACGGGTTTAGCGCTCATCGGGAATGTATGAATGACTAGATTTCCTTGGGTAACCCCCATGAATGTTATGTTGAAAATGGTTTAAATCCCCTCCCCTGCATCGTCTTCCAGACGATGTATTTAAGACTCCATTCTCATGGTTCAACTTCATATCGTTCCAGATCATGGAGCTGAGCTCTTCTCCAGGCTACGAGACTGACCACCTCTAATACTATTTCTCATTACTACACCTGCTGCCTCTGTATCTGACTGAAGAAGCCCACTGTGTAGGTGACTTCGTTCCACATTTAAATACTCATCAACACTATCAAGACGAACAATGAGACTTTATTTCTCACCAGAACCGACATTATCCAGGTATTTCACGGAAATCAATTTCACTTTAAAAGTCGTGCGATATAAAATCAAGGCGAATCTTTAATTGAGGGAAAACTGATCAGCATTAAAAGTTTGAAGCCGACCAGACGATGCATTCTACAGTTATTTAATGCAAAATAATGCAGCAGCAATTCGAGATTAAAAATGGCAAAAATGATACTGAAAACTCACTACCAGTACCAACATTCTTCTCCGTCTTCTTCTTCTTCCTCTCTTCGATTTCCCAAGATCGCTCGAAGCAATAGTTCATTAGCTTCCTGAAAATCAGAAGGCGACTTAGTACTTCAACAATATTCTGATCAAAAGCACCACAAAGTAATGAAAAAATAGATTCTAGGAAGGTAGCAGCGAATCGCAGAAGTTGAAAACTAAGACAGACGAAAGTTGCGAGGCCACTCAGGCGTGAGCAGCGTTCCTGTAGCAGTTAATTTCCTTCGTCGAGGACACCTGAGCTGAGGATGCTGAGCTGAGGACACCTGAGCTGAGGATGCTGAGCTGAGGAAATATGAGCTGAGGATGCTGATTTGAGGAAACGTGAGCTGAGCCGAGGACGCGTTAGCTGATGATGTTGAGCTCACAGGGTATAAGATATGTTTGGAGAGCAAAGAGTAAAGAAAGTCTGTCGAGGATGGGAGGTAGGACATGAGTCTCTGTGAGACAGGACACTCTCTCTCTCTCTCTCTCTCTCTTTCATATCTCCAAGTTATCCTACCCTCCTTATCTCCAGCTAAAGGGATACAAGACATACACGTAAGAAGAATATGGATTCCCAGCAGAATCACAGGATAAACTTGGGCCGCCCTGGATAAAGATATGTGGAAGTTGGGAAGTTAATCAGAGAGTTTGTGCTCGGGGCTGCAGAATGCTGCAGAACACAGCAAAAAGTGCAGGAGGCAAGCAGAACGCTGCAGAAGCAAGCAGAACGTTGTAGAAGGCGACGGGGTGCCAGAACGTTGTATAAGACTGGTTGAATGATATAGGTGGCTAACAGAACGCTAAAGGAGACTGGCAGAACGCTACAGGGAGCTGCAAGATGCTGCAGGTGTTGTCAGAATGATTCAAGTGTCAGAATACAGCAGGAGGCTGTCATAACGCGGCAGGAGGCTATCAGAACGCAGCAGGAGACTGTCAGAAAGCAGCAGGAGGCTGTCAGAACGCGGCAGGAGGCTGTCAAAACGCGGCAGGAGGCTGTCAGAACGCAGCATGAGACTGTCAAAACGCAGCAGGAGACTGTCAGAACGCAGCAGGAGGCTGTCAGAACGCGGCAGGAGGCTGTCAAAACGCAGCAGGAGGCTGTCAGAACGCAGCATGAGACTGTCAAAACGCAGCAGGAGGCTGTCAGAACGCAGCAGGAGGCTGTCAGAACGCGGCAGGAGGCTGTCAGAACGCAGCAGGAGGCTGTCAAACGCAGCAGGAGACTGTCAAAACGCAGCAGGAGACTGTCAAAACGCAGCAGGAGGCTGTCAGAACGCAGCAGGAGGCTGTCAGAACGCGGCAGGAGGCTGTCAGAACGCAGCAGGAGGCTGTCAGAACGCGGCAGGAGGCTGTCAAAACGCAGAAGGAGGCTGTCAGAACGCGGCAGGAGGCTGTCAGAACGCAGCAGGAGGCTATCGAACGCAGCAGGCTACCAGAACTCAGCAGGAAGCTGCCGTAGCGCTGCAGGAGTGAGGGTGATTTAGGAATTTCTGGAATACTCAACTTGATTTGGGAAATATTTTGCAGAATCCTCGTTTGGCCTCACTCAGATATAATAATGTAGTTTTGGTGATGGTGGTGGTAGGTGATGGTGGTAATTGTGATGCTAGTGATTGGTAGTGGTGGTGGTGATTGGTGGTGGATGATGGTGATTGTTAATGGTGGTGTTTGGTGTTGGTGGTGGTGAATGTGGTGTTGGTGACTGGTGGACGTGGTTGCGGGTGTAACTTTTGCATAAGCTATTTGTGTAGCATTAATATTGTGTGTGTGTATATATTCTCACTTATTTGTGGTTGCAGGGGTTGAGTTACAGCTCCTGGATGCGCGCGTGTATTGTGTAAATATATATATATATATATATATATATATATATATATATATATATATATATATATATATATACACTCCTGAGCGCAAATAAAAATCCGTGAATGGTTGTTACGCGACTAACGTACTCGTTGTTTATTTACTGTTCCTTTTATACAAACTAACGTAAGTAACCACGTGTGATACTTGTAGCATTTAGTGCGCCTGTGATGTATTTGTTTCAATTTTATATGGAATTTATTTGCCAATAGAGAGTGTGAGGATGGTTGCTCGTCACTCCACACTGCCTTCACTGTTGGTGCAAGCTGACACAGTATTATTTCTGACAGTCGCCGCTTACCCAAGTGTCAGTGAGGGCACCCGGGTGTCAGTGAGGGCACCCAGGTGTCAGTGAGGGCACCCAGGTGTCAGTGAGGGCACCCAGGTGTCAGTGAGGGCACCCAGATGTCAGTGAGGGCCCCGGGTGTCAGTGAGGGCACCCAGGTGTCAGTGAGGGCACCCAGATGTCAGTGAGGGCCCCCGGGTGTCATTGAGGGCACCCAGGTGTCAGTCATGAACATTCTGCTGCTTCAGTCTTACCAAAGCTACGTTCCACACACACAATTTATCACATATATTAACAACATTACGGTAGTTAATAACCTCACCATTTTTTTTTTTTTTTTGAAGAATTATTACTGCCACATTATTCAAAATTATTAAAAAAAAAATACTGGACTTTTTAACTAAAACTTAAATTTGCATGTCATCTTGTTACATTATTTTCTTGCCCTTTTCATAACCATGATTTAGTGATGGTGATTAGTTAATTGTGATGGCAGTTGTTTTCTTAGCTGTTGTATTTAGTGTTGTATTCCTCTAGTGGTTGTATTTCAAGCTGCATTCGCTGGCGTCGTATTAAAAATCTGAATTCATGGTGTTGGGTAACAAATGTTATACTGGGAGCCAGAGTGATGATGGGGATGGTAGATAACAACAGTGGTGGTGTTATCTTGGTGGTGGTGGTGTTATCTTGGTGGTGGTGGTGTTATCTTGGTGGTGGTGGTGTTATCTTGGTGGTGGTGTTATCTTTGGTGGTGGTGTTATCTTTGGTGGTGGTGTTATCTTGGTGGTGGTGTTATCCTGGTGGTGTTATCCTGGTGGTGGTGTTATCCTGGTGGTGTTATCCTGGTGGTGGTGTTATCCTGGTGGTGTTACCCTTGGTGGTGGTGTTACCCTTGGTGGTGGTGTATCCTGGTGGTGGTGTTATCCTTGGTGGATAATTATCAGGGGATAATTATCCATGTCCCCCCCTCCCCTCCATTTAAACATTCGTTATATCAGCGCATGAAGCTGAATAATTTGTGTAATTTCAACCGATTATCGTTCTACCATACCTGAATTATATTTTGAATTGCATAAAATTAATAATAATAATATATTATCTTACTACAAGTACATGTACATGGTATACAGCGCTAGCTGAATCAGTGACATTCAACTATATATTATACCAGACCAATAAAAAAAAAATATAGATATATATATATTTTATATATAATATATATATATATATATATATATATATATATATACATATATATAATTTACCCTTTTTGTCAACGTTTTGAATTTCAACTATAAAGAAAAATTGGTGAATAAGTTGATAATTTTTTCTCGTAAATTATACCGCAAAGAGTATAAGTTAAATAATTGTTCGTAGTATTATCGGCTCACTGCCTCGTTTCACTAAATTATTCATATCACTAAATACTTCAGATACATTGTAGTGGCCATTGTACTCTTTATTATGACGTAGATAAGATATAGTCTTACAGACATGCTTAGATTTAGATAAGACTTACAGATAGATTTAGATAGATTTAGATTTACAGACGAACTTACAGATGGACTAAGATCTTACAGACTTACATACATACAGATTTACAGACATAATGGCTTAAAGCCTTATAAAGGGATTCGAAACCATGTATCCGAGACGGTTTATAATCCCCAATCATCCCCCAATAATCATCCCCTAATCATCGGCTTCTAATCAAGCCCCAATCATTACCCCAATCGTCCCCAATCATCCTACAATCATCACTAATCAGTCAAGCTCCTTAACAACTAATGATTCCCAGAAAAGGCAAATGGGAATGAGAAAGATGAGAGAAATCATCCCCAACAAATCTAATTCTCTAAGAACAAGAGGCAAACCTTTCTTCTGACACAGTTTGAGTCTTGGTGCAAATTCTCTCGTATATTTCATCTGCTAAATTGATTTCTGTGCCTAACCCCTGTTCCCATTCCCATTATCCCATTCCTAATTCCTCCAGTGGTTGGAATGTTTAGCGGTGGAATGTTAGTTCCAACAATAATAATGTTGCCAGGCTTATCTCGGCCATCCACTCACATACGTACTCTGGTACCCATCTATTCGCATTAAAAGGTATACAGAATTCATTTTAAAAGGCCTGCCAATTTCATTTTAAAAGTCCTGCCAAATTCATTTTAAAAGGCCTGCTAAATTCATTTTAAAAGGCCTGCCAAATTCATTTTAAAAGTCCTGCCAAATTCATTTTAAAAGTCCTGCCAAATTCATTGTAAAGGGCTTGCCAAATTCATTGTAAAGGGCTTGCCAAATTCATTGTAAAGGGCCTGCCAAATTCATTGTAAAGGGCCTGCCAAATTCATTGTAAAGGGTCTGCCAAATTCATTGTAAAGGGCCTGCCAAATTCATTGTAAAGGGCCTACAAAAAAATATTTTAAAGGCCTGCAAAAGTAAATTTTAAAGGACATGCAAATTTCACCTTGAAAGCCAGCCCCATTTAGTCAAGATAAAACAAAATGATAATATTGTGTCCCTGGGGTCGTGTCTAGATGTTGGTAAAGGACGAAAATATTTTAAGTAATGCCTAGCTCTATTGATCATTTGATATATGATAGTGTAAACATGTTATCAGGCTTTTATATGCATTTGAAAGTGAAAAAAGGCTATGTTTTCGCTGCTGTATAAGCGGTAATCCTGTAGTTACACAAGATGTCCTCCTCCTGTCCATCCTTTCCTTCTACGTCTCGCCTAACTCCACATTCTCAACGTATCATTTTCATCTTCATCTTATAGCATTCCATACCAATTATTTCCCCTCTCAGATTTGCCTGTTTATCTCATTCTTTCCTCATTTTCCCATCCTCTTTCTTCCGTTTCCTTTCCCCTTGTTATCCCTCTCCTTCCAACCCCCACCCGTCCACATAATACCCTCCCTCTCTCCTAGGACATTACCAGCAAAATGAAGCATAAACGGGACAATATACCCAAGTGACACTATATCAAACGGCTTTTATTAACTCTATGTATACCAGACCGAGAAATGGTGTAGTATACATGTATGATACATCCCGATCTTCATGGGTAATGAAAATCATTCCATAAACCATCAAAATCATGCATAATTCCCCCTCCTTCATCCTTTAGCATTTACCACGTTAAAACATTTCGTGTTTCGTGTGAGAATTTTGTCGTGTGGTATTTTTGTTGAATTTCACGTGAAAGTTATGTCGTTTCGTAACAAAATTTGATTATGCTGTTTTTTAAAGAGTGAAAACTGTTCATTTTCGTTAGAGAATTTTTTTTTACGTTTAGTTTCGAGAGAGAATTATTGTAGTTGACACACGCAGCGACTTGGCGCTACTGTGAATGTTATGAGGTTAGCAGAATGTTGAGTAAATTATTAAATATAATAGTGTGTGTATATGTGGATAGATGTAACAGTGGCGTGATGGACAGAGTTCGTGGAAGCAACAGAGATGACCATAGATCAAAATATAATTTAGGTGGATCTGGATGCCACCACTGATAAAATATTCTTGATACACTTGTTGCAGTGTTGGATTCTTGCTCCAGCATTTTAGAATCTCGTTCCAGCATTTCCTCTTGTAGTTCCAGCATTTCCAGGTGTCGTCCCAGCATTTCCAGGTGTCGTCCCAGCATTTCCAGGTGTCGTCCCAGCATTTCCAGGTGTCGTCCCAGCATTTCCAGGTCTCGTCCCAGCATTTCCAGGTGTCGTCCCAGCATTTCCAGGTGTCGTCCCAGCATTTCGAGGTGTCGTCGCAGCATTTCCAGGTCTCGTCCCAGCATTTCCAGGTCTCGTCCTAGCATTTCCAGGTCTCGTTCCATCACTTTCGAGTCTCGTCCAAACATTTTTTTGGTCTGGAATCAGCATCGTCCGGTTACCGCCCCAGCTGGTCAATCTCCTCCCAGCATCCCCTGGTACCGAAACATCAGATTATCCAAACATACAACCACACACGAGGACTTCCAAATATCTGCAACAATTCACCCCAGAGTCACATGTTCAAACCAATGCGAAACCGAATCGTATACTATTCAGGGGCAAAAAAAAATCCATTCAGCACAAAACATGTAGAAGATATAAATTGAGTTCAAACACATGTATTAAGCTGCATTGAAAATAATTTTCGTTCGATGTTGTGGCTATTTTCACGCGCATACTTACCTCCCCCTTCCCTACCCCCCCCCGACCGATCTATTGGGGAAGGGTGGGAGGAGGGGAACCTGAGTGAGATGCAACCTGTCCGGTGTTGCAACATGGGAGGAAGGGGGGTGTAACTGGTTGAGGAAAGGAGGTGGGGGGGTCGCTCTACCGGTTGAGGAAGGGAGATGGAGTGGTTCTACCAGTCGAGGAAGGGAGGAGGGGGTGGGTTCTACCGGTTGAGAAGGAGGGGGCGCGGAGGAGGAAGAGAAGGCCTGTAAAATGTGGATAGTAAGCACCGTAGATTTGTGGTGTTTGGTAAATGTTTTATTTACTACTGAATTACAGGAGGAGAGAAAGGTATGAGGAGAGGAGAGTGAGTTTAGGAGAAGAGAAGGGAGGGAATTATTTCTCTCGTCAAATAATCTAAGACAGTTACAATCAAAACCATTGAAAAGCTTATAGGAAGGTCAATCAATCATATACTGTGGGCAATCATACACTGTGGGCAATCATACACTGTGGGCAATCATACACTATGGGTAATACACTGTGGACACTCATACCCTGAACAATCATACACTATAAACAATCAAGCATTATGGACCAAATAAATCCGCACGAATTTTACCCACTAATCCTTCATTTATTAACATTATTATTGTAAGTTTCTTTTGCTCTTCTAAGAAGTGAGCTGACCGACCCGAGTTTTACCTGAGCTCAGCTAAGTTTAGTTTAGCTGAGCTCAGCTAAGTTTAGCTTAGCTGAGCTCAGCGAAACTCGGATTAACACAATCTGCTACAATCACCAATCAATTTTCTGGCTATATATCGACAATCAATTTTTTTCCTCCGGTGATCAATATTCCCGCAACAATCTCTTAAAAATTAATCTATATAATACGACGCTCGTATTACTCCCAACAGTCAGAGGGGGAGGGGGAGGAGGAGGGGGAGGAAAAAAGGCGAGTATTTGATTCGGTATAAAAGTTGGAAATAAAATCCTGGTTTAATATATGAGGAGGAACTTGCTAATATTAAAAAGTGATTTCTTTAAAAGTTTTTGCCTCATAGCTGGGAGGAGGAGGGAAGGAACGAGGGAGAGGAGGAGGGAGAGAGGAGGGAGGGGGAGGGAGGGGGAGAGAGATATTCGTGGAAATAAGATGAGGAGAATGAGCGGAAAAGAACAACAAATAAAAGAGGAAGAAAACAAAGAGGACAGGAGGCAAGTTCTTCCTTCCAATCTCTCCAACACAACACCAACACAGCCAGCTGCTCCTCCAACACAACCAACTGCGCCTCCAACATAACCAGCTGCCCCTCCAACACATCCAGCTGCTCCTCCAACACAGCCAGCTGCTCCTCCAACACAGCCAGCTGCTCCTCCAACACAGCCAGCTCCTCCAACACCAACACTGCTTCATCCCTGGCTGGTGCCACTGAATAATTCTTAGTGCTGAAGTTTCTGTAAGTATTCCTCCCCCTCCTTCTCCCCCTCCCCCACCCCCTCCCCCCTGGATCCTTACGTCACCGCAGAGGCTAAAACATCAGAATATATTAACACAGCGCAGCTGTCACAAACACCCGACTTCTGAACGCAACCCGGAATTCGCGGACATTCTTATTCCCGGGTTACCTTTACGAGGTGGGAAGCCGGGCGTGTGAAACTGCACGCTCAAAATTTCGATTTGCCTTTTATTTTAATAATCTTTATTTTTTTCTACGAGTACGTGATACAACTTATACAGACCATAGCTGACATCAGTGACATACTACACAGAACGTCCCTGGTTATGCAGAGCATTTCCGGCAAAATTAGGTTAGTTTTGTTCCCAGGATGCGACCCACACCAGTCGGCTAACACCCAGGTACCTACTTAATGCTAGGTGAACAGGGTCAGCAGGTGTCTTAAGGAAACACGCCCCGATGTTTCCACCCGTACCTGGGATCGAACCACAGACCTCAGTGTGTGAGGTGTGTGCGCTCTTTAACTTTCCTTCAAGTTAAGAAAACTTAAAGAAAATATAGATTAGTATAAACTAATCTAACCTATCCTAACAAATATTAACATTACCACTGCATTTTAACCCCACAGAAATACTCGTACGTAATGCAGTACACGTGAAATTGATTGTCCTTATTGGAGAATAGACTGTTGGGTGAGGAGTGTCTCGCGAGCCGAGAACAGAGGATCGAGCCTCAACCAATCCTTGAGCTGCATAACCCACTCTCAGTTTAGCGGCTTTCACAGATTCAACAGTAATTATTAATGTCGGTAATAAAATTATTGCTACTAGTAATAATAATTGGTGCTGCTGCTGCTACTAATAAAACTAATTAGAATAATTAATAATTTACTTTAAATCAGTGAACCAACACTGGATTAATATAAGCAGATGTTTGCCCCGGGTAAAACGTCACGACCTCTGCATAACATCACTTGTAGGACTTACATTCAAAAATACACGAGTATGGAAATCCGGCTACAAGTAATATGAATTATAATCAACTTAAAGTTGAGGGGCTAAAACACGAAATTGAACCCGGAATAAGATTTTTTTTTACGCTTATGACATCATTTGCTCTTATAAGTGTATATATATATATATATATATATATATATATATATATATATATATATATATATATATATATATATATATATATATATATATATATATATTCGGCGCGTGTGGTGCCGAATAGGTAAAATTGGTCAATTAGTAATAACTCATTTCAAGTTAAGTCCTTTCTAAAAAATTCTCTTATACGTTTAGACATTTTTTTTTTCATTTATGTTAATGTAAAAATTAATTATTTTGTGCCAAAAGAACCTTAAAAAAACTTATAACAAGAGCAATTTAATTTAGCCTAATCCAACTAAATATATTTTAGATAAGTTTACAATAATTTAATAAATAAACAAAATGAAATATATTTTTTTTCGTTAAGTTGAGAATGATTTTTGCGAAATTATTGCATACACAAATTTTCGCTAGCCTTATTCGGCAAGAAGAGCGTTGCTATTTAAGCCAAAATCGCTGTTTTTTTTAAATTTCTACAACGGGTTTTATATCTTTTATAACGATGTTTTATCTTTTAATTCTAGTAGTTTTAAACGGATGTTATACACGTGTGTGTGTGTGTGTGTGTGTGTGTGTGTGTGTGTGTAATGCTGAAATAACGAAGGTTACGTTATGATTTACGGTGGCAGGCAATGCGCTGTAATATAATAAATACTCGTCGGAATTACGTACATTACGTACATTTTTTTTTTTTTTTTTTTAATCCTCGCACGGGTTTTTAATCAGTTTTTTTTTTTATAAATGAGAGGCTTAATTAAACAATCATTTGAACTTGTGTCTCTTATTAAGTAAATGTGACGCCACAGTAGCGTGGATACTTTATATTTAGGTAAAGCAAAAATATAAAGCACTCACTGTGACCGTAGTTGTTCTCAGCTTTGTGCTGAAGAGGACCTCAGTTAGAGGGCGAATTATTCAACATTTCTCCATTTGTTGTTTCAGTGATTCCCCAGAAGATTTCTTCGTTCCCATGCAGATATGATGCTTACACACACACACAGCTTTAAGAAGTGGTATGATAAAGCTCATGGAGTAGTAAGAGTGACCTAGTAGTGGCCAGTGAAGAGGCGGGGTCAGGAGCTGTGACTCGACCCCTGCAACCACAACTATGTGAGTACACACACACACACACACACACGACAGGGAGGGGTGTGTATATTGCATTTTCTTGGACTGTAAGAATGCTTTTGACAAGGTTCCACATAAAAGATTAGTGCAAAAGCTATAGGATCAGGCAGGAATAACAGAAAAGGCACTGCAATAGATCAGGGAATACCTGAAAGGAAGGAAACGAGCGATGGTAAGTGACGTAATGTCTGAGTGGGTGCCTGTGACGAGCGGGGTTCCACAAGGGTCAGTCCTAGGACCAGTGCTGCTTCTGGTATAAATGTGAATGCCATGACGGAAGGGATAGATTCTGAGGTGTCCCTGTATGCAGACGATGTGAAGCTAATGCGGAGAATTAAAGTGGACAAGGATCAGGCAGGACTACAATGGGATCTGGACAGGCTGCAGGCCTGGTCCAACAACTGGCTCCTGGTGTTTAACCCCTCCAAGTGCGAAGTCTTGAAGATTGGGGGAAAGTAAAAAAAAAAAAAGACCACAGACGGAGTGTACGCTAGGGACGCCAAAGGCTGCAATCCTCACTTAAGAAAAAGGAAAAGGATCGTTGGGTGAGTATCATACCGAGCACATCTCCTGAAGCGCACATTAACCAAATAACTGCTGCAGCATCTGGGCGCCTGGCAAACCTAAGAATAAAATTTCGACACCTGAATAAGGAGTCATTCAAGACACTGTACACTGTGTACGTCAGGCCCATGTTGGAGTATGCAGCTCTAGTATGGAACCCACACCTGGTCAAGCACGTTAAGAAATTAGAGAAAGTGCAAAGATTTGCAACAAGACTAATCCCAGAGCTAAGGGGTATGTCCAACTAGGAGAGGCTAGGGGAAATCAACCTGAGGACAGGTGGGATAGGAGGGACATGAAAACAACATATAAAATACTGAAAGGAATTGACAAGGTGGAAGTGACAGATGGAAATTAAAGACAGATGGGCCACAGGGATGTCAGGAAGTATTTATTCTGCCTCAATAAAGTGTATTTGTGGAATACCCTTTATAAAGTGTATGTGTGAGTGTGTACTCACCGAATTGTGGTTGCACAGGCGTTGTATATGTGTAGAAAGATGCACACACATGCACAACGCAGGCATTGAACTGATAACAGGATCTTATCCTTGTAACTTAACCGAAAACGCTAAAAATCTTGAAGGAGAACAAATGAGCGTGCTCCTGTGAAGACGTCTCCCAAGACAGTCGTGAGTGTACGGAGGCTGTGATCTATCTCGGCTCCTCTCCCAGCATCCCTTTAAAATTAGATTGAAACTCCCAATTTTATTTCCAGGTCGACCGTCTTAGATCCTCAGTACTGCATTGCTATAGTCAGCATATATATATATATTTTTTAATTTTCATGATTTTTGTTAATGTTTACCTTAGGTTGTGTTGCTGGTAATCAGTCAGGAGGAAGGTAAGGGAAAAAATGCAAATAGGAAAGAGATAAGATCTTCGCTTTCATTTTTTTCTATTTTGCCAAATCCTGGATGAGATTTGGCACACCAGCTTTTCCATCTGCGGCACTTAGTGTGTGTGTGTGTGTGTGTGTGTGTGTCCGTGCGTGTGTCCGTGTCCTGAGAGTGAACCAGGTGGATACCCTGTACGAGGCAGGGGTCAGGAGCTGAGACTGAACCCCTGCATCCACACACAGGTAAGTACAAGTATATGAGTACATAGAGAGCTTAATTTAACATCAAATCAGAGTGGACGAGGCAGCACAGTTCACCTGATTTATTCGTTAGTTAATTTGTTTATATTTTGTTTGGCGTGTAGGGTTTCAAAGCTATAATTACAAGCAACAAATGGATTGTGGCCTCACTAAATCTGTATTGATCTATAAATCTACCAGAGCCAAATTTATGCCATGATTCACGGTTATAATTGCTATGTCATCCTGTTATTATTTTCTGCCAATAACATAGTGTAATTGTCACATGTATTGGAGATGAATTTGTGGCTTTAGTTTGGTCACAAAACGAAACAATGGAGACCGAAACGTGTGAAATAGTCTGCATGGTACTCTTTCCATAGCTAAATAGTCTGCTAGTCAAACTATCATAGCATCAATCACTATGTTAACAAAATAGTTGAGTAATCAGTCTGATAGTCTAACAGGTGCTTGGTTAGTCAGAGGAGAACACGTGGAGATCAAAGACAAGGAGGGACTAGTTGAGTCTGAGGAGGGTCAGTACAAGTACCTCCACGTCAGCACCTGCCGTGGTTTAATCGTCAGGAAACAGGACAAGTGTCTCATGACAATGTTAGCAGCGAGTGTGATGTTTAGAAAGCACTTTGACTGTGTAGGTCCCTCAGCTCTCCTACCAATAAAAATTTATATGCAAAAACAAACACAAGCACACACACACACACACACACACACACATACACATACACACACACACACACACACACACACACACACACACACACACACACACACACACACACACACATACACACACACACACACACACACACACACACACACACACACACACACACACACACACACACACACACACACACACACACCAGCTCTCAGACGCCGGAAGATACAATAATGACTTACAAGAAGGAAAATTAACTTGGCAAGATGAATGATAGTAAATCCCAGAGTTGCTGATCTTTACACAGTGAAGCTTGCAAGGGTGTCTCTCGGTACCACTGAAGGGCTCTTCATCAAGGGAACTGGAGCTAATATCCCCCCCCCCTCCCTCGCCTTTCATCAAATTAAATCTGATTGCCTTTATATGACCCCTTCCGATTTAGCGCATTCCAGTGAAAATAATAATGATAATTATTATAATGATAATACAGCGAAAAGGACTAAAAGTTTACTATACAAGACCTTTCTTGATCAGTCTTTAGTCTTAATAAAGTTCCTCCGGAACTTTACAGTTCTGTTAGCAGTTCCTTATTTAAAATGAAGTCAACGACAAGTTAAAAAAGATGTATTCGAGGCGACGTTTCTCTCTGCGTTGAGTTTCGTCGAGTCGTTTAGTATGAGCGAAACGTTAACCCAATACCAACTTGCTCTCCGGCTTGTGGCACTGTCGTCGGATGCTTCAGCAATGCGACGTTTCGCTGAGTCGTTTGTGTTGTGGTCTTTGTAAAGTGCTCGTCGTAGGCGACAGAAAATAGCCGAGGCCACGAGTCGACTAAATATTTTCTTGTTATCTCTGCTTAGTTTGCTATCAGCATCTTTGATGTTTCCCCTGCCACACCTCCCAGCATCCCTGATGTTTCCCCTGCCACACCTCCCAGCATCCCTGATGTTTCCCCTGCCACGCCTCCCAGCATCCCTGATGTTTCCCCTGCCACACCTCTCATCACCCCGGCTGTTGTTGTCTGCTGTCTGACACTTCTTTCACCCTTGCTCTGCTTCCTGGGACTTTTGTAGTGTAAATTGTTTACTCTTGTGTAGTATCCCTCTCCAAGATGCCACTGCTTGCACACACGCACCTCTAGATCTCTTCTTTCTCCTCAGAACTCTCTTCTTCCAGATGTCCTTCGGATCATTAATCTTCTCCTGCCCATCTTCCTCCTCATCCTTCCCCTCTCCTTCCTCCACCTCCTTATCCTCCTTTTCCTTCCCTTCCTCCTCTCCATCTATCGTCAAATTTCTACAGATTCGTACCACTTTATAAAAAAATCCAATACGCCATTAGACAAACAAACAAACAAATAAGGCTCTTTATTAGCAAAGTTGAAGAGTACAAACAATATAAATCACAACTTTGAAGTATTTATCCAACCTATTGTAGGTTGTGCATTATCCAGATTGAGAATTGATTGTGAATTATCCAACCTACTGAGGATTAGCTGGGAATTACCCAACCTACTGAGGATTAGCTGGGAATTATCCAACCAACTGAGGATTAGCTGGGAATTATCCAACCTACTGAGGATTAGCTGGGAATTATCCAACCTACTGAGGATTAGCTGGGAATTATCCAACCTACTGAGGATTAGCTGGGAATTATCCAACCTACTGAGGATTAGCTGGGAATTATCCAACCTACTATAGGTTAGTTGCGAATTATCTAGTCATATTGTGGGGATAATTGGGAGTTTAATCCAACTTGGATTTAACCCTCGTGTATAACCCATCAGAAAAATCCCAGTTTTTCCTTAAAATATCCCGGGATTATTTAATCTCCAATTACTGATTATATAAGTTTAACAACTTCTGAAAGTAAGATAATTGGTTGATAATTTACCGGAGCTTTTTTTTTCAAGGGTAGCTCTCCACGCTAAAGTTTCGGCTCGTGTAAAACTTTTTTTTTTTAATTTCCAGCGTCTTTTAAAAAGTGTGGTGAAGGAACTGTTTTTATTTTTGTACTTGATGTAATGTTCTTAAGAGTTTGAGATGTGTTGTGTGTTTGTGGAGAATGAAAAGTCACAGTACAGTGGCTGGAATAATTCATTAAAGAAAGAAAACGAACGTATGACGACGTTTTCTACATTCTGCAGATGAAGTGCGTGTTGCCTGGCCAACGAGCTGCCGGCTCACGACCAATGACTGGTAATTCCTAACGAAGAAAACGAGTTGACGACCTCACGACTCCATTCGGGCTAGCCGTGGCCTCACGACCCCAACGGAGCTGCCGTGGCCTCACGACCCCAACGGAGCTGCCGTGGCCTCACGACTCCAACGGAGCTGCCGTGGCCTCACGACCCCAACGGAGCTGCCGTGGCCTCACGACTCCAACGGAGCTGCCGTGGCCTTACGACTCCAACGGAGCTGCCGTGGCCTCACGACTCCAATGGAGCTGCCGTGGCCTCACGACCCCAACGGAGCTGCCGTGGCCTCACGACTCCAACGGAGTTGCCGTGGCCTTACGACTCCAACGGAGCTGCCGTGGCCTCACGACTCCAATGGAGCTGCCGTGGCCTCACGACCCCAACGGAGCTGCCGTGGCCTCACGACTCCAACGGAGTTGCCGTGGCCTCACGACTCCAACGGAGCTGCCGTGGCCTCACGACTCCAATGGAGCTGCCGTGGCCTCACGACCCCAACGGAGCTGCCGTGGCCTCACGACTCCAACGAGTGCCGTGGCCTACGACTCCAACGGAGCTGCCGTGGCCTCCCGACTCCAACGGAGCTGCCGTGGCCTCACGACCCCAACGGAGCTGCCGTGGCCTCACGACTCCAACGGAGCTGCCGTGGCCACGACTCCAACGGAGCTGCCGTGGCCTCACGACCCCAACAGAGCTCCCGTATATCTCCGCCCAATACAACGGTCCAGGAACTGCAGAGGATAGCTTCCTTCCTAGACCACTGTCAGGTCGTGACTTGACAGTGGTCCATGAGGTTCCTAACTGCTGGGTTTTTCAGTGAATTTGTGTTTCAAATAAAGTTCTGACAGATGCAGGATCCCACACGTCAACAGGAACAGAAATACAAAGTTTGCTGTATATTTCGACATAACACTGAAGTACGCAGGTGACTTATGTTTTCCTGTTTCTGCTTTCCACCAGTCATTGCACTTTTTTGGGGACGTAAATTCTTATGGGAAATAATTTTTTAAATTAACTTTTCCACCTTTCACAAATGGGGAAAATCGAAATATTTTTTTTGTTTTGTACTCAAAGTATATTGGCATTTGCCGCTAGCATGGTACTTAAACCCTTAGACAGAATTGCTTTTCTTTTATTGTTTTGATATACTCTGAAGAGTATCCCTACTTAGGTATATACACTAAGAGTATACACCCCTCATTGTGTATACACAATGAGAATATAAAAGCTTATTGTTTGCTTAAATTCCTAAATTGGATATTACGGTATCCCTAAAGGGAGGTTCCCAGGTGACATGCAGCCTTAATAACCCTCGTGTAATCTTTAAACCCAATAAACCAACCCTCGCAAGGTCTATAGGCTTTAAACGAAAACCGAGGGTCCACTGTATTCTGATGCAAAAGAATTTTTATATTATATAAAATCTATCACGTCAACCTGACGTACTGAAGCTGAAACGTTGCTATAATGGAAGCTTCCTGTGTGCCCTTTGTACCTGTGCTTCCACACACACCCTGTCAATATTAATCAGAACAAAGACATGTTACTCACATTTGGGTAATAATTGATCCCAGAAGGCAGCGTATGATCAGTCTGGTGGTTACACAGTGTTCAGGTGCACGCAGTGTTCAGGTGCACGCAGTGTACTGTGTGGTCGATCTTGTAATAAATCTGTGACAGGTGAGTGATTTAGGGCATTTGTTGAATACTTTACAGTCAGCCTTGAACGACTTCTTGATCAAGTTTGTGGTGCATAGCACCGTTACTTATACTCTGTATTTCCTCTTTCTTTTCCTACTCCTTCTCTCCCTCTTCCTTCCTCCCTTTCCATCTCCTCCTCTTCCTACTTCATCTCTCTTTATCTCACCGATATCTTCCTCTTCTTTTCTTTCCCCCGCATCTTTACCCTAATGCACTTCCCTCATAAATGTTTATCTTCCCACCCATCTCGCATCTTATTCATTATATATTCCCCTTTCCCTACCCTGTCACTACACGTGCCTTCCCATTCCTCTACCCTCCCTCTCTCTCTCTCTCTCTCTCTCTCTCTCTCTCTCTCTGCACCTTCCTTTCTTTTCAGTTATCATCTCCCTCTCTACACTTCCTCGCTATTTCTCTAGCTTCCCTCAGATCTCCCTCTTACAACCTCTCCCTCCTTTGTCAATCAGTCTTACCCTTCCCTATTCCGTCGTCCTTCTATTTCTGCTCGCACGCACGCACGCACGTATGCCTGCCTGTCTAGTCGTGCGAGAGACTGTAAAGAGCTTTAGTCTTTACAAAGAGCCTATGAGTTTCGAATGCAATAATTACTTCTCTACCTAGACGTGGAGGCAGAGTAGGGACTGTTAGATGTGAGAGGTTTCAAGGCAAGGAAGTGGGATGCAGGACAGGCGGCGTCTCAAGGCGGAAGAGGCATCAGACAGGAGCGATATAACTGACTCCTCAGGGTAGCAGCGGCACTTTGTAATAGCTCAGTAAACAGACAGACAGACAGACAGACACAGAAGCACACCACACAGACCACACATACACACATACACATTCCTTAATACCACCCAGAGTGTTACTTTAACATAATGTTCAACACTAACAGTGCTGCCAAGACTATGAAAGGTGCCACGAGAGCATTGGGTTGTCTTACTGAGGCCCCCACGTAGATATATTCTGGAAAGTATCCTTTAATAAGAGCAGGACCTGAGAGGTTGTGTCGAGGCTGGATCCCTACAGGCAATCAGTGTGTGTGTCAGCCAGGAGGGACCGCCACATTCAATTACTGCCACCCTCACCACCCTAATGCCAACCCTGTTTCATATGCATGTATGTATATGTAAACATATTATATATATATATATATATATATATATATATATATATATATATATATATATATATATATATATATATATATATATATATTATATTTATAATGTAGTAGGCTGGTAGACAGCAACCACCCAGGGAGGTACTACTGATCACACATTTCACTGACTTAGAGAGAGTGAGAGGCAGCTGCTGCATCTCTAGTAACCTCGAGGAGACTAGAATCCAATGCTATAAGAAAACTTGTGGGACCTCTGTTTCAGGGACCGATGCTCTCCGATCCCATTGAGACAAAGCAGTATTGATGATCCAAGTCTCTATACTTGTTGGACGAAGTCTTTCCTTTATCACACCATATCATTCTTTTTTACTACAAACACCTTCGAGTTTGTAATACTCTTTATAAAAAAAATGAATAACAGTATCGGTAATTAAAAATAATAATAATGAAGATAAAAGATTTATGGTAAAAATGTTAATGACAGTGATTAAAATATCGATAATAGCAATGATAGTTATTACAGACGAAAGAATACATAAGAGTTCACAGATATTGCCCTTTGACAGTAGGAGGTATTGATGTTCTTGATGCTCGGGTCACTATGGCCGAAATTATGGGGCTTGAGTTCGGGCAGATAATTGGTTATGGCGTGGTGGGATAGCACTGTTTGTGCTTGTCTCATTACGGCTGATTACTCCAGAGATGAGACGAGCTGTGGGATGCTGGGCTGAGGGGATGACGCTGGGCTGAGGGGATGACGCTGGGCTGAGGGGATGACGCTGGGCTGAGGGGATGACGCTGGGCTGAGGGGATGACGCTGGGCTGAGGGGATGACGTTATGTTAAGGAATACTCACACACACACACACACACACACATGGTATACAACAGTATCAGTAAAAGTATTTGAGTTTCCCTACACCTAACCTTAAAAATAAACCCTCAGATATTCTGTAATAGAGGCAGAGGTGCAGATTTAGCTTTCATTGTGACAACGTTTCGCTCTGTGTACATCTTTTGATGAATGTGCATCACCTGGGAATCTGTAATGAAAGACGTTTCGCCCCCACTAGGGCCTTTATCTGTCATATACAGACAGGAGAGCCGAGCCATTTATTGTGTAAGAAGTGGAACATCGCAGCAGCAGCAGTAGCTGACGAGGTCACAGGTGGGTGGGGCTCAAGTAGGTCAGGCCCAGACATTTAGCAGTCGAGTTGTAGAAGCTTTTCTTCTCCGTACCAGGATACCATAAATGTTGTCGTGTGTCAGACAGGTATCCCCAGAATAAGTCTTAACAATTAGTGCCTTTTATCGCGTAATATTTTTGTCTTGCGTGTTTCCCATTTTCTTCGCGGACTCTTCATTATCTCGCCAATCTCGGCGAAAAGGCGACAAGTGGCGAAAAGGCTGCAGCTGCAGGAAATGAACCTTGAGACGTTTCTCCTGAAGACGAACTTCTTTAGTCAAGAAGAAACCTGAAAAAATGGTATGGTGATACTTACAAGATGTGGGAAAAAAAGACACTTATGTAGAGTTCAGGACATTAGAGGAAACGTTTCGCCTGTCCACAGTCGAAACGTCTCCATAAACTCCCTCTCTGCAGTCGTCTTTGTCACTGCACAAAGCTCCCAGCCAGACTTGAGGGGCGACTATCGTGACCTTGCCTGTCCTTCCCTCGTTAACCCTCACGTCACGGTATTAACAGCGAAATATATTGCGTGTGAAAAGAATTACAGGAGACTTACAAGTGCGTGTGTCGCTGCTGCAGGATTTTTCTGAGAAGGCTGGCTAACCCAATTACCCGTAGCAGAGGTCGTGTGAAGTGAATTATGCCGGAGTAAATCAAGTGCTTGGGTGAGAGAGAGAGAGGAGGGATATGGGAGGGAGGAAGATGTGGTAAGAGGTAGGGGGAGGTTGGTGAGGGTGCGTTGATGGGGAGGGGTTGTATTGATGGGGAAGGGAGGAGAAGGAGGGGTTAGGGGGCACTGCAACAGGTGAATTGGCTAGACTTGGGATAGTAAGCTAAGGCTGGCAGTGTTATTCGGAAAGTCCGGACTATTCCTTGGGGGGGGCATGAAGAGAGTAAACAAAATTTTGGTTAATTCCACACTGCACTCTCTCTCTCTCTCTCTCTCTCTCTCTCTCTCTCTCTCTCTCTCTCTCTCTCTCTCTCTCTCGCCCGCTGCGCATCAAGTATGAAAATATATTACGAATGTGTTATTTGCAGCGCCCTGGTCATATTAAGTGGTTCTTTCGTCTTGAGTATTAATTCAGGAGACGCAGATTAGATTCATGGAGATATGCAACGCGGGGGAAACACAGTAATTTAATTTTGTCGTGAATAACCAGGATCAAAGGGGGTGAGGAGGCGAGGATTGTCAGGAGGCGACGGATAGGGTGGGCAGACAGTGAGAATCTAGTTGGGAGGGTGTGGATGGGATGGTGTGGATGGGATGGTGTGGATGGGAAGATTTGATCGAAAGTGTTTGTGTGTGTGTGTGTGTGTGTGTGTGTGTAAGGCCTCCATGAAGCGCTAAATCACCATAAATCACCAAGTCAGTGTATATTACACAGGATAACAACGACCTTGGAGTATTTGAGGGTGTGAACCTCGTCGTATTATGAGCGTCATGCACTGCAACTGCATGATAACATCAGGTTATTTTGACCTGACAGAGCCACACTACCTGCAGCTTTGTCAAGCCAGTGTTGATGAAGCTCAACTCTGGGCGAAACGTTCTCGGAATAATAAAGATTGCAAATTGTGTGTACCTTAATTCTTGGCCGCATCCGTGGAAGGAGGGGAAGGAGTGTTGAACCCCCTAATGCGTTGATGTTTAAACCCCTTAATACGTGGGTGTCTGAACCTTTACATATGCATTCAGAAGGGTTTTAAAGATCAGCCTTTGAAGGAATGGAGTTGGTTTATTTCTTAAGAAAAAAAAACGTCGTTTACATGATAAAACGAGTTTTAAAAACCGAGTCCCAGCGTTTGAACTTATTTGTAAAAAAAAACTTCTAATGGTTTTGGCGCTATCAACATCAGTAGGAGAATCTCGTCCTTAAAAATAAAAAGTAATATTTTTTGAGAAGGATGATTTAAATAGAGAAAACGGGAATTAAGCGGGCAGGGACGAAGGTAATTGCTCGAAAAGGGAACTGAAATGAGAATAGGACCTGGTGGATAAGAGGAACAGTAATGGGAGTGGGAATTTGTAGGAGGGTGGAACTGGAATAGGGACTAGTAGGTAGGTAGGAACTGTAAATGGAATACGAATTATTAGAGGGGTGTAGTTGGAATGGGTATAGGAACTACTTGGTAGGCACTGTTATAGAAGGAGTAGGAAGCCAGCAGTGCCCTGGTTGTCTCATACAGCAAAGTGACACCTATCAGACCGTCCCATTAAACTGGAACTGAATAATACGCGTGGGCTTTAATTCTCCAGCTCTTCATGTTAGTATCACTGCTCCATCTATATGTATCCACTTGTATGTATATAAAACATACAACATTATTCCGTATCATTCTTGTGTAACACTGACCAACAATACTCATCTGCAAAATAAATCCGTTGTATCTCTGTACAAGTATATATGGGCCTCGATAACATTTATGTGTTATTATTATTATTATTATTATTATTATTATTATTATTATTATTATTATTATTATTGTATGGTTAAAGCCATTGACATTGACATCTCACTTGCATTGAGGTTTCTCTCTCTCTCTCTCTCTCTCTCTCTCTCTCTCTCTCTCTATCTATCTATCTATCTATCTATCTATCTATCTATCTATCTATCTATCTATCTATCTATCTATCTCTCACCCTCTCTTCTTCACCCTTCTTCTCCTCCCTCATCACTTATACAGTATTACAGAGGTATAATTCCATCTAAGGCGGCCGCACCCTCTGATACCACAATCCCCCCAACAATCAGTATTTGTTAATTGTTATGTCCGGAGTAGAGGCGGTCATTTGCGTAATGGAAGCCATCCGCATAAGCCAGGGCAATTGTTATGGTCTCCGTGTTTCCATGAAGGAGGGCGAGACATACAGACCTTCATTTACAATAATCATCATGAAAAAAATACCAATTGCCATTGCTGGAACAACGGAAGGATTTCGGAGGGAAGAGCTAACAGTCTTGTGGAACGCCGGTGTTGTTAAGTTTAGGGACGCAAGAATGCGCTCTTTTAAGCCGGAGGGTTAGTAATCCAGGGTACTGCAAGAAAGCCTGTCAGGGTGGCTTATTTACACTAAGGTACATGAATAGGTGTGGGTGGATGTTACTTGGACCTGCCTAGCATGGGCCAGTAGGCCTGCCACAATGCTCCTTCTTTCTTGTGTTCTTTCGAGGTCCCTTGATCCTCTTCCCCAGGATGCGACCCCCACCGGACGGCTAACACCCAGGTGCCTACTTTCTGCCAGGTGAACAGGGACAACAGATGTGAGGAAAAAATGCCCAAAGTTTCCAGAGATAAGCCGAAAGTACTGCCATTCAAGTCTCGAGCCCACGACTAACTTGACACTCTTTCTAGTACGAGAACGACTCAAGTTTACAAGCACGAAGTCCTTAAATAACGCAACGGTCGTCTTAAAAGAACGTGACGCGTGCCGTACACTTCAACGTAGAGAAACGTCTTGCTGGTGTGAAGACGCTTAGCGAGGAAGCAAAAAATTTGTGTCCTTTAAAACGCTGTTTTCAAGTTACGTGTTTTATGTTTGTTTCTTGAAAGATACTCAGGTGTGTTAGTGGTTCTTTTTTTCACTCTTTATATTCGTTCGTTGATCCATTCGTAGTTTTCATCATCTGGCCTTCGTTGTGTCTCTCACTGAAAACATGTGAGAGATAGAGGTATACATTCCTCCTTTTTTTCTTGAATCCGTCAGTCGAGGGACCAAAGAGTGCCGCATAGCTCACTGGTAAGAGCATTCGACTAGCAATCGCAAGATCTAGGGTACGATTCTCAGACACGGGAAAAACATAAGGAAAATTTTCTTACACCCAGGATTCCTCTGTGCACTTGATAGTTAAAACAGGCACCTGTTTGTGAGTCGACTGGTGTGGGTCGCAGCCATGGAAAATATATTAGATAACTCCTATCCTGCTGGTGTTGGTGTATCATAACCTGTGTTTTAAAACAAGTGTCTGCTGGAAGTACTCAGGTGTTGGGTTAAACGTGTCCGTGTACTATAATGTTAATTAAAACATAAAACGAAGAAAAAGAGGCTGACAGATTTCATTATCAGATTATGAAATCCATACTGAGAGTTAGAAAATGACAGGGAAATATAGCGGCACACTGCAAATTTACCCAATTTTGTCTAATACAATATATCTCATTCTCTCTCTCTCTCCTCTCTCCCCCAGTCTTCCAAGTCAAGTTCTCAGCATGCACAAGGCACCTAGCAAAATCCCCTCGTAAAGAACATAGGCATAATAAAATGAAATATAAAAATATGCAACACCCTCTCACGTATGTTGCCTGGCAGGTCCTGACTTCCACAGCAAGAGCACTGAAGAAGGTCCTGACTTCCACAGCAAGAGCACTGAAGAAGGCTCTGACTTTCACAGCAAGAGCACTGAAGAAGGTCCTGACTTCCACAGCAAGAGCACTGAAGAAGGTCCTGACTTCCACAGCAAGAGCACTGAAGAAGGCTCTGACTTCCACAGCAAGAGCACTGAAGAAGGCTCTGACTTCCACAGCAAGAGCACTGAAGAAGGTTCTGGCTTCCACAGCAAGAGCACTGAAGAAGACTCTGACTTCCACAGCAAGAGCACTGAAGAAGGCTCTGACTTCCACTATATTCCACTTGTTCACTCCCTCGTTCTGGTCTCACCTCTTGATACCACTGTTCACCACTTCGATGTCTCTTGTGTAACTTATGCTTATAGTTTGTCTCCGTCTCTGGTCTCTCACTGTGAGAGTTACTGCCATCTCTTTAAGTCCTCCTTCTTCATAGACAAGCACCTTTATTTAATTGCTTGTGAAGATGTGGGTTAGGCGCTCCGAAGACACTAAGTCTTAGATCTATGGTGTCCACAGTGCTTCGCCCACCAGTGGCCTCTTCAGTCTAATGCGGAGAAAGGTGGAAGATGAGTTTGAGGTAATCAGTCGATGTGTTCAGTCCACCAGTCTTGCCAGTTTTCTAAATCATTTATTCACGTTCACAGATCTGCAAAGTTTTTTTTTTTTTTTTCTAAGCATATGATGCTAAAGTTTTTATGTTCTGTATGATGTTCCCATCAATTCCTTCTCTAATTCATATTTTCTAAGCTACTTCGTTGTTAGTTGATACGGTACCACAGCGGCCTCCTCTTCCCTGTTTCCATCTCATTACTCTGCCGCTGTGCTTGCACTCTAGCAGCCACTTGATGGATATTTTTTGGATTTTATTCACTCATATGCTCACTCTCCCACCGAGGCTTTAGTATTACATTAGTAAGCCGTTTAGATGTTGCGGAAATGTAATAACATTGGCAAGGCAGTATGTCATGGGATGATTACATTAAATGCTTCATGTAATCCACGTACCATAAGTCAAGAATACTTTAATTCCTTAAAAAAAATAAAGGATTAAAGTAATCTCTCAGCGTATACACACTTAGAGGTATCCAACTCTCAATGTATTAGTTTCGGTTCGGTTAGGTAGGTTAGATTAGGTTAGGCTAGGTAGGTTAGTCACGAAGGAGGACAAGAGTTTCGTGACTGAGGCCTTCAGCTGGCTTACCGGTCCACCCCTTTAAAAAATATAATTATAACCATTAGTATTATATGTAATGAGAACTATATATATCCCATGGATATATATACACAGAGACACACCTCAGTGAATATACACTGAGAGATACTCGCCTTTCCAGGTATATATCCTGAGTAAGGGAGATAAATTTATTAAGCTTACTTTTAAATATAGCTCCCAAGAAATTCTCTCTTGTCGTGAATGCAATATTTTTTCTTTCATTAGTGACTGAGAGAACTTTACACACTTAAGAACAAACAATTTTAGTGTTAACAATAACACGGTTCTTACAAAGGTAACTTATATATTTCGAAAGAGGTAGCAATATCTGTCACGGATATCGTGCCGACGATCCCCGAGACTCTCTTGTTGTGATGCATGTTGATAATATACACGCCATTATTTACAACACTATTTGCAAAGAATTAAATACGGTGGAAACATAGAATTTGAATCCATCTAATTTCCACAATCTGTAATCTGTGATTATGCAGCACCGAAGGAGACTACCGAAAAGAGAGACTAAATAGTGAAATGAAAGTCGAAAATAGTAAGAAGAACTATGTAATAACTACGTATGTGTAGTGATCCATGTGTTCTCAGAATCCAGTGAAAATTAAATGTATATTTGATGCTGCTTAAAAAAAATTCTGTTGAACTTGATTGATATTAGTCACACTTTATAACGTTATCTCATGGTAAATAAAAATAATTTACCAGTAAAGTGTGCTTGCAATATCAATGTGGCCTCAGAATCTTTGGACAAATTTATACCATTGTCTTTAAAGCCATTTGTTGCCAAGATCGAGGCAAGTGAGAGAGCAACAATGCATGTATACGTGGAGGGGTGTATATCTCAGTGTATATCTCAGTATATATACACATGTTCAGAGTTTACTATAATCATATAATGCCATACTCGTGATCAAAGTATTCCTGACAGATTACGATTACATACAACATTAATGACCCTCTCTATAGTCTACAGGCTTAAAACAAATTAACCAATAATAATAATAAAAATATATAAAATTTCATCGAATACATTCTGCGTTATTGGCAGTGAACGGTCCGTTGTTGATCTATTTTGGGTCGTATGGAGAGCAATAGTTTTCCCAGTAGTGTGTAGTGACTACTACCTAACCTGCAGCACACACTAGGTCCATCATCCCACGCTGTACAGAGGGGAAAATAACACTTGCGCCTCATAGAAGCAAGATTGATTTTCGTTGGATTTTACAACTGTCATGGCCGGACTTCTGTTTAATATTGGTGGAAATTGCCGGATTTTCTTTTAACTAAGATAAGATTTTGTTCGTATTTTTAACCCCGGAGGGTTAGCCACCCAGGATAACCCAAGAAAATCAGTGCGTCATCGAGGGCTGTAACTTATTTCCACTGGGGGTCTTAAATCTTGTCCCCCAGGATGCGACCCACACCAGTCGACTAACACTCGGGTACCTACTTGCTTGTTAGGTGAACGGGGACATCAGGTGTAAGGAAACACGCCCAGTGTTTCCACCTTTACCGGGGATCGAACCACGGACGCTCAGTGTGTGAAGCAAGAGCGTTGTATATATGTAGGTATCTCAAAGATGGTGTGCAGGTCTCTCACTGCTTGCTGACTTGTGCGTGAGATTTCACAGCGCTCACTGGAGAGATATAAGAGCAGAGTTTCTGCCTCGGGACCCTTAATGTCTGCTGCTGTCACTGGCTGTTTCCGCAGAAAGTGCAGCCGTTTGAGCAAATATAACGAGCAAATAATAATGTCAGCTGTGGCTAGACTCTCTCTCTCTCTCTCTCTCTCTCTCTCTCTCTCTCTCTCTCTCTCTCTCTCTCTCTCTCTCTCTCTCTCTCCCCCGCGACACATACACACGAGCTGTGAATCGACCCCTGCAACCACAATTAGGTGAGTACACACACATATACACAATAGTGACCAGCGCAGAGGCGGGGCCAGGAGCTGCGAATCGACCCCTTCAACAACGACATACTAAGATTTATGTTTGTTGACTGATGCATTTCACGTGTGTGTGTGTGTGTGTGTGTGTGTGTGTGTGTGTGGTTAAAGCCACCACTAATACATCCAGGTCAGTCAACTTCCTCAGGCTGAAGAAATACTTGGCAATATACCTGTGACTTATCCTCGTCTTTATCTTTCACCTGTTTCCTGGTGTACCTGTTCACCACCTCTCAAACAGCCCATCCCAGTCCAACCCTCTCCTGTTGAATTCTGTTATTTGTAGTTTATTCCCTTTTCAACGTTTGTAGTTTCTAATCAGACCAGCTCTCGAAATCTGACAAACCTCGCCACCTTTGAGGCAAATATAAAAGATATATTTAATGCTCATTGAGGAGATTACACAAGATGTGTGGAGAGAATCGACAACGATACACGGCAAAGATTATTATTATTATTATTATTATTTAGCAGAAAACAAGCTCTGAATTGTAGGTTAAACAGTGCTAAGTAATTAGTAACTCTCTGAGAAACGTTTAGACGACGTTAAGTTGGGATTTGCTAATGTTTGTGAGGTTTGTGTATGACTGAACGACGTGAAGGAAGAGCTGGGTGTCGGGTCTAGAAATGGTGATCTCTACTGTTGGTGCTGCTGCTGACGATGTTGTTGCTGCTGCTGACACTGCTGGAGCTGTTGCTGCTAGTGTTACTTCTGCTTATAGTACTGCTAGTGCTACTGCTGCTGTTAATGGTGACGGTTTTACATCCTCTTGACATGAAACAGATTTTTTAAAAAAATTAAAAGTGTCTTAAATTTAAATAAAACTTTTAAAGGGAGACAATGAGCACTAAAGTAGATTTACAGGTGAAGTCATTGTGGTCATTAAGGTCCATTAAACAGAGGCTGTGTTAAAAAAAACAAAGCGATAAACCTCTCTAAAACACCTCTATGTAAACCAGACTCTGAGCTAACAGCCTCGTTACGACGGACCAAGTCTTTAAAAGGTTTTTGGCAAGTCAGAATGTATATGTATGAATAGGTAGGTGTACCCCCACTTTCTTTTTTATACAGGTTATGAAGGTTTTAGAGAACGTGATGAGAACGTGGTGAAGAGAACGTTATCTTAACGTGGTTAAGATAACGTGGTTAAGAGAAGTGATATTAAACGGTGGAGTCTTTGTCGTAGGACCCGTGACAGAAACAGTGATGACACTTCTGGAGGAGGAGACACTGGCACTGCAGGAGCTGCACTGCTCTTCCTGCTACCTCCTCCTCCTCGTCAGCGGTCAATGATCCCTCGGGCTGATGATTAGCTCTTCACCTACTGTTAACTGCTCGGATAGAGGGGAGGTACCTGTCATATATTTTATAGACCCACTATTTTCTCTTCTAATATTTTCCCGCTTATCTTCGTGAAGATTATTTTTCCGTTGTTTTTTTATACAAACGCTGGTGTGTATGTACTGGTATATTTAGGAGCCAAAGCTCCTTGTAACAGCTCTTAATCTTCAGTCGACTGGCACAGATAATTCCTAGCTTAGGTTCTATCCATATCTACTTGTATATTCACGTATAGTGTTGCTTCCGCTCTGTCACCTCACTTGTCTACCACACACAAAGTATGTACTATCGCACCTGTTCTTCGTCTGTACTCCTTCCATCAATACCAACTTGTTTACGTCCTCCCCATGTCTGTGTTTGTACCTGTCCACCCTGACATCTTTACTGAGTACAGTATCGTCTACGTTGTGACCATCTCTGTCCCTTGCTCATCCAATGACGAGAGATTCAGGGCATCAAGCTTTACATGTTAGGTCACATCTACAGCTTAAATTCCAGTCTTGGGGTCAGTCTCTAAACTTTTTGAGTTTACGGTTGACTAGACACAGACTTTTCTCTGCTCATTTGAGAACTGACATACACCTGAGATACGACATCTCCAGTAATTTTCTTTCGGACGAGTTTATTTAGGACTTTATCTTGATTACATTAGTATCTTTGCCTGTTAGTTAGTTACCTTTCTGTCCTAGGCACATGTCGATTAGACACTAGGCCTGTTTTATATGCGTGCGTGTGTGTGTGTGTGTGTGTACTCGCCAAGTTATGATAGCGAGAGTCGAGGCCCAGGGTCAGGCCCCAACTCTTAACTGACAGTGTGTTTGTATGCATACGTGAATACCAGATGTTGTGTAGTTCAAGCCAAGTATACACACCCACACGTCTTAAGCCCGGCGGCAACCCTAGACTCCTCTGTTTGTGACAGGACTATCCCAAGTGAATGACAGGAGGCAGACAGCAGGATAGCTGTGTTGTGTGTGTGTTGTGTGTGTTGTGTGTGTGTTGTGTGTGTGTTGTGTGTGTGTTGTGTGTGTGTTGTGTGTGTGTTGTGTGTGTGTTGTGTGTTTGTTGTGTGTTTGTTGTGTGTTGTGTGTTGTGTGTGTGTTGTGTGTGTATGTGTTGTGTGTGTATGTGTTGTGTGTGTGTGTTGTGTGTGTGTTGTGTGTGTGTTGTGTGTGTGTTGTGTGTTTGTTGTGTGTTTGTTGTGTGTTTGTTGTGTGTTGTGTGTGTGTTGTGTGTGTATGTGTTGTGTGTGTATGTGTTGTGTGTGTGTGTGTGTGTGTTGTGTGTGTTGTGTGTTGTGTGTTGTGTGTGTTGTGTGTGTGTGTTGTGTGTGTGTGTTGTGTGTGTTGTGTGTGTGTGTTGTGTGTGTTGTGTGTGTGTGTTGTGTGTGTTGTGTGTTGTGTGTTGTGTTGTGTGTGTGTTGTGTGTTGTGTGTTGTGTGTGTGTGTTGTGTGTGTTGTGTGTGTGTTTTGTGTTTGTGTGTGTGGTTGTGTGTGTGATGTTGTGTGTATGTGTTGTGTGTTTTGTGTGTGGTTGTGTGTGTGTGTTATGTTGTTATTGTGTTGTTGTGTTGTTGTGTTTTGTTGTGTGTGTTGTGTGTTGTGTGTTGTGTGTGTGTGTGTTGTGTGTTGTGTGTTGTGTGTGTGTAGTGTGTGTTTGTGGTGTGTGTTGTTGTGTGTGTGTGTGTGTTGTTAGTGTGTGGTGTTGTGTTGTGTGTTGTGTGTTGTGTGTTGTGTTGTGTGTGTGTTGTGTGTGTGTTGTGTTGTGTTGTGTGTTGTGTGTACTCGCCTAGTTGTACTCACCTAGTTGTGGTTGCAGGGGTCGATTCATAGCTCCTGGTCCCGCCTCTTCACTGGCCTCTACTGGGTCACTCCCTGCGCCATGAGCTTTATCATACCTCTTCTTAAAGCTATGTATGGAACCTGCCTCCACTACATCGCTTCCCAAACTATTCAACTTCCCGACCACTCTATGACTGAAGAAATACTTCCTAACATCTATGTGATTCATCTGAGTCTTCAACTTCCAACTGTGTCCCCTTGTTGCTGTGTCCCATCTCTGGAACATTCTGTCTTTGTCCACCTTGTCAATTCCTCTCAGTATCTTATATGTCGTTATCATGTCCCCCCTATCTCTCCTGTCCTCCAGTGTCGTCAGGTCGATTTCCCTTAACCTCTCCTCGTAGGACATACCCCTTAGCTCCGGGACTAGTCTTGTTGCAAACCTTTGCACTTTCTCTAGCTTCTTTACGTGCTTGGCTAGGTGTGGGTTCCAAACTGGTGCTGCATACTCCAGTATGGGCCTAACTACCAGTGTACAGGGTCCTGAACGATTCTTTATTAAGATGTCGGAATGCTGTTCTTAGGTTTGCTAGGCGCCCTATGCTGCAGCAGTTATTTGGTTGATGTGCACCTCAGGAGATGTGTCTGGTGTTATACTCAACCCAAGATCTTTTTCCTTGATTGAGGTTTGTAGTCTCTGGCCCCCTAGACTGTACTCCGTCTGCGGTCTTCTTTGCGCTTCCCCAATCTTCATGACTTTGCACTTGGTGGGGTTGTACTCCAGGAGCCAATTGCTGGACCAGGCAGCCTGTCCAGATCCCTTTGTAGTTCTGTCTGGTACTCGTCCGATTGAATTCTGTTGTTGTGTTGTGTTGTGTGTGTTGTGTTGTATGTGTTGTGTTGTGTGTTTGTGTGTGTGTTCGTTCGCGTGCGTGTGACCCGCATGCACCGACTGTTGTTTGTATGTGGAGACGGGGGTTGGCAGGGTTCGAGTCCTAGCGTCTTGCCCAGCTCCTGAGCTTACAATCGACCCCAGCGTTATGGGTTAAGGATTGCCTTCAAATATTCTTCCCCCTCCCCTTGGCCATGGTGGACCAGGCTAAGCCAGGTCATTCTCAGGTGATTTATATATTGAATTACTACTGAACGCCCAAACTCGCAGCTCTCTCACGTTTTGTGTTGCTGTCTTGTGTTGTGGTGGCAAACACAATGTTTTACTTAGTGTTTCGTGAGTCGTGTTTCACGTATTGCTCCATGTGTTGCGTCTAGTGTGTGTGTGTCACGCATCGTGCTTAAAATATAATGTCTGACGTATTGTATTACAATCCCTATTTTCCACGCAGTGTCTTGACGTATTGTTTAACTTCGTGTTTGATATTGTATTTAACATTGTATTTAACGTATTTGTTAACATATTATATTCAAGGTATTGTGTTTCACGAATTATTTCGTGCATTGTGTTTAACGTATTCTGCTTCACGAATTATGCTTAACGTATTGCATTTCACGTGTTGCATCTCAATGTGTTTAACGTATTATATTTAACGCATTCTTTCTAATGTACTGTGTTTAACGCATTCTTTCTAACGCATGTTTAACGCAGTCTTTTAACGTATTGCGTTTAACGCATTCTTTTTAACGTAGAGTGTTTAGCCTATTGTTTTACGCACAGCTTTTAACGCAATGCGCTTAACAAATTCTGTTTAACTCATCGTATTTCTGATGAGTTGAACCATTTTGAGGCATTTCGTGTAATTCGTCTCTCCAAAATGGATACCGAAATAAATTGCGCAAACACAAATAAATTTATATGTAATACTGAAAGACTATTTTTTCTCCATTAACAAATTATCATTTAATATAATACGAACGCAAATGTTATGGGTGTGACAATGGCCGCTTCAGTTTTTTTTTCATATATCCATCATTTTGGAAAAAAAGCATAATCAGAATTATATTTATTAATATAATTCTATAAAGCATAATGAAAATGGGATGTATCAACTAAGCCGAGGCAATTTTTTAAAATAAATTGGTGGACAGTTACATGGATTATTTTTCAAAATTAAGGAAAATAAAATATATACATACATATATATATATATATATATATATATATATATATATATATATATATATATATATATATATATATATATTATATATATATATATATATAATGCTGAATAGATAAAACTTGAGATTTTGGCTTAAATAGCAACGCTCTTCTTGCCGAATAAGACAAGCGAAAATTTGTGCTTGCAATAATTTCGCAAAACTCATTCTGAACCTAACGAAAATAATATATTTCATTGTGTTTGTTTATTAAATTATTGTAAACTTATCTAAAATATATTTAGTTGGATTAGGCTAAATTTAATTGCGCTTGTTATAATAAGGTTAGATAAGTTTTCTAAGGTTCTTTTGGTGCAAAATTATTAATTTTTACATTAACATAAATGAGAAAGTATATCTTGAAACGTATAAGAAAATGTTTTGGAAAGGTCTTAATTTTAAATAAGTTTTTGCTAATTGACCATTGAGTACATTTTTTTTTTTTTTTACCATTTCCGCCGTTTCCTACCAATTTAGAAGTGACTAGCCCAGGCGGGAAAATGAATTATGAAGAGTGGAAATTTCTGCTTCAAGGGGCGGTGTTGGTAGATAATGGCGATGTAGGTTAAGGCTTGGTTGATGAAGCACAGAAGAATTTTATTTCCCAGTACTGTTATACTGCCACGAAGATGACTGCAGGGAAAGAGCCAAGACAATAGCTAGAATAACAGACAAACAAACATTCACCATCATTCATTCAACAGATGTTATTCACCTGTTATACACGTGATATATCTTATGACTTCTGAAGAGAGAGAAAAGCTGAATTATCAAGTCAGTGAGCGTGAGAAAGTTGTGCAATAGTAAGTTGTCTTTATTCCGAAACGTTTCGCCCACAGAGTAGGTTTTTTACTCGAATACAGGTGAGATTAATCACCTGTGTCTTCGAATGGAGAAGCTTAAGTGTGTGGGCGAAACGTTTCGGAATATAGATACGAAATGTCGCACATGTGTCTTATCTAATTGACGGAATTGCGTACAACTTAAGGTCTTAATACTGCTACGTGCGTCAGATACTAGATTATCCTTCCGCAAGGCAACGTCACATTCCTGTCACCCACATCGATTGGACTGGGGTGTGAGAATTAATAGAATTCTTGTACTCACCTAGTTGTACTCACCTAGTTGTGGTTGCAGGGGTCGAGTCACAGCTCCTGGTCCCGCCTCTTCACTGGCCGCTACTGGGTCACTCTCCCTGCGCCATGAGCTTAATCATACCTCTTCTTAAAGCTATGTAGCGAAACCTGCCTCCACTACATCGCTTCCCAAACTATTCCACTTCCCGACCACTCTGTGACTGAAGAAATACTTCCTAACATCTCTGTGATTCATCTGAGTCTTCAACTTCCAACTGTGTCCCCTTGTTGCTGTGTCCCATCTCTGGAACATTTTGTCTTTGTCCACCTTGTCAATTCCTCTCAGTATTTTATATGTCGTTATCATGTCCCCCCCTAACTCTCCTGTCCTCCAGTGTCGTCAGGTCGATTTCCCTTAACCTCTCCTCGTAGGACATAACCCTTAGCTCCGGGACTAGTCTTGTTGCAAACCTTTGCACTTTCTCTAGCTTCTTTACGTGTTGGCTAGTGTGGGTTCCAAACTGGTGCTGCATACTCAGTATGGTAACGTAACAGTGTACAGGGTCTGAACGATTCTTTATTAAGATGTCGGAATGCTGTTCTAGGTTTGCTAGTGTGTGTGTGTGTGTGTGTGTGTGTGTGTGTGTGTTGTAAGTACCTATTCGGAATTATCTAGTTGAATTTGCTGAAAGTGGGCTCCAGTTCTTGGTCCTGCTTCATAAATTTCAACCGACTGATTTGTCATATTTTTTTTAACCTATCAATGGACTTCCAGGATTTCTTTTTTTTTACCCAGTTCATTCCACTAGGTAATACTCTTTTACTCTCATATTTTTTTTCTGTCACACGTTTCCTGTGACTCTGGCACTCTTACTGTCTCACTCTTTCTCCGCCTCTCTCACCCTGAGCCTGGCGCCGGCAGCCGGGGGCACCATCAGAGCTGCTTGGGATTCCTGGATTACCAAAGCCGACCTTCTTGAGCCTCCTTGGATAAAAAAAAAATGCTGATCTCTCGCGCCAGCTCTCCTGTTGTTCCAGAAAGCTGACAATCCCAGGATCTCAAGCCAGACCACTTTGGTCTTTCTCTCTCTCTCTCTCTCTCTCTCTCTCTCTCTCTCTCTCTCTCTCTCTCTCTCTCTCTCTCTCTCTCTCTTCCTCTATCTCCCTCTATCTCTATCTCCCTCTATCTCGGAGTATCCGTTTCTAATGTTTCTTCATCCATCATCAGAATCTAAACTTATAATACAAAAAAAATATTTAATACGATCTTAAATGTCACTAGATCACACTAGTTAAAATATTTATTAAAATATACAGGTATAAACTAAGCAAACAAAAATCTTGTATACTGTTAAAAGCATAGCTACCCCAGGTTCGGCTCCACGTTCCTGTCAGCCATCGTCAGGCTGACTGCTGCTACGTGGGCATGGCAAAGGAAAACCTTGACACATTAAGGTCTCAACCCTGGCATCTAAGACAACGCCAACTCTCTCTCCCCCTCACCCACTACCAAACACTGCCTGCGTTTAAGCTATTCCACATGCGAGATAATGATTCAGAAGGCAGAGGAAGAACAATAGCAGCACTGAATGGCAACCTCTGTTAACTACTTACAGAAGTGTCAGAGACGCCACTCCAGACAAGACTGCTGTTGCTACTCCCACCAAATCAGGTACCATCAATGACTGCAGATGAGAGTTAATGATCCTGGTACACGGAAGCCCTTCTGGCAAGGTACCTTCCACCTCACTAACATGGGGGCAGGTACCAGGACTAAACTTAAGTACTGGTATTAAAAACTATGCATACTCACGAAAGTATTAATGTGGGAGGGGGAAACATGTATACTCACTAGAGTATGCAGAGCAGAGTGTCTTTGTTCAACAGCGACAAATATCAGAATACTCTAACACGTCTCGCCCAGAAGGGAATCAAACCCGGATCCTCTCGGTTGTAAACCCAGAGTTATGCCACTGAGCTTCTGTTTACATTTTAACCAAGCTTGACCTGTGTCAAGAATCATACAGAGTTCTGGTATATTCAAGCGCATTTTATGAATGGTTGATTGACATCAATGAAGACCCCAAAAAATCCAAGAAAAATTGCCTGACTGGACGAAAGCACTGAAGCAGATGTCTTCAGTACCATATCTTAAATTTAGAAGTGCATTGGCTTCCCCGAGAGCGAAGATGGCAGGGAAGGTGGCAAGAATGAGAACAGAGGCGAGAGAGTGCATGATAGGGAAAGATAAGAGTGAGAGGGAGGAGGAGAAAACCAGTAGAGGTTGGGGTGAGAGAGAGAGAGAGCGAGAGAGAGAGAGAGAGAGAAAGAAAGAAAGAAAGAGGGAACGTCGTCGCGATATGTTTGATGTGTTCAAGTTCCAGGAGGCGTCTATCTTATCTTTGCTCAGCTCTTCTATGAGAGACGACGGACGTTCCTGGTGCAGATAACACAGGTGTGTGTATGTGTGTGTGTGTAGTGTGTGTGTGTGTGTGTGTGTGTGTGTGTGTGCTCGCGCGCGTGCGTGCGTCGTCCGCCCTCGCTAGTAGTGCTTGAAGGAGTGATAAACTAAATCCTCTCAAGTGGGGTCTATAAGTAGTTCTCGTTTCTAAAGTCGTCTTAACCACTGTAGTCCTCTTCCTCCTTGCAGCCATTTTAAACTTCTCACCACAAAACCTTTAGACTTGGTGATAAACTACTCGAACATCTTTAGCCTTTTCATTTTTTTCTTCTTCCGGTACAAAAGATTCTCTTCTCATGTCTCATCATTAGATTGATAAAGCCCCAGGTGGGTGAAACGTCTCTCTCACTGAAGTCACCCAGGTGTTGCACATGTTATATATATATATATATATATATATATTATATATATATATATATATATATATATATATATATATATATATATATATATATATATGGGGTTGTGGGATTGGTGGGGTGGGCAGGCGGGTGGGCAGGCGGTGGGCAGGCGGTGGGCAGGCGGGTGGGCAGCCATGAGGCGTGGGCTGGGTATTTGCATACAATAAACATTGTGGGTGATATGCTTCTGGGCTGTGAGGGGAAATTTCATACGCTGGCCGAGGCATTATTGGGGAGCGGGGAATGGATATGAGAGGTGCTTCACTAGACCAATATAGACCAGAGACCGATAGCTATCCTCAACCCCAAACATATTTCCAGTGAAACAAAAAAAAAAAGACCAAACTCAAGATTCATGGACTTTTATTATTTTTTTTATTAAGCATATCAGGTGTAGATTCTTATAAATTCCTATTTGCTTTATGGGGGTTAATATGTATTACGAAGTTAGTTAAGAACAGTGGTTACAGACCAAGCTTTAATATAGGCTATATTTCGCTCTGTGTTGAGCTTTATTTTGACTTGATAAAATTCTCCAAAGAGCAAAACGTTGCCCCAATAAAAGCTTGTTCTGCAACCTGCAGCTTTTCAATTTTTCTTGCTTGTGAGAAGTCTCGTTCTAGTTTTTTTTTCTATTTTGAATAGTTTAAAAGTTTTGTTACTCGTTTGCTGATAATATTTCGTGGAAAAATGTTTTTTTTTTATTGAAGATTGCGTCAGAGAATTCCCATGAATACACCAACAGTGTAATTCACTGCTATTGTAAGTCTTCCTCTTATGAATACACACACACACACACAATATATATATATATATGTATATATATATATATATATATATATATATATATATATAATATATATATATATAATATATATATATTATACTACGGTTCTATTCATAGTTCAGAAAATCGTGAATGTTTTTTCATTTGGTTGAGGCTCATCCTTTTCACCCTACTTCTCTTCCACCTTATCTTTCTCCCTTTTCTCTTTCACCTCTTCCAAATTCTCTCCTTCCTCTACTCCTTTCTGATAGTCATCCCGTTCTTGTCGTACTCCACTTCCTTCTTTCAGCGTTAAATTCCATTGATTTACCTGATAATCCTGCCTCACAGGAAAATTAATTAAAGACCAATCGGTTTACGAAGAATGCGTCTGGTCCCCTCAGTGTTCAGATGCTCTTTTTTTTTTTCTTTCCCTCAGCCTCTATCCTCTGAAGATGTCTGGCGCCATGGCCCTTGTTCTTGTTCTCAACCTTCGAGTATTTGATACTGGTTCTTGTTCTTAATCGCCATCTTGTGATATTCAACACTGTTGTTCTCAACCTACTCCTTTTTTTATTGTTGGTATTTGACACACTACCTTTTGTTCTTGCCATCAAGCCGACCTCAACCTCCTGACACCCAGTCACGCTCTACCACCCAGCCGCCCACTGCCATCAAACCGACCTCAGCCTCCTGACACCCAGTCACGCTCTACCACCCAGCCGCCCACTGCCATCAAACCGACCTCAGCCTCCGCCACTTCAGCTTTTTTTCTCTAATATCGAATTTTTCTCTGGCAAAGAGCTCGTGCGGTTATGAAGCTCTGCTACTAGCCTAGTGTGATGAAAAATGCAAGTGCATTCTTATCAGAGGCCATTCCAATACTCTTGCGCTCTTCTTTCTTCACATCCTTACGTGAATTCTACCACTTTTGTTCTTGAGAGAGAAGAGAGACTGCGCTGTGCACTAGACATGTTAGGCCAGTCACGGAGTACACAGCACCAGCATGAAACCCAAAGCAAGCATTTAAATGAGCTGTACATATATTAAAAAAAAATCATGCCTCCAGATTGGTACAGGAGATTGGTGTCATGAACTTCGAAGACATGCTACAAAAACGAGATTTCACCGCACTAAGTGGGGAGAAAGGGGATACAGAGGAGAAACTCTGAGGAAATGACTAAGTATTCAGGGACAAACTGCATCAGGGGCGTGTAACAGCGAGGGACACGAAAGTTACCTTTCCAATGCACTCAGTGACAGTCATTGAGTACAGAAGGAAGGAAAAGGCAATGAAAGGGCAAAAAGAAGAGATAGAGAAGGGTATACGTACTAAGAAGCAGAAAGAAGCAAATGGCCGGAAAAAGAGTTATATATAGTAACAAAAAACAAAGAAACACAGGCAGTTTTGAGGACAAAAAGAGGATAAGATGAATAGAACAATATTTCAAAGTAACAATGTTCAAGAGTTTGTCTCCATCAAGACTACTTTGATGAACACCACCACAACACGCGAGTGATGACCGCCACAACACGCGAGTGATGACCGCCACAACACGCGAGTGATGACCGCCACAACACGCGAGTGATGACCGCCACAACACGCGAGTGATGACCGCCACAACACGCGAGTGATGACCGCCACAACACGCGAGTGATGGCCGCCACAACACGCGAGTGATGGCCGCCACAACACGCGAGTGATGGCCGCCACAACACGCAGGATGGACCGCCACAACACGCGAGTGATGGCCGCCACAACACGCGAGTGATGACCGCCACAACACGCGAGTGATGGCCGCCACAACACGCGAGTGATGGCCGCCACAACACGCGAGTGATGGCCGCCACAACACGCGAGTGATGACCGCCACAACACGCGAGTGATGACCACCACAACACGCGAGTGATGACCGCCACAACACGCGAGTGATGACCACAACTTTAAAAGGAGTGCTAGAAAAGTAGATATGAGAGTGGACCTGGATTAGAAGGGTAGACCTGGATTAGGAGAGTGGACCTGGATTAGAAGGGTGGACCTGGATTAGGAGGGTGGACCTGGATTAGGAGAGTGGACCTGAATTAGGAGGGTGGACCTGGATTAGAAGAGTGAACATATAAATAGAACCTTACTGTTGACAGTGTAGCATATGATAGGCAGCAGAAGAAGCTTCTATTGGGACAATGTTTTGTTCAGTGAAGAGCTTCATTACTTGATAATGTAACCCCAGTATAAGGAAGGAAGGGGAGGAGGAGGAAAGTAAGGGAGGAGGCAATTTGTAAATGATTAACTATTGAAAACCTAGAGAAAACACACACTAAGACACCGAGGTAAAGAAGCTGTCGTAACAAGCACAGCCGGAAGGTGTCGTAACAAGCACAGCCGGAAGGTGTCGTAACAAGCACTGCCGGAAGGTGTCGTAACAAGCACAGCCGGAAGGTGTCGTAACAAGCACTGCCGGAAGGTGTCGTAACAAGCACTGCCGGAAGATGTCGTAACAAGCACTGCCGGAAGGTGTCGTAACAAGCACTGCCGGAAGGTGTCGTAACAAGCACTGCCGGAAGGTGTCGTAACAAGCACTGACGGAAGTTGTAGCAACACTGCCGGAAGATGTTTTTCGAACTTTTCAAAGTTTCCTGCTACCGATTCACCTTTTCCCCATTTCCTCCTTCAACCTCCGTTCCCCATCCCACTCCCTTATCCCATCCCCTTTTCACCCGTCTCGCATTGTTCTTCTATTCTGCCCTCCACCACTCTTACATTGCTTATTCCCATTATCTTCTCACTCCCATTTTCAGTTACCCATTCCACCCCGAAATTCCTTCACCATTTTCCCACCTGAGAGAGGCGACCATTCCCAGCCCTTCTAGGGGAGGGTAGGTGCCAGAGCCGGAGCTTGCTACCATCTGCGGCTCCCAAGACTGCCATTCCCACGGTTCCCCTGGGACGTGGAAAATGGCTGACAAGGGGCCTAGCTTCTCCCTACGTGCCCCGTGAGGGCGGGGAACATGGCTAGGCCTGGGGCCAGTTGGTCCCAGACGATGAGGGGGTACTTATACCTCCTCCCATGGAAGACATAGGTCTCAGACACTTCCAAGACAGGGAGCCAAGGCCGGGTCACTATCCGGAAAAGACCCGGGCCGGGAGAGTACCGGCGAATCAACAACAACCATTTTTCCCTCCTCTCTCTTCCCCAATGTCCCTCATACCCGTATTCCATTCCTCTCAGTGTATAAATTGAATATTCACAGTGTACAGGTGAACTATCTGGTTTATAAATACAATATTAAACTTCAAACCACAACCTTCCACCCCTTCCACCTCCTACAATCCCTCTCCCTTCACCCTACAACCTTCCTTCCTCCCCACAACCTCCCCAACACCCACCCCCCTCTACCAACACCCTGCTGCTGACAGCAACTCTCGCAAATTTGGTAATGTGGAACTCGAGGCCTGGTCGATAGTGCCATAATAACATGATCCTTACGTGGCAATCGATGGTACCATGAAATATAGCACATAAATTTGCCAGTCCTGTCAGCCTGCCTGCCTGTCCACTTCCCTACCTGCCTGTCCGACTGCCTGTCTGCCTTCCTGTCTGCCTGCCTATCAACTTATCTGCTTCCCTGAGTGTCTGCTTGATAAGTTAGGTGTGTGTATGTTATATCACGTTTCGTGTTAGCGGATTGACCTATATACATGATGCGTATTCTTCCATAAATGCAATAATATTCACACATTTTGCCTCTGTAAATACAATAACATGCATGTACCTTTGTAAGTATACCAATATAAAGAGCACTCTTACCTTTATAAGCACTGAAGTATACTCACTACAAACTCCAAACGTTAAACACCTCGAAATTAAACCATCATGTCCTGAACGTCGCATAATAGAGCAGCCAACTAGTGAACGCTTCCAGCGATCACAAATATAACACCAAGCGGCTAGCGAACGCGGCCAGCGACCAAAAGTGTGGCAGCGAGTGACTAGCAAGCACTGCCCACGACCACAAGTTGCATGTTGGACTTTGTCACTATCTGTCGCAAAGTTGGGCCCTCTATTTGCTAGTTGGTTGAAATTGCAGCTTCTACGCCAGGAACAAAATACATTTGAAGCGACGCTTCCCTGCCTGTGTCCCAAAACAATCGTCTGGTAACTCCGATGAGGGAAACGGAATGAACACTGGCTTGTGAAATAATTTTAAACCGATATATGTATCAATTAATTTTCAGTTTAACCTGATACCAATATTGTCGTGTTTCTATGTAACGTATAGAACGCTGCGTTTAGGAGGTTGTGTATGCGTAATGTATATACAACGATGTATAAACAATGCATTCAATGTTGCAGGCATGCAATATATATATTTTATTCGTATAATAATTGTAACAGTGTTGTACTCAGTAAAACTCTCTCTCACACACACACACAATCACTTACACAAACACACACACACACATATGGGTCAGGCACCTGGTGAAATACGCCAACCAATTAATGATCTAATTACGTATTCATGAGGTTTTGACGCTTTGTGGTGACTTCGTTAATTCTTAATTTGCAGCTTCCCTCCCCAGACCCCCAGAGCTGCACGAGCCGCGGCCATCCCCGCCCCTGCAAGAGTCGACCCAATCTTCAAACTCAAAACCAAGTTCCAATATAGAATTTTTTGCAAGTTGACTTTTTTATCGTGTTCTTGTGCACCGGTGGGGGCACAAATGTGTGTGTGTGTGTGTGTGTGTGTGCGTGCGTGCGTGCGTGCGTGCGTAGGATGCGGTTCCTCGGAGGACTTGACAAAAGGCGTCACTGAACGAACATTAACACACCAAGAAACCGTCAGGAGAAATTCGTCCATTTCCCCTGGCGGACAAAATAACGCCACCAGCAAGTGTAATCAAAGATACAGAGAAAAATAGTTTTTTTTAAATCCCTGCGAACCGGCTTTTAGATCAGAGTTCTCCGAACTCATTTTCGCTTTTATTCATAAATTTCTTATATAAACCCATTTGGCACTAGAAATATTGTGGTAACTGTTAGGAAATATGGAACTATATATTAAATCAGGATCGACGGGGAGAGAAGCGGAGGCTGACTTTTTTTGCTTCTCATTCTCTCTTCCTTGAGTTTTAACAGTGGTAGTTTTTGACTGAGGTGTTACAGTGTTTTAAAATAAACAAATGTATATAAGGAGTCGCTGTGACCTATCCGGCATTCTCTGCGACGGACAGTCACTAACGTAATCTCAGCAACGATCAGCTCTAAATTCTTCCCAATCCTCATCTGACTGATGTATGGTTGATGCTATGCCTAGTTAGTCCTTAAACTCATGTTTTCAAAGGTAAACCAGACGCATCACCACCTCTCTCATCACTACACTCTAAACATCACTGTCTCATCACTACACTCTAAACATCACTCTCTCATCACTACACTCTAAACATCACTGTCTCATCACTACACTCTAAACATCACTGTCTCATCACTACACTCCTAGTATTGCCACCGTTCTCATAACGTACCACCAGCCTCATCACTATGCTCTAAACATCATCATATCCATCACGTCCACCGCACCCTCCCAACCATCCCTTTTAGGTTTACACATCACACTCATGTCGCTACCTCTTCAGGGTCCTTCAGCGTCCTCGAGGCCCCTGTGAGTGTTATCAGGATCCTCGGGTGTCCCTGAGTTTCCCGGAGGTTCACAATGGACGTCCCTGGTGCTAATGAAGGGCGTCCGGTAGCTGGAAGCTTCAACCAGCCAACACTTCTTCTTTTTGGAAAAAGCGAGCGTTGAGTAGAATACAGATTCTGTAGTGATAGGTCGGGGGGGTTGATCTTACAGAGGAGAAACAGAAGACTTTCCGGAAGAGGTCTTTGGTTTCGAAAGAGTAAAATGCCCTGGTCTTTGTTTCTGGGAATGTGAGATGCCAAAGGACTTTGATTCTGATAGTAAAGGATGCAGAGATCTTTGATTCTGAAAGAGTTAAATGCAGAGGCTCTTGGTTCTGTAAGAGTAAGGTGCGCAGGTCTTTGGTTCTGGAAGACCAAGTTATACGTGTGCTTGCATTTTCTGCATATTACTTTAAACCCTATTGTGACATCTCATTGGATCCTATTGATTATTGTTTCAGTATTCAAGAACAGCTTCTATACGTTTGCATTTGGTTACTTCAGTGGGTTTAATTTCAGCTTAATGTTGATGATTCAGATCTGCTTTATGTAATGCATCCCCTTTTGTAAACACGTGTTGGATCTTCATATTTACTATATCTCACATTTTCTCATTCAATTCCACGATTTTATTGTCCTGTTTCACATTTTGAATCTTTTACGTTTTTGGTTTTTGCAACAATAGAAATTCGATTGATTTTGTTCTTACTATTTTTATTTCAAATTTCGTTCTTCTCCACTGACATTTGTGAGCATATCTGTCTTGCTTGAATCTCTGGTAAGCTTCTTAGATGGCATGCTTTACTTATGGATTCTATTTTTTCCCCTACCATACGTAACTCTCCAACAACTTCTATCAAAAGGATGTGTTTGTTTTGGCGATGTTGATAATGATGCGCCTTCTTGCTACCCAACTCTGTTTCTTCCACACATTGAGTAGTTTCCCCTCGACTTCGACCTCATTAACAATATTTCTTAAGTTTGGTTTCAGTTAGATCAAATATATCTGGTTTCTTCACGCTTACACTCTAGCTTTAGATTATTCAGATTTAAAACACGTGTATAAAACCTGTAGAAATTAATTTAAATCGGGAGTTTTTCATTTGGTTTCTAATGTCCACCAGTAGGCCTGGACTGTGGGGCCGGGCCGCGGGAGCGATGATCTCCGGAAGAGGCTCCAGGTAACCTCCAGGTAACACTCCCTTGTTTAATAGTCTGGTACAACACTCTCTCCAGATATCTGACAGCTGATAACGATATTGTTATTCTATGGAAAAACAGTTATATTATTTCTTTCTTTTCGTGGTGTTTAGCTTTTAGGCAGTTAATTTATTATTTTAGTGTGTGATTGGGGGAGGGGGATACTCATTTAATTTTAGTTGTTCTTAATTCGTTATTTGGGCCTCCCAAATATGCACTAAATTATTATTATTATTATTATTATTATTATTATTATTATTATTATTATTATTATTATTATTATTATTAATTTTCATACGTTTTGCCGTCGGAATATTTTTTAATCAACTTAACTGTTAAAATGGAAAGTCATGTCATACATTTGAATAAAATAATAATTCTACGTAAAGACGCATATCGCTGATAGTATTTTTAAACGTTCGAAGAGAGAGAGAGAGAGAGAGAGAGAGAGAGAGAGAGGGAGGGAGGGAGGATGGATGGAGGGGAAAAGGGGTTGGGGGAAGGTGGGCCAAACGGTGTGAAATTTCCGAGCCAGAAGAATCATCGGCTCGGGGGGATGAGCAGGTGGGAACGCAGCGAGTGTGCTAGTGTTAAAGTTACATTTTATAGTACACTTGGGCGAGGGTGGGGGAGCAAATCCACAGTATGTGCAGCTGGCTGTCTACATCCATAAAACCGAAATTATAATTTTCCCCATTCTTGAAAAGCTGACCCTGTAATTAAGTCGAGAGATCCTCACAGCGTAGTTACCGTGTCCAGGGCTATTTTCTGCCTCCGTCATCGTTTACATTTCCGTATTCAGAGTTTGTTAACTTAATTCCGATAAACCTTATGTAGTTAAAATCAGAAATATAGTAAAAAAAAAAAAAAAAAAAAAAAAAAAAACTATCTATTTATATACAAAAAGTCAATCTGTCACTATTTTATATACTAAAAAAAAAGCGTCCGAGGATCACATAAAAAATAATTATACTGCAAAAACCTCATCCCACTAAAGTTTTGTATATTAAAACCAAAATGGTTTAACTTCAAGGGCCATTTTAAGTGCCAAAAATCCTAATCCAAGACCATTTCATGCAGTAGAATCCAATACTAAATCATCACTGGTTAAATCAACAATTCTCTTCACAGTCAAAGCAACAGAGGCGAAATTGAAATGGTGAAAGTTTTCATCAATATATTCCTATATGATTCGTTTATGGTAATCATCATGTACTCGCCTTTGACAGAGAATGTTAAACGTAGACATTAATTCTAACACGTGTATAACGCATTTTTTTTACTGTTAATCCATGTATAACGAGGCAAATATTGTCAATACTTGTATAATGAATACATTGCTGTTTAATTGTATGCTTTATTCCTTAGCTTGTTAGACAATGATGCTATTTTATTTATTATTATTGTTTTTTTTTATATCGAGGTAAGGTGACCCATTCAAGGAAACCTATTCACCATCACTCACCCAACAGCTGCTTTTCCAGATATGCACAGAATCTCAGTTCAGAATTCCCCTCAGAACTGCAATATCCCCCACCCCTCCTTCAGGGTGCGTGCACTGTACTTCCCACCTCAGGACTCAAGTCCGGCTAACAGGTTTCCCTGAATTCCTTCATAAATGTTAGCTAGCTCACACTCCAACAGCACGTCAAGCCATAAAAAGCCACTCTCTTTTTCAATTCAATCAAACACGCTTACGTAAACCTGCCGGATGCTCAAGCCCATTGAACTTAAAACCTTTTTTGTCCCCTCCCTCCAACCCTTTATTGGACAACCTCTGCCCGTCCATCCTTCCACCCCCCTAATTACAATTAATTTTTTTGGTCATCCTATTCTGTTCCATCCTCTTTAAATGTCCAGTGTGCCAAACTATGCAGCTGTGGTGCAGTGCATGTGAATCTAATACCTACCTTCAAGGGCCTACACAAAGCACCGGACACAGTATGTATCAAGCCAACCTTAAAGTACGCAGCACCAGCATGGAGCCCACACCTGTTGAAGCTTGTTCAGAAACCCGATAAAGTTCAAAGGTTTGTAAGTATAACATCATTGAACTGAGAGATTAAAGCAAGTAAACCTAATGACAATGAAGGAACATAAGAACCAGGGGAGACATGCTTATGGCATACAAGATACCTAAATTATTTGACAAGCAGACTGGGACAGTGTTTGACATGCGGAATCAGTGTGTCCTAAATGAATGCCAAACACAGGGGAAAAAAGGGACAGAGATGCATAATAAAAATGTATATGAACCAGACACATTACGAAATGTCTGTTTAGTCTATAAGTGGTTTGAAAATGGCACGGCCTAGAACAGGAAGTATCCGGAGCCAACTTTACAACACAAAGTTTCAAAAGTAGGTATGATAACCTCCCTCTCTCTCTCTCTCTCTCTCTCTCTCTCTCTCTCTCTCTCTCTCTCTCTCTCTCTCTCTCTCTCTCTCTCTCTCCACACACACACACACAGCCCCGGTGGCCTGGTGGCTAAAGCTCTTGCTTCACGCACAGAGGGCCCGGGTTTGATTCCCTGTGGGGCGGAAACATTTCGAAGTGTTTCCTTACACACACATACAACAGGCCTAGTGTCTAATCGACATGTGCCTAGGACAAAATGGTAACTAACATACACACACAAGAGATTAGTGCAGAAGCTGGAGAAGAAGGCAGGGGTAACAGGAAGGCTCTCCAATGGATCAGGGAATACCTGTCAGGAAGACAGCAGCGAGTCATGGTACGTGGCGAGGTGTCAGAGAGGGCGCCGGTGACGAGCGGGGTTCCACAGGGGTCAGTCCTAGGACCAGTGCTGTTTCTGGTAGTTGTGAACGACATGACGGAAGGAATAGACTCCGAAGTGTCCCTGTTTGCAGATGATGTGAAGTTGATGAGAAGAATTCAATCGGACGAGGACCAGGCAGAACTACAAAGGGATCTGGACAGGCTGCAAGCCTGGTCCAGCAATTAGCTCCTGGAGTTCAACCACACCAAGTGCAAAGTCATGAAGATTGGGGAAGGGCAAAGAAGACCGCAGACGGAGTACAGTCTAGGGGGCCAGATACTACAAACCTCAATCAAGGAAAAAGATCTTGGGGTGAGTATAACACAAGGCACATCTCCTGAGGCGCACATCAACCAAATAACTGCTGCAGCATATGGGCGCCTAGCAAACCTAAGAACAGCATTCCGATATCTTAATAAAGAATCGTTCAGGACCCTGTACACTGTGTACGTTAGGCTTATACTGGAGTATGCAGCACCAGTTTGGAACCCACACCTAGCCAAGCACGTAAAGAAGCTAGAGAAAGTGCAAAGGTTTGCAACAAGACTAGTCCCGGAGCTAAGGGGTATGTACTACGAGGAGAGGTTAAGGGAAATCGACCTGACGACACTGGAGGACAGGAGAGATAGGGGGGACATGATAACGACATATAAGATACTGAGAGGAATTGACAAAGTGGACAGAGACAGAATGTTCCAGAGATGGGACACAGCAACAAGGGGACACAGTTGGAAGTTGAAGACTCAGATGAATCACAGGGATGTTAGGAAGTATTTCTTCAGTCACAGAGTGGTCGGGAAGTGGAATAGTTTGGGAAGCGATGTAGTTGAGGCAGGTTCCATACATAGCTTTAAGAAGAGGTATGATAAAGCTCACGGCTTAGGGACAGTGACCCAGTAGCGGCCAGTGAAGAGGCGGGCCAGGAGCTATGACTCGACCCCTGCAACCACAACTAGGTGAGTACACACACACACACACACACACACACACAGAGTTAAAAGAGTCAAACACAGAGTCAGCAGAAGCTGTTTCTCCTTCACACACACTGTGGAGGAACAAGTTTGAGCCCGATAATGAAGTGTCGACAAGCCCAATTGGTCCTTTCAGGCTCGACAAAGCGTGTCGTGAGACCCGCGCCCGCTCCGAATACTCAATAACCCGGTGGACGCAACACTCCTGCAGAGTCCTTATTGTTGTGTCAAGAGGAAAAAAAATTGTTTTGCTCTATGCCCCACGTTGAAGACGGATTTTCTATTTCTTTGTGTGGGGAGAGGAGGTTGTGTGTGTGTGTGTGTGTACTCACCTATATATGTGGTTGCAGGGGTCGATTCACAGCTCCTGGCCCCGCCTCTTAAAGCTATGTATCTTGCCTTTACTACTTCACTCTCCACATTGTTCCACTTCCTGACAACTCTAAGGCTGAAGAAATGCTTCCTAACATCCCTTTGGCTCATCTAAAATGTCATCTTCCAGTTATGTCCCCTTGCTCCCATCTTTGAAACATTCTGGCACAGTCCACCTTATTAATTCCTCTTAGTATTTTATACGTAGTTATCATGTCCCCCTTATATCTCCTGTCCTCCAGTGTCGTCAGGTTGAGTTCCCTTAACCTCTCCTTGTAAGAAACCCCTCAGATTCGGGACTAGTCTAGTTGGAAAATTTTGCACTTTTTCTAATTTCTTAATGTGCTTGACCAGGTGTGGGTTCCACATGAAAATGACATAGCAGCGAAAGCCAAATCTGACCCAAAGCTGTTGTACAGCCACATCAGGAAGAAAACAACAGTCAAGGACCAGGTGATCAGGCTAAGAAAGGAAGGAGGAGAGATCACAAGAAACGACCGCGAAGTATGTGAGGAACTCAACATGAGATTCAAAGAAGTGTTCACAGAGGAGACAGAACGGACCCCAGAAAGACGGAGAGGTGGGGTACACCACCAAGTGCTAGACACAATACATGCAACCGAGGAAGAATTGAAGAGGCTACTGAGTGAGCTAAATACCTCAAAGGCGATAGGGCCGGACAACATCTCTCCATGGGTCCTGAGAGAGGGACGAGAGGCTCTATGTGTACCCCTAACAACAATACTCAACACATCTATTGAAACAGGGAGATTACCTGAGGTATGGAAGACAGCAAATGTAGTCCAAATTTTTAAAAAAGGAGTCAGACATGAAGCATTAAACTACAGACCAGTGTCACTGACATGTATAGTATGCAAAGTCATGGAGAAGATTATCAGGAGAAGAGTGGTGGAACACCTAGAATGGAATGAGCTTATCAACGACGGCCAACACGGTTTCAGGGACGGAAAATCCTGTTCACAAACCTATTGGAGTTCTATAACAGGGTGACAGCAGTAAGACAAAAGAGAGAGGGATAGGTAGATTGCATTTTCTTGGACTGTAAGAAGGCGTTTGACACAGGTCCACACAAGAGATTAGTGCAAAAGCTGGAGGACCAGGCAGGGATAACAGGGAAGACTCTCCAATGGATCAGGGAATACCTGTCAGGAAGACAGCAGCGAGTCATGGTACGTGGCGAGGTGTCAGAGTTGGCGCCGGTGACAAGTGGGGTTCCACACGGGTCAGTCCTAGGACCGGTGCTGTTTCTGGTATTTGTGAGCGACATGACGGAAGGAATAGACTCCGAAGTGTCCGTGTTTGCAGATGATGTGAAGTTGATGAGAAGAATTCAATCGGACGAGGACCAGGCAGAACTACAAAGGGATCTGGACAGGCTGCAAGCCTGGTCCAGCAATTGGCTCCTGGAGTTCAACCCCACCAAGTGCAAAGTCATGAAGATTGGGGAAGGGCAAAGAATACCGCAGACGGAGTACAGTCTAGGGGGCCAGAGACTACAAACCTCAATCAAGGCACATCTGAGGCGCACATCAACCAAATAACTGCTGCAGCATACGGGCACCTAGCAAACCTAAGAACAGCATTCCGACATCTTAATAAAAATCGTTCAGGACCCTGTACACTGTGTACGTTAGGCCCATATTGGAGTATGCAGCACCAGTTTAGAACCCACACCTAGCCAAACATATAAAGAAATTAGAGAAAATGTAAAGGTTTTCAACAAGACTAGTCCCGGAGCTAAGGGGTATGGCCTACGAGGAGAGGTTAAGGGAAATCGACCTGACGACACTGGAGGACAGGAGAGACAGGGGAATATGATAACGACATATAAAATACTGAGAGGAATTGACAAGATGGACAGAGACAGAATGTTCCAGAGATGGGACACAGCAACAAGGGAACACAGTTGGAAGTTGAAGACTCAGAGGAATCACAGGGATGTTAGGAAGTATTTCTTCAGTCAGAGTGGTCAGGAAGTGGAATAGTTTGGGAAGCGATGTAGTGGAAGCAGGATCTATTCATAGCTTTAAGAAGAGGTATGATAAAGCTCATAGCGCAGGGAGAGTGACCCAGTAGAGGCCAGTGAAGAGGCGGGGCCAGGAGCTATGAATAGACCCCTGCAACCACAACTAGGTGAGTACAACTAGGCGAGTACACACACATACACACACACACAGAACTACAAAGGGATCTGGACAGGCTGCAAGCCTGGCCCAGCAATTGGTTCCTGGAGTTCAACCCAACCAAGTGCAAAGTCATGAAGATTGGGGAAGGGCAAAGAAGACCGCAGACGGAGTACAGTCTAGGGGGCCAGAGACTACAAACCTCAATCAAGGAAATAGATCTTGGGGTGAGTATAACACCAGGCACATCTCCTGAGGCGCACATCAACCAAATAACTGCTGCAGCATACGGGCGCCTAGCAAACCTAAGAACAGCATTCCGACATCTTAATAAAGAATCGTTCAGGACCCTGTACACTGTGTACGTTAGGCCCATACTGGAGTATGCAGCACCAGTTTGGAACCCACATTTATCCAAGCACGTAAAGAAGCTAGAGAAAGTGCAAAGGTTTGCAAGAAGACTAGTCCCGTAGCTAAGGGGTATGTCCTACGAGGAGAGGTTAAGGGAAATCGATCTGACGACACTGGAGGACAGGAGAGATAGGGGGGACATGATAACGACATATAAAATACTGAGAGGAATTGACAAGGTTGACAGAGACAGAATGTTCCAAAGATGGGACACAGCAACAAGGGGACACAAGGGTTCCATACACAGCTTTAAGAAGAGGGATGATAAAGCTCATGGCGCAGGGAGAGTGACCCAGTAGCGGCCAGTGAAGAGGCGGGGCCAGGAGCTATGTCTCGACCCCTGCAACCACAACTAGGTGAGTACAACTAGGTGAGTACACACACAGTGCTCATTCTACGCACAATAAGCTAGACATTTTCCTGCCAGCACTTCAGGTCTGAGTTAAGACTTACACGAGGCCACAAGCTGAAGGTATCCAGGAAGAGAAGACAACAGTCCGCATCTTCCTGCAGAACCTTCCAACGTCTGCTCTGGATATCATATACGACTTGTGAAATGTAAATATAATATGCAGATTACAAAAGTGTGGAGGAAGGGTTATGTTGCAATTTTCTTTACAGAAAATGAGACAAGGGAAGGTAAATGGCTTTATTTTTTTTTTTTTACATTTTTTTCACTTTCCGCTGGTGTGAGCTCTCGGCGTCTTCAGAACTGGTGAAGAAAAGGTTCAAGATGGAGGTGTCGGAGGTGTGATTCCGTTTGTGTGTTTTGATGCTAGTTTTAGGAGGGACCGGACCTCACGTAATGGGAGTTAATTGTATTCAACAAAATTAGGTATACCCGCAGTATGCAGCTAATCCATATTCTGTGTGCAGCTCATCTTTGCACTACGAGTAATAGGTTCAGATTACATCGTTGTTCTTTGAAGTTCAGAAACCTCGTTGTTAGACTTGTCGCGGCTGTATAGTTTCATTTTACTGTATATATATATATATGTCGTGCCGATTAGGTAAAACTGGTCAATTAGCAAGAACTCATCTAAAATTAAGTCCTTTCTAAAATTTTCTCTTATACGTTTAAAGATATATTTTTTCATTTATGTTAATGTAAAAATTTATAATTTTGTACCAAAGAAACTTTGAAAACTTACTAACCTTATTATAACAAGCGCAATTTAATTTAACCTAACCCAACTAAATATATTTTAGATACGTTTACAATAATTTAATAATAAACAAACACAATGAAATTATTTTTTCGTTAGGTTCAGAATGATTTTGCAAATTACTGCATACACAAATTTCCGCTTGTCTTATATGGCAAGAAGAGCGTTGCTATTTAAGCCAAAATCGCAAGTTAACCTAATCGGCACGACATATATATTATATATATATATATATATATATATATATAATCACATCAGAGGAAAGTGATGAGGAGAGATGGAAAGGGAAGATGCAGGAAGTATTATGAAGGAGAGACCAAAATGATGAACAGACAAAAGTACGCAAAAATAACTAGTACATATAAAGTACATTTAGAGAGTAATATCCAAAGGGAAATGATTAATTACCGAAGATGCTTACCACGCTGCAGTATTTAATCCGACTTAACCGGAACGAATTCTAAAGACTAAAATCTGCATAATACGATTTTCTGAACACTGTTTCATCGCCACCTCTGACACAGGCCTTTACTTTTTCTCTCAAAACTTTAGCTTAATGCGAGTATAACCGCCTGAATCTAAATTCACAGATTTAGCCAAGAAGTTTGAACATATATCTTTGCTCAAAAATTTTCGTAGCACGAGAGAATTCCTGTTTGCTTTATATTAAACGTGCTAGAAAAGTTAAAATGATCTATCAAGTGCCCCTTCGTGCGAGGAAATTTCTGATAGTTCATGAATATATTGAGAGAATTACTGTTAGCATAGGTGTAGGTTAGGCAAGGTTTTGGCTGGGTTGGGGTTTAAATTAGGTTTTGGGTTAGAGTAAGGCTAAGATTAGGTACCACGGATGTGAATCTTCTTTCTTAGTGTATTGTGGCAGTAACTCTTCGGAGGCACGGTTCCAGAGTTGGCTTAGTTCTATTAGCTACAAAGGTCTTTCAGTGTTTCATTTGTGTACGAAAGATTGGTGATCTCATTCGGCTTCCTTCAGACTATCTAATTCTTTGCCCGGTCAGCTTCAATATAGTTTCTCTACTCTTCCAGTCAGTGGTAAACAGAAAGAGAATTCAGACATGGAAGAAAGTCAGCACCGCGTGGATCCCATCTCTCGCCTGGGTCACCCGGCTTTAAGCTGATTATATATGTGGAAGAGCTGTATAGGCTTCAATTTCCATATCAAAGGCGTCAAGAGCCTTAGCTGAGCCCCCTCTTCCCCACATCCCCTCCATTATGGTAGTAGATGATTCCCATACCAGATGATGGCAGTGTACACGACGCTAACACTGGTATTGGGGTTGACTTTGGGAAATATTAGGCTGTCGAATACCATCATTGCCATCAACACTTCCACTGATATTTGTTTCGTAAAGTTGAAATGAATTTTATAAAAAGTTTCAGCATTAAGCATTAAAAATGGGTTATTTGGCACATGCTACACTTGTTATTTTTATTATTATTAGTAGTAGTAGATGTAGTAGTGGTAGTAGTAGATGTAGTAGTGGTAGTAGTAGATGTAGTAGTGGTAGTAGTAGATATAGTACTTGTAGTAATAGTAGTATCACCTGCACTTCTGTTATATTCTCCTAATTTCTACTAACTTCACATATGTTATTTATTCTTTGAACGATCTGTCATTGAAATTATTATATATAGACCCTGTGCATATGTAAGCGAAGTGATTTATATTCTCGATTTTACTTATTCGACATGATTGTGCATGCTTAAACGAAAGGAGATACACTTCATTTAAGTTAGTTGTGACAGTGACTCTAGTTCTATGAATATGTGGGCTCAATCACTACTGGTTCCTGTGCTCAGACACGGATTTACTAACAGGTACAAGTCACTATGTCGGTGCTGAATTTAGTGAATCAGTTAACACAAAACACGTAAATTCAATTAACGTTTTATGTTCCCTTGATATATTATAATGCATAAAACTTAAGATGCGTCATTGGCAGCACCGCCGTACATTGCCGCATTCACCAACGCATTCCGTGCACTGTGAACTCATCTCTTAGAATTGTAGAGAATCCAAGATTATGTTGAAAAGCGGCTCACGTGTATTAGAAAATTAGCCACATTCAACACCACCTCAGCTCGGCGCCCGGACGGAATAAGCAAAACGTCTCATAATATTCGCCAAGTCATATTATCGTCGCCTGGAGCTGCTGTACTGCGTATGTGGATCTTCTTACTTTGTGTATTGTGGCAGTAAGCTCTCCCGAGGCGCGGCTCCCGCGGTGGCTATAGTTCTCTATTTTGCCTAAATATTTTATTAAAATTAGACTTACCACATTGTGTGGCTACCCATATTTATATGATAATTTATAGTGTTAGAACAAGAAGAGAATTCTTTCTCCGTAAGCCATGCGTGTCGTAAGAGGCGACTAAAATGCCGGGAGCAAGGGGCTATAACCCCTTCTCCTATATACATTACTAAAGTTAAAAAAAGAAAGTTTCGTTTTTCTTTTTAGGTCACCCTACCTCGGTGGGATATGGCCGGTTTGATATATATATATATATATATATATATATGTCGTGCCGAATATGTAAAACTGGTCAATTAGCAAGAACTCATTTAAAATTAGGTCCTTTCTAAAATTATCTCTTATACGTTTAAAGATATATTTTTTTCATTTATGTTAATGTAAAAATTAATAATTTTGTAATAAAACCTTAGAAAGCTTACTTCACCTTATTATAACAAGAGCAATTTAATTTAGCCTAATCCAACAAAATATATTTTAATAAATTTACAATAATTTAATAAACAAACACAATGAAATATATATTTTTTCGTTAGGTTCAGAATGATTTTTTGCGAAATTATTGCATACACAAATTTTCTCTTGCCTTATTCGGCAAGAAGAGCGTTGCTATTTAAGCCAAAATTGCAAGTTTTACCTATTCGGCACGACATATCTATGTACACACTACCCTGATCTACATGGCATTTTACAAGGTCAGCATAAATTTACGTTTACCAGACACGCCCATCACTTATCAAATTAAAAAAAGAAGCGTTAAACTCCATTTGTCAAACAGCACGAAGGTGTAGAGAAGTGCCAGAGGTAGTGGTTAGTGGGATGGGATTTGAAAAATGGTAATGAAATGTGCAAGACTGAGTTTGGAGACTTCAGTATCATGATGATATCGTCAAACGCTCCATGAAGGGCTCAGGATGGAAATAAATGGTATAAAATACCGACACAATGGAAAAATAAACACATAAGCAGTATAATGTGATCCTTTATTGACAACGTTTCGCCCACGCAGTGGGCTTTATCGAGTCACAGACAGATCTACCTGGAAAATGAGCAACATAGAGATATATATAGGGTACAGTCAGGTGGAGAATGCTGGGTCAGGTGGAGAAAGCTGCATGTGAGTCTTAAAAGTAGTGTGAAAACATGGTGTGACTTAAAGGACCTGCAGTGTACCATTCTTGAGTTCTAGGTGGGATAGGCTTTTTCCTACGCGCACTCAGAATCTGCAGCAGTGAGTTCCTTGAGGAAGAATGCTCCCTCACTGAACAAGTTTTTTCCAAACTTCACTATCCTCGCCACTTCATTAGAGACTGCAGACGACGGGCATTAAACATCTTCAACACACCCAGAGAAGACACTGCTGAGAAGAGATACATAGTCCTTCCCACCAACTCCATTTCCAAACAAGTTTCCAACATTTTTTCTAAGACCTCATTCCGAGTATCCACCTCCACATCCACCACCATTAAGGACATTACCAGTAACAGACAGGAAAAACTTCAATCCACGGCAGGGGTATACACAATCCCTTGTAATGGCTGCAGCAAATTATACGTTGGCGAAACATCCAGAGACCTACAAACACGCATTTCAGAACACCAGTACGCAGGCAGATCTGACGACTCAAGAAATGCCTGTGTTCAACACCGAAATTTACACAACCATTTAATCAACTACAGAAACGCAAGACTCATCGCCAGAGAAGACAACACGCAATACCGAAGAATCCTAGAATCATCACTCATCTGTATATCCAACAACTTCAACCAGAACAACGGCTTCTACAACATAGCTGAACCTATTGCCAAGAAACTTCTTCAACGCTATCCACCTAGAACTCAAGAATGGTACACTGCAGGTCCTTTAAGTCACACCATGTTTTCACACTACTTTTAAGACTCACATGCAGCTTTCTCCACCTGACCCAGCATTCTCCACCTGACTGTACCCTATATATATCTCTATGTTGCTCATTTTCCAGGTAGATCTGTCTGTGACTCGATAAAGCCCACTGCGTGGGCGAAACGTTGTCAATAAAGGATCACATTATACTGCTTATGTGTTTATTTTTCCAAGGGCTCAGGAGCTACGACACATCTCCAGGTTTCCTTCCAGCCGGTCTGGAGTTAAGTTTACTTAGGGATTATCTTTACGGCTGACATGTCTCACTGATTTAGTGGAAAATGACATTTTCTCACTCTGAATATGTAGACACATCACAGATAGAAGTAACCATAATTTTTTTTTTCAACGAACCGGACGAATCTCACCGAGACAGGTGGGATACGGTGCGTCTCAATCGGAAGTAATTTTGCATTAAATTTGGGCTGTGTAAGTGCCAATTTTACAATTTTATAGAAATACGCCAAACTGGGGGGTTGGATCAAACGGGTGGGCTCCCATTCTCCCAAGCGCTGTACGACCCCTACGGATTTGGCGCTCCCTTTCCCTGGAATGTAATAATATGCAATACGGGGATACCTTTCTCGGGTAGCGGAGCGAGCCACATACATCTAGTTTAGCGTTGTTCGGGTCACCTTAATTATTGTGACAACTACTCTCTCTTGTGGTCACTGGCTGATCCCCTGGGAGTCGTCACTCGCTGATCCCCTGGGAGTCGTCACTGGCTGATCCCCTGGGAGTCGTCACTCGCTGATCCCCTGGGAGTCATCACTCGCTGATCCCCTGGGAGTCGTCACTCGCTGATCCCCTGGGAGTCGTCACTGGCTGATCCCCTGGGAGTCGTCACTGGCTGATCCCCTGGGAGGCGTCACTGGCTGATCCCCTGGGAGGCGTCACTGCTGATCCCTGGGAGCGTCACTGCTGATCCTGGAGGCGTCACTCGCTGATCCCTGGGAGGCGTCACTCGCTGATCCTGGGAGGCGTCACTCGCTGATACCCTGGGAGGCGTCACTCGCTGATACCCTGGGAGGCGTCACTCGCTGATCCCTGGGAGGCGTTGATACCCTGGGAGGCGTCACTCGCTGATCCCTGGGAGGCGTCACTCGCTGATACCCTGGGAGGCGTCACTCGCTGATACCCTGGGAGGCGTCACTGCTGATCCCTGGGAGTCGTCACTCGCTGATCCCCTGGGAGGCGTCACTCGCTGATCCCCTGGGAGGCGTCACTCGCTGATACCCTGGGAGGCGTCACTCGCTGATCCCCTGGGAGGCGTCACTCGCTGATACCCTGGGAGGCGTCACTCGCTGATACCCTGGGAGGCGTCACTTGCTGATCCCCTGGGAGTCGTCACTCGCTGATACCCTGGGAGGCGTCACTCGCTGATACCCTGGGAGGCGTCACTCGCTGATACCCTGGGAGTCGTACTCGCTGATACCCTGGGAGGCGTCACTCGCTGATCCCTGGGAGGCGTCTGATACCCTGGGAGGCGTCACTCGCTGATCCCTGGGAGGCGTCACTCGCTGATACCCTGGGAGGCGTCACCGCTGATACCCTGGGAGGCGTCACTGCTGATCCCTGGGAGCGTCACTCGCTGATACCCTGGGAGGCGTCACTGCTGATACCCTGGGAGGCGTCACTCGCTGATACCCTGGGAGTCGTCACTCGCTGATACCCTGGGAGGCGTCACTCGCTGATCCCTGGGAGGCGTTGATACCCTGGGAGGCGTCACTCGCTGATACCCTGGGAGGCGTCACTCGCTGATACCCTGGGAGGCGTCACTCGCTGATCCCCTGGGAGGCGTCACTCGCTGATACCCTGGGAGTCGTCACTCGCTGATCCCCTGGGAGGCGTCACTCGCTGATACCCTGGGAGGCGTCACTTGCTGATACCCTGGGAGGCGTCACTTGCTGATCCCCTGGGAGTCGTCACTCGCTGATACCCTGGGAGGCGTCACTCGCTGATACCCTGGGAGGCGTCACTCGCTGATACCCTGGGAGTCGTACTCGCTGATCCCCTGGGAGGCGTCACTCGCTGATCCCCTGGGAGGCGTCACTCGCTGATACCCTGGGAGGCGTCACTCGCTGATACCCTGGGAGGCGTCACTCGCTGATACCCTGGGAGGCGTCACTCGCTGATACCCTGGGAGGCGACTCACGAAAGAGAAAAAAAATACGGAACGGATGAGGTTTGAAGCTATGGTGAACGAGTCCTAAGACTCCGTGGTTTGTTTTCCATTGTATTATTACGATTTCGTAAGTGGCGTAAGAGAACTTGTCCCTACGTTTTCCTCAGACCAGGAATCGAATCCTGAACATTTTCTGTTAGCAGAACATTGTAACACTGGGCTTCAGTGGTTGAGGTTATACTCGACTCGTAACATCGGGAATTATATAAAAAAAAAAGTAATTGGGCTACAATTTTCCGCTTAAATTTAAGTTTCCTCTAACGAGATTAGTTAAGTATCAACTTCTCTGGACGACGATTCATACACTTAGTGTTTTAAGAGCGTTGTATGCAATTTACCCACTGACTCGCCCACTCAGAGTCGGCCATGATGCTCTCCGGGTGTTGCGCTCCACACTCTGTGTAATTGAATTCACTCGGGCGAATAAACTAATGAGTCGGATATAATAGGTTTAAGTGAAAGAAGGATGAGGCGGTTTGATGGCGGGGCGGTGGGCGGAAGGGGTCGGGCGGAATAAGGTGGGTGGGTTGGCGGAAGATCCTGGAAGAGGAACCTACCATTGTAGAAGCTGGTGAAAATTACATGGGTGCGAGGGGAATATCTGCTTCCCGTCTCTACGTAACATTAATGGCATACCCAACATGCTGACGTCGGAACAAATGGAGATGCGCTAGTGTATGCCCAAGTCTTGGAGGGAACATTTAAACTATCTGAGACGTAATGCCCGTTCCTGGCAACCTATCAGGGAAAGTGCTGGCATCAGTCAGCACATCCATCCTTCCCTTTTTTTCACATTTCTCTCTCTCTCTCTCTCTCTCTCTCTCTCTCTCTCTCTCTCTCTCTCTCTCTCGCTCTCTAATCAATTCACTGTACTTTTTTATACGTCATGGAAATAGTTCACCCACCACTTTTTTTTTCAAACTACAGAGAATTAGAGGAAGCTAATAATGTTCTTCGTGTTTGCAAACGATTTAACAAGAGGGACAGATTCCTATATCTCAAAGTTTTTAGACGACGCCAAACTAAGATTCCAGCGGAGATGATTTCAAAAACTACATGGCGATCTCCACAGTAGACTGGAATTGTCTAAAAGTTTGCAATAATTCATCTCCTGCAGATGTAAAACAATGAAGACCTTATCAAGAGACCAGCATGCTACATGGTGAACAATGGAGGAATGAGAGGGTTAATAGTGGGACAGAGAGTCGGGGTGCTGACTGCAGTGTGAGAGACATATATGAAACAGCCATCGTCATCCAAAAATTCTGAGCAACGGAAAATTAATAACCAAGAAAGTGAATGTGAAACTCTAGTTGATTTTTCTCCAAAGAGTTCTTGACCCAACAAGCTTCCAGTCAAGACTGGAAACAAGGAGAACGCATGATTCAGTTATCAATCACAAGGGCCTAGAATATGCAAAGAAAATAACTTATTCCAAAAAGAAAAATAATTATAGGAGACAGGAAAAACGAGAGGCAGAAAAGAAAATTTCAAAACAACGTAGCATTGCAAGTAAAGACTGAGCGGTTTACCCCACATCCACATCAAAATTAACAGGAAGAAATATTTATAATCTATTACAGGTACAGAAAGATGGTGACCTACTCATGACAAATATTTTGGAAGTATGCAAAAGGCTTGGCAAAGATTTTCAGAGACTTGACAAAAGGAAGAGGGGGAGTGTTTGTGCTACTATCCCTAGCAATTATTTTTTTGCTGAACCCTTTCAGGAATTTGAAAATAAAATAGTTGAAGAGGGTCTGGTTGCATATACACTCAACATCTTAATGTATGCAAGACTGTCAAACGTAATAATCATCAGAAACTTGCACTGGTGTGCAGCCTAGCAAAGTACACGCTGCTGAACGTTCAGGACTCTGAAGGAGCATAGCGCTAGAGGAGACATAATCACTGCATGCAAAATAATGAGAGGCAGAGATTGCATAGACAAAGATAGACTATTTGGCAATGAACATTCAGAACGAGAAACGACATAGATGGACGATGATGTACTGAACTAAGAACACCCGAACAGTATTAGACCACGTAGGCTATCGAAAGTAGGAAGGTGGGTCCAGGAGCTGAGGCTCGACCACAGCTATACTGGTGGAATCTCAGTAATATAGGGATTAATCAGCGCCTGTGAGCGAGGAGGAGGAAAAGCAAGAACGAGATCACGAGCGGCCAATAGAGTAAAAGGGAAGTGAACAGGATGAGAAAATAGGAGAGCAATAAAGCAAGCCTGGGTGGAAATGAAGTTGTGATGCTGGCCGGTTAATTAGTGAGGAATGTTGGGGAGGAACCATCGCTTCGTCAGCTACTCCACCAACAGTTTCCATCCCCTCTTCTAGATTTATCACCATCATTACGTCATTTCATAACATGCCTCACGTTTTTCACCTCTAAGAGGTTGTAATGGCACTGCTGCGTTTCGTATACTTCAAAAGGCAAGAACTAGATTGCAAAAAACTGTCCAAACAATGCCTAAAGTCGGTGTGGTTTATCAAGAAATTGGCAGCACTGAATCTGCCAGCAGCATCCCAGACTACGAAGAATCAGGAAGAAAACTTTCAAGAATTTCTGACCGAGGGTCGAGTTTACAGATTATTACCTTGATGAAGCTTGGCACACATGGAGGATCTGTCATGTTATTCTCTCTGCAAGCCAACACTCGCTCAGTGGAATTTCAGTAGTCCTTTTTTTCCCCTGATATTTATAACAAATTTAGTTTCTCCTGCCAGAAACTTGAAGTAAAATACTCAAATCAAAATCAAATTTTTATTTATGAGAGACACACTGCAACATTTGGGTAACTATTCTGGAAACGTTTCGCCAGCCAGTGGCATCTTCAGGCCAATAGTACAAAGAAGGTGGAAGGTGAGGAGGAGTTTGAGGTAATCAGTCCCTCAGCCTGGAGTCGATGTGTTCAGTCCATCTTGAAAAATTTATGTTTGCACTTTTTTCAAGACTGACGGACTGAACACACCGACTCCAGCTAAGGGACTGATAATCTCAAACCCCTCATCTTCCACCGTTCTTCTCTGCATTAGACCGAAGAAGCCGCTGCCTGGCGAAACTCTTCCAGAATAGTTTTACATAGTTTAATATCTTTATTATGTACCCCATACCCATCCTGTGGCGGTAGTCAAAAGATTACAGAGGTACATAATGGGTTCAGGGACTGGGCCCCAAAGTTTTGATAGCTGAACAACTTACAAAGGTAATGAACTCACAAGTTACAAAGGTAATGAACATAAGAACATCAGAAAGAAGGAACACTGCAGCTGGCCTACTGGCCCATGCGAGGCAAGTCCAATTCTCCCACCGACTTAAGCCAATGCCTTGACTTAGTCAGGTCAGTCACATTCACCTAAGTGAATGTGACTAACCTGAACCATGTAAGTAAGTTTACTTATGTTTATACATGGTTACAATCATGAACAAATTATAAAGTAATGAGCAGTTCACACACCCACACAAAGGTAATGAATAAAGATACCCAAATGTTGCACAAGGGTCTCATTTATCAACTTCCGGTTTTTTAAACCAACTAAACAAATGATGAGTAAGTTGACAGATATTGTTTTATGTCTTACAACGAGGATTTGCATGGAAAAGCCCCTAGCTATTATTATTACTACTACTACAATCAAACCTAAGCGCTAAACCCATAAAGGTCATACAGCACCCCCTAGTTATGCAGTGGATTTAGGGCTGAACGTTGAGCAAGTGCTTATGGACACTCACAGTATATACTATACTTCTAACATCTACATTACTGCTTAACTGACATTTTAAATTTGCACCAATGATCCAAGTTTCTCTTTTTCTTTTTATTTGGAAGTTAACACTCCTGTTGATATTAATAGTAGCAATAGTAATATTAGTAGTAGTATAATGAAAACCAATCGCTAAACCCACAAGGGTCACACAGCACGTAGTAGTATTAATATATTCACCAACAAGCACTGAATCTGATTGTCAGATTATAAAAAGCAATATTAGTAAGCTTTTTTTTTATAAACAGGTCACACCACATGGTGCGGCTACTTTGATCTATGTGGCAGGAAATAAATTTTAGGTTATGTCATGTTTTGAACCCACATTAAAGCAGGATTTTCCGAGGGCAGACCATGTAAAAATGTCAGGAACTTACCGTATTTTTATTTAATAGGGAAAACACTAAAACATGCAGGGATTCCCGCTAGGGAGGTGCCCTGATTCCAGAGGTCTTTTTTTTTTTTATTTTTATGCAGCAGTCTCCCACCAAGGTAGGGAATTATTATTATCATTATTATAATCAAATAGAAGCGCTAAACCACAGGGGTCATACAGCGCTGCAGGTTATTGCAGGATGCAGGGAGAATGGGTTGTAAGAGGGAGATGGATGATTAGTAGGGTATGGAGTGCAGCAGGACAGTGGATAGTGCAGGGATAGAGGGCAGCAAAAGATCGAGGTAGAAGGGACTGAGGGAGGTGCTAAAGGTATAATCTTCAGAGTTTGTGTAGTAAGTCAGTTTCTGTCAAAAAGTCAATGAGAGAGTCAGGATTAAAGGAGGGTCCATCTGCAAGAAGGGAAGGTAAAGAAAGGGCCGCAGAGCGAAGACGTCGTTGGAGGTAAATTCTGCGTGCTCGTTGATAGTGGGCAGTCCAACAGGATATGTCGAACAGACACTGGAACCTGACAATGCTCATAGAGAGGGGCAGGGAGCCTCTCCATGAGATACCCGTGAGTAAGACGAGTGTGGCCGATGCGAAGACGGGAGAGAGTAGTCTCCCAACCTTGACATTGGTGACAAGAAGAAGGCCAGAAACCTATACTCGGTTTAATAGAATGAAGTTTGTTATTTAGCAGGTCAGACCAGCGTTGTTGCCAACGGGTGCGAAGGTGGGTAGCAATGACCGCAAAATAGTCCGTAAAAGGAACACCTGTATATGAAACTGGAAGGTCATGTACTGCTGACCGCGCAGCAGTGTCTGCCTGTTCATTGCCCTGTATGTCAATATGACCAGGGACCCAACAAAAAACAATATCTTTGTGCTTGCTAGAGATACGGCGTAACCAAAATTGGATACGAAGAACTAGGGGGTGAGGTGTATCAATTTTACGGATAGCCTGTAAAGCACTAAGGGAGTCTGAAACGATCCCAAGGTAGGGAAGCCCGAAAAAGAAGAAACACTTTCACCATTACTCACTCTATTACTATACTGTCAGAGGCATGATGACGTTACAGCTTAAATGCCCCTCCAGACTGCAATATTCCCACTCCTTCAGTGTTGGCACTATATTTCCCACTTCCAGGACTCAGTCTGGCTAACCGGTTTCCCTAAATCCCTTCATGAATGCTACCTTGCTTAAACTTAAACAGCACATTATCATATAAGCCACTTGCCTCCAATTCTATTTAACATGCTCACACATGCCTGCAGGATATCCAAGCTCTTGCATGCAAAAACTTCCTTTACCCTCCTCCCACCAATGATGACCCCTACCCCTCCTTCCCTTCACTACAGATTTATACACTCTAAGTTATTCTATTTTGCTTAATTCTCTCCAAATGTAAAACCACCATAATAGCCCCAACTCAGCCCTCTGGAGAATACTTTTTGTATCCCCATGCCTCCTGATCTCCAAACTATGAATTCTCTGTATAATCACACTACACATTGCCCTCAAACATAACATCACTGCCTCCAGCCTCCTCCTCACTGGAACATTTAAAACTCATGCTGCACACCCATATACGTGCGAGTAGTACTAAAATATAGATCCTCCTTGACTTGCGTCCAGGTTCCGTTCCGACTGACCGGTCGGATCTCGAAATTGACAAATGTTGGAAACGTGGTAGCATGGCATGTGGAAGTTGTATACCTGTACAACATTCTTTTACCCTAATAAATTTGTCACGATTATCTCGTTTTTATCAACCTGCTTTATTACCTTAAATTTCATTACTCACAAACTGTTCCTTGTAATCATTCACAGGCTTCACAAATAAAAATGCTGTATGGAATGTAGCCTAGGCTTGGTCATACGTCCACCACTAGCACTGGCGGATGTATGACCAAGGGTAATACTTTCGGTTTGTTGAAAAAAAAAAATTCTAATTTATAGTGCATTTTTCAGTCATACATGCAGATGGACGTAAGTCGCATAAGTTGGAAGTCGGGGAGGATCTGTACTCTGGTACATTCCCCTTTTTACCTACATGGATAAAATTATTTGTCTACACAGATGCCTCAAGCCCCACCCACCTCTTTCCTCATCAGTTCTGTGGTTCACCTCATCATTCAGAGACAATCCACCGGACAAGTCCACTCCCAACCATCTTCCCACATTCACTTCCTCCATACTCCCTCCTTCCAACCTGATATCTAATCTTTCATTACCTTGCTTTTTTCTATGTTCACTTTTAATTTCATCCTTTTACATGCCCTCCAAAATTCATCTTCCTACCTTCGCAACTTCCATTCGGAGTCTCCAAAACACACCACATCATCAGCAAAATGCAACTGTGACAACTCCCACTTTGTATTAGATATTATAATTATAAGTAAGCACTAAACCCATTAGGGTCATACAGCACTGCTGTGTATTAGATAATTTATCTTTTAATCCCACACCTTCCCAAACACCCAGCATTCATTTCTTTTAAAACCCCATCTATAAATATGTTCAACTATGGTGACATACACACATCCCTGTCGAATCCCTGCTTTTACTAGAAAATAATCTCCCTCTCTCCTACATAACCTAAACAGAGCAACATATCCTCATCAAAATTTCTTTAAATAACCTATCACCTGTTCCATACACTTGCAACATCTGCCATATTGCTCCCCTATCCACCTAATCATATGCTTTTTCTAAATCTGTAAAGGCAATGAAAACTTCCTTACCTTTATCTAAATATTGTTGACTTGTATGCTTCAATGTAAACACTTGATCTACATATCCTAGCCTTCCTAAATTATAACAATCATAACTAAGTGCTAAACCCACAAGTTTCATACAGCTACCCTTCCTAAAACACCTTGTTTTACCCTTAATTCTTTTAAAAATATCTCTACCATACACTTCACCTTGATGTGAACCAAATTACTTACATTCCCCAAGTGTGATATGATCCCCTGAGTGACTCACAAAATCATAATGACACGATTGCAAACAAACCATACCACAGGCCCAGTGGCTAGCGTGTCGGTCTGGAGTTTTATGGCTCTCTGATTGCGGGTTCTATCCCCGCCTGTGGTATGGTTTGATCCCCTGAAGGTTTAGCCCTTCTCCATGAATGTAACAATAAAAAGGCATAAAGTTAGAATAATGCCGAGGAAAGAGAAGGCATCAGGGTCAATCCAAGGAGAGATTAATCAAGAGCCTTTCACCAGCATTAATGCACAATCTTTAAAGGTCAAGGACTTATATGCCATATTATTATAATCAACTGAAACAGTAAACACAAAAGGGTCATACAATGCTACAGGGAGGGATGTGCAAAAGTACAAATATGCAAATTGTATGCTCTATATTAAGAATGGCTTCCTGTGAATGCCTTATAAATACTAAATACATGCTCGAACCGAAATATACATTATTAATATAATGTAAGTCTTGAAGTATTTGGGTCTAAACACTGTACATTTTTAGAATAACATGAATGCATGGCAGACTTCAGGTTCACTGGTCATTATAAAATATAATTTGTAAGGCCAGTAATACAGCATATGGCATTAAATCAGATTAAAATAATTTGGACATGGAATACTGGAGAAATTTATTTCATTACCCATATAATGTAATACAATATATTTTCTTGAGGCAACTAATACAAATAAGTTTTGATACTTTTAAAAAATTTATACTAAATTTTTTTTATCATATTTTCTAATCATTGCATATATTTTGCTTCAACATTTTTCCGAAACTGTGATGGGTATTACAATATGTTATCCATAATTTTCCTAATATACATGGGTAGGTAAATATAAATTTATATTAATGTATTAAAAATAAAATCAGTTTGTAAACTGTTCCCCATAACATTCAATCAATGGGTTTTAGCAACCAAATAATATTGTTGGATCAAGAAATACAAAATATTTCATGGATCTGAGGGAATGGTAAACAATGTGGCCAATAATGGTAGTTCATGTATATCGGTTACAAATTATAAAATTTCTGTCGTTGCTAACTGAATGACTTTCACTACCAAAAGCTATGGTTGACATGAGGCAAGAATAACAGTGCTGAGCCCGCAGTGATTGTGTCAACTAGTGGAAGATGTGTTCAAACTATCAAGTGCCTGACAATTCTTCCTTACAAAATGCCTTTTTTTTTTTTAAGCCATACAGAAACCTTCTCTACGAGTCCCTGAATTAATATTAAAACATGAGAATAAGGTAGATAATGTGTTCTGTATCAATTAGAAGTATTAAACACACACTACTAAAACAAGTACAGTATTACAAATTTCTCAATTGTATGCATGACAGATATTCATCATGCATGGTTACAAAAATATCACTGATAAAATAATGTACAAAAATTGCCAGCTTATAAATAACTAATAAATACTTAAAAGAAAAAGTGTTAAATGCTCAAGAATAAGGAAGCATTAAACTTCAAACCTAGATATTTAAGATTACATGCATGCCATTTACTTGTGTGAATGCAATTACACACACAAAGGGTTCAAAAATAGATATGACAGGGCTGTTTTATGTCAGTTATTTGAAAGTTAAGCAGGGCCCAGAGCTAGAGCTCACCCTTTCTCAAAACAGAAAGAGGGATGGGTGAAATGCATACTCCTAAACTTTTTTTATTTTTAAAGATACAACTTGGAAAACTATTTAATGAAAGGGAAAATCAACCTGGGGTAACAGGAAAGTTATTTGAATGGATACGGGGAGTACTTAACAGCAGCAGAAATTAAGTGTAATGGATAAAGCATCAAGATGGGAGGGTGTAACTAGCTAAGTCTCACAAGGATCTGTATAGGGCCCAATATTGTTCTTTGCATATTTAACCTCTCTATTAACAGGAATTTAATCGTATATATTCTTGATGCCAAAATAACGAGAATAATACTAACTGAATATAAAATAAGGATGCAGGAAAAATTGGAACAACTTCAGGAATGATCAAATAAATGGCTACTTGAGTTTAAGGGTAGCAAAAGCAAGGCTATGAAGCTGAGAGGGGAAATACAAAAACAATCAGCCATTCAAAGGTAATAAGAAATAAAGAAAAGTCGAAATTGACACAAAAAATCACAATACAGTTGCACCAAAATTAATTTCCAATGAGCTATAAGAAAGAATGCAAATTCTAGGCCTTCTGTCCCTGGAAGAAGAAGGCCAAGGGGCATATGATCACGAAAAAAAAAAAATCTGATCATAGACAAGGATAAGTTCTTAACCAGAATAAACACAATGAGGGCATGGTAAGATGCTGCACACCATATAACCAACAGATATATCAGAAAATGACATAAGACCCCAAATAAGGGTAAAAAACAAAATATGGAAGGAATATTTTGTTGGTCAAAAAAAGAGGTGGGACTGAGAGTTAGAATTTACAATTAAAATAATGAGATATTGACTGGAACAAGTGTCCATATAAAAGCCAAAAATATATATGAAAATATTAATGAGACATGCGTGGTTGTGATAAGCACAAATGTGCTTGGTATGGAAATACACTTAATAACAGGTGAAAGTTAAGATTTCTTTTGAAGATACTACTGCCGAAAAAAATGTAAATAGATATGATAATAACCAGTGACCAACACACACTAATTAAGACCACATGACATAGCCAGCATACAAAGACAAAGATCTGTTATACAACAGTGCTTCCTCTTCCTATATAATATATAACTAAGAAAGCACACAGAGGTAATCACAAGAGGCAGACAATTCAGAAATGAAAATCAGTCAATGTTTCAGTCCATGATAGTCTGCAGCATTGTTCAGTTTCATTTCCAATTCACAAGTTTGTGATTTGCTATGTATTGACTTGTATTCTAAATAAAGAGGTATATGTATTGCTGACAATTTAAGCTGCACAAAAACCTTCCTTCAGTATTTAATTTGTTTTAAATAAAATGCTAATATGATTTGTTGAAAAAAAAGTGCTAGAAAAATGTTTTCGAGTACCAGCATCCTATCATAAATGATATAACCAGATATCAAACTTATTATACTTTATTATGCAGTACCTCCAAGTTTCTGCACAAAGTTGACAGAGATAAAGTGCTAATTAAAACTGACAAAACTAGGTTTTCAAACAAGTCTGTACTTTGTTTCTCCTAAAGCATCTCCTAATTTTTTTTTTTTTCACAAAGTTGAAATCGGAGTAAAATAATACTGTACAGGTATTTGAAAATCTAACACCTACATCTATTTATCATAAATACATATTTTTTAAATTTACATGAAACTCAAAAATGAGATGCCATTCATTTTGTAGACTGCTTATCCAGCATTAACAAATACAGAAAAACTTGAAATATTTTTGACTACTTTCATAAACTTAAATTTTAGAAAAAAAAAAAGTGCGAGCAGCAGATGAGATTTACAGCCTACTGATTACATAAGGATCATCAAGGCTGCATTTTCCATGTACTCTACCAATCAAAAATACCTTAATCCCTACAATAGGATATTCAAGTAAATTCTCTGTATATACACTGAGATACAAACCTTTTACAAGCAGCAAGTGATAAGGAAAACAGTAACAAAAATAAGTGATACAGCAAAATGAAGTAAAGGGCACAATAATTATGAATAAAAGATAAAGTTGTGAAACTGTGATGTTTAAAGATTAGAGGAGTTAGAGAGAACGTGTAAACTGATGTCAGATTGTGAAGGAAGTTTTGAATGAGTTTCATTATGTACTGCAATGAAAGACTTTGAGGATATTGGTAAATAAACCACAGCGAGTTTTTCCTTAGACATTATAGATCTCTCTCCTAAAATAATAAAATTACTCAACGTACAGTATAAATAAACTTCATACTGCTCGTCAAAAATATTCCTTGTGGCTTCAAACATGTTTAGAAGCCGTCTATCATACTGGACCACAAAACTTGTATTAAACCTAGGATGTATTCTACAAATTATCAATATTAGTATGAGAAGAAAAAATTAGGTACACACCATAAAGCTGTTATTATTTTACATTAATATAATAACAGTATATTGCAATGATAAAAAATTGTAGCCTTAGTAAATCCTTGATTTAATGTAATAAAAGCAAGGTGTGGGTGGCTGGTAATGACAAGTGTGGTTGATAAAGATGAGTTTGCTTTGCGTGATCATAATAACAATAAGGTACAGTGGAACCTTGGTTTTCGTTTGCCCTGGTTTTCGTCAAATTCAGTTTTTGACGACTTTTTTCATTAAAATTTTGTCCCAGTTTTCGTTCATCACCTTGGTTTTCGTCCGCTGTACTGAATGTGTCCACCTGCCCGCGCCCACACAAAGCATCCCACGCACGAGTTCTGAGTCGGTCGGGCTTTGTTTCTCGTTGAATGAACATTACCCTGCACGTTCATATGAAACATTTTGTAATAATCCATTGTTTTTTGTGCTTGTTTATTAGTGCGACTGCTAAATAAGCCATCATGGGGCAGAAGAAAGTTCCGAGTGCCTTTGGGGAAGTCCATGGGGTTGGATGTGAGTGGCCAGGATGTGGAAGAGTTGGTTGACGACCACAGGGAAGAGCTAACCACTGAAGAGCTGCAACACCTTCAACTGGAGCAGCAACAGATCACAGCTGAGGAAATTGCTTCAGAGGAGGAGGAAAGAGGACACGTCTGCAAAGTGGAGTGAGTTGCAAAGTTTTGTGGAGAAATATCACCCTAACAAAGCTGTTGCATGCTGTATCTGCAACATGTTCAATGACAATGTCTTGTCCCATTTTAGGCAAATCTTAAAGAGACGCCAACAAGAGTCTTCAATAAAGGTAAAAGTTATGTTAAATGTTTATTTATCCATTTCATTAGTCCTTTATATTTATTTCTCATTGTTTTCTGTATGTAAAACTATAGTTATTCTCTATAAAATGTATTTTTTGTTAATACTTTTGGGTGTCTGGAACAGATTAATTGGATTTACATTATTTCTTATGGGAAATATTGCTTCAGTTTTTGTCGAATTCAGTTTTTGTCAGACTTTCTGGAATGAATTATGGACAAAAACCGAGGTTCCACTGTAATTCTGTAACTAATGAACTTTGTCCATTGCTTCCGAATCATTTGACTTGGCAGATTTTGTTCTATATTTCCAAAGTCCACTAAATCGATGGTGTACTGAATTCTGAAGGATCCAGGGAATGTTTGTATTGACCACCTGTAGACTATACTTGTAAATGATCCTGGGACTATTATCCTAGCAGCCTGGTCTCAGACAAGGCCTGCTGGTTGATGCCCTATTCTGTTAGGCTGTTAGTGTTAGCCTCCTGAGTTCAAATGTAGGCACCACAGGAAAAATTTCTTAAGACTAAATCTATGATGATCTGTAATTAAATAACTTAGTACAAGATTTATATACAGCACTATCTATACTAATCCTCTAAATATTATACAATATAAGGAACACATTATATGAACACAAGCAATTCCATTCAATTACTAATCAATACTTTTTCATTGACTATTATAATTAGCATGACAAATGCTTGCCGCATTACTTTTCAAAAATTAATCCAGAAGAATTACAATCTCTATATTAATTGTAATGAGAGCCTACACTTGTTCATCAAAATCCCATCACTAATCCCCATTTTAAGAAGATGGATTAGCACTGCATCATTAGTATTATATTGTTGAGTAATATCATAGATGTTGCATCCATCTCATCTTTCAATAAGATGACCAAGGAATAGAAATTGAACCTCAGATCAAACTACAGGTAGTCTATAAAGTTGGGCAAGTAGTCTACCTTTTTTATATTTCTCTCTCATCAGTATAACCAATTACCAGCTCTGCACCTCTGTGTATTAATAAACAAGCTCTAAGTTACAGGGATCACAAAATGTCAGGGGAATGAAAGGAAATCAGGTTTGATCCATGGTAGAGGAGGGGTAGCTTCAATTCCTTGAATCAAAAGCCCTTTGTAAGGTGAATCTTAGGATTCCTACAGGATTCCAGTGCAGGAAGAAAGACATAAGAAAGAGGATGATCTTTAAGAAGCATACATAAATAACATTAGAAGAAAGAAAATGGGGAAATGCATGAAAGCTGAAATTCAATGCAGGCAAAACATAAAAAATAATACTATAATATATACATTTACCAAATGCAATTTTCCTATTAAATCACAAACTGATGAACATCTAATACATATGCTCTCCCTGGACAAAACAATATATACGTATTCTGATTATTAGTTTATTTTTTAAAGTAATACTGAATGCCCGAACATATTTTGCATGCGAGTATTCTGATGTGTAATTAATTATACCATGTGTGACTTGTATTGCGTTCAGCAAGGTGTACCAATATATTATTGTGAGTACAAATGATTATGTTGCCAGTCTTTTGGACCATCTGACCACACAGTCAAATGTATCCCACATAGTAATACCAGTTGAACATGAGAGAGATTTTACTGTTCTTAAATGCTCACTGTTAGATGAAAAACACTAAAAAAAATGACCACTACAAAATAATAATTTCTTATAAGTGAACAGTACAGTATTTCAACTCTCAAAATTATTATGCTTTAAATATTTTGTTAATGACATAAAATCTTCCTATGCAACAATATTTTTTTAAATATCACCTAGAGTATTCTTTATACCTTTAAATTATATATTTTATCCCTTTGCCTATTTTGTTGCATGAAAAATATTTAAAATTTTTGTTTTTTTCTGGACAGGCTTCCATTTAAACATTACTTTCCTTTCAACAATTAAGTACAGTATAAAATTAGCACCAATAAAATCACACTGCCTTTTAATTTGTTAAATTAAATAAGTGGAAAAACCTTGATAAATAAACCCATTTTTAAATGCTTGTTAGTAAAATGAAGTGTGAATTTGGCGAGTTATTCTTAGCAAAAATATAATCGGAAGACAAAAACAAAAGTTCTATGCTCAGTGTTAAAAGAAACGCTCAACTTCTCAATTATGTCAACATGTGGAAATATTTCTCAAACACTAAAAAAGCTACCAACTTAGTTGAAAAGATCATAAATGACAGTGGCTTATGCTTCACTATTAATAATATATATGAATGTTATTCTAGTACTGTATATATGTACAAGCTGCAAGACACAATTTGAGCTATTTCTTTTTTTTTATAAACCTAGACCTTTCGAGACAATCTTAAACAGCCTAGTTACAATGCGTCTAAGCTCTAGTGTTATTTGCTTAATAAAATTACACAGGTTGACACTAAATTGAACACTTACCATAAAATATAACACATTTCATTTAGTACTTGTTTATATTGCAAGCTAACTTTCTTTGGTGATTGGTTCTTTCCTTGCTAGATTAGTATATAATCTCCAAGTTTAAATTTTAGTGTGTATTCCTTTCCACCTATAATATTATTTTTCAAGAATAAACAAAAACATTTATTGTTTATCACTTAAGGAGCTGCTACTAAATATCACTGATTCTGCAAACTAACATTTTTCAAGGTATTGTACAATGTGAAGGGACATCCGCTGTATAATTGTATTCTGACACAACTGGGGACACTTGTCTTTTGTAGAGAGAATTCCAAGTGTTTTAGGTCACTATCTTGGTTCAGATTCATATCAATTTTCTCTTGATGAAATATTTAAACCACATATTTTTCTAGAGGTATTGCACAGTATTACAAATAAGTAGCCATACTGAATTAATGTCAATGTTTCATTCACATTGTCTGCTAAATGTGGTGAAAAAGTGGAGTATACCTTCAAGAGTTAAAAAATAAAAGAGTTTGCACTGATATATCTTGGGTACTGAAAAGTTTTACTGAGATCAATTCTCTTTAAAGATTAATTTGCTGGAATGTTGGTTGTTAGTGTGTGCCACTGGAGTTTCCTCTTTTTTTCCTGCTCCTTGTGTCTTCTTAGATTTTTCAAAGTGAAAATAGTTCATTATTGTAAAGTACAGAGGGGAAAAGGTCAAAATTCAGATGCCGGCAAATCTTACCCTGCAGAATATCTTAGATCACCGTGAAATGCAAGTCATCACATTTCTTAACAAGTTCCAAGTAAAATAATAAATCTTTTACACGATGACTTCACTAATCACTTCAATCATTACTGTTAACAAGTATTAAGTTGTCGAGCACAGAGCCTCACAATGTGCCAGATAAACACACACATAATCACATTATTTCTGCACTTGAAGAAATGCATAATTAGAATGAACTCTTGAGAAGATCTTCTAAGTCATGTTCATAGATGGCAATGATGAGCATGATAGTGGCACCTACCAGCATCCCAAGGCCTTGAAGGAACATTTGTCCAGCAACTCCAAATTCCTCGCCTCGATTCACTGAGAGCTCTGGCAACTAGGGAATAAAAAATTTAACCTTCAGCAGTGACATACATGAAGAATAAATTTCTGGTGTGGCAAGATTTTGAAAATACAAAACAAAAAATCTTAGATGAATTGAATAAGATTAAATGAGTGGAATCTGATAAAAACTTATTATTTTATGGCGTGTTGAAGTTGGCCAAAAAATAATTGCTTGTCGGAGCAGTGATGTAAATGTGCCAGTGATACTTATATTTTGCAATTTATCGATGCCAAATTGTTTTTCAGTTCTTTATTGTTTTTAATATTTAACATTATACTTGGAGAGCGTATAAATCTGTAGGGGAAGGAAGGCGGGGTAGGGGTCGTCCTAGAAAAGGTTGGAGGGAAGGGGTAAAGGAGGTTTTGTGGGCGAGGGGCTTGGACTTCCAGCAAGCATGTGTGAGCGTGTTAGATAGGAGTGAATGGAGACGAATGGTTTTTGGGACATGACGATCTGTTGGAGTGTGAGCAGGGTAACATTTTGTGAAGGGATTCAGGGAAACCAGTTAATTGATTTAGTTGGACTTGAGTCCTGGAAATGGGAAGTACAATGCCTGCACTTTAAAGGAGGGGTCTGAGATAGTGACAGCTGGGAGGGACTATTCTCAGCTGTCGTATCTGAGCTCCTCTGCAAAGACAGTGATTATGTATGAGTGTGGTGAAAGTGTTGAATGATGATGAAAGTATTTTCTTTTGGGGATTTTTTTTCTTTTTGGGTCACCCTGCCTCTGTGGGAGACGGCCGACTTGTTGAAAGAAAAAAAAAATGTTGATTATACTATGCTTTTAAAAAATGCACAAAAAAGACATAAGAGATTTCCAGATATACCAAATGCTGCATTTCTGGCATGGTTCTACCCTCATACACTTTTTTTTTTAACACGTCAGCTGTCTCCCACCGAGGCAGGGTGACCCAAAAAGAAAGAAAATTCCCAAAAAGAATGAAAATACTTTCATCATCATTCATCACTTTCACCTCACTCATACATAATCACTGTCTTTGCAGTTTAGAAGTCCCTCCAAACTGCCAATATCCTCATACACATCTTGAATAATTCATTATCCAAAAATCTATCAGTTTTGTAAACTTGTTGTATTATCTTCCATATTACAATACACCACACAGAACCAATTTTCTTCATTTGCTACTGGGCAATCCTCAACCTATTTTTTTTGGATTAGGATATAGCCCCCTACAGGTTAAGTACTTCCCGTAAATATAATAATAATACAGAACCCTAAAGAACACTGTACATAATACTATATCATGGACCGGGCCAAGGCGGACGTTGACCCCCGAACACCCTCCGGGTATACAACCTAATGTGCTATTCAGATAAAATATGAAAATTTCAGGAAAAGTATTACCAACAGTTATACTGTAGTACAAATATGTATTGTGGATCAGTGTACTGTCACTTGACAAAATATAAAAGCTGTAGTAAAGACAAATGCTGAGCAGAAGTGAGTCAAGATACAAGTGTTTTACCACTAAAGTTCATCCAGAAAAAAGAATTACTGACAATAAAGCATTGCTAGTACTAAGTCCCATATTACAGAAAATTTGATTTTACAGCATTATACTGGAGAAGTCAGAACATCTGAACACACATACTTATTGAGGATGCAAAGAATATGACTGGCAAACTCGTCCATTAATAATATGACCTTACTGGTACTTTTATAGTTTTGAGAGACAAACTGGTTCTTCAGCATTATACTGAAAGACCCAGTTTTTATTTTAACAGAATAACTTACCAGATCTACTAAGGCTAAGTAGATGAAGACTCCGGCAGTGAAGGAGTAAATCCAAGGAGAAGCAGTAGGAATGGAGCCTAAGAGAACTCCCATGACAACTCCACACAAGCTAAAGAACCATAGCATTACCATCATCTTGACAGCCCTCATCTGGTCCATGCCCATTTCAAACAGCAAGGCAAAATCCCCTGTTGACAGAACATAAATTAGACAAATAGTCCCATGGCTCAGTTGGTAGTGCACTCAGCTCACATACTGAGAGTCTGTGGTTTAAACCCTGGTATGGGTGGAAATGTTGGGTATGTTTCCTTACACCTGCTGCCTCTGTTCACTTAGCAGCAAGCAGGTATCTGGGTGTAAATTGATTTTTGTGGGTCACATCTCAGGGGGTGGACTAGGCTTTGAAAAGAGCTAAGATAACAGCTCCTAGCCTGTGCAAAATTGATATGTGAGTGCAAATAGGTGAGTAAATAGCAAACACCAGGGAGTCTATACATAGTACCAGGGCAAGAGTAAGGCAATGCATACACAAAGGTGTGTTGGCTATGCAATGTAGTCAATATGCTGCTGCATTTCTGGTGCCGAGTGGAGTCCTGCCTACAGTGGTAAGAGATAGAGCTCTTCCCAGCTTATCTTGCCACCATGCACTACACTCCACATTAGTACATAGTCTATTGCTTGTGATCATGATAGCATTAATCCTTTCTTCATTCATTAAGTTGTATGCCACATGCCATAAATAAATAAATATTAATGACTGACTATTTTTCAGGTTTGATCATTGTGATAGTCAAGGCAAGATGCTCCATCAATTCTTCTACACTATAATCTCAGATAAAACAGTGAGGGGAGAGTGGAGAGAATATGTAAAGAGCAATGTGTAAGATACAAGGTGGGAATGACTGGGAGGGAGGAAGGAAAGGGAAGAGAGGGGGTACTCATCTGAGTACTGTGCAATAGAGCACATTGTTTTTTATACCTGGAGAGGGTTCTGGTGGTCAACGCCCTGCGGCCCGGTCTGTGACCAGGCCTCATGGTGGATCAGTGCCTGATCAACCAGGCCTCATGGTGGATCAGTGCCTGATCAACCAGGCTGTTACTGTTGGCTGCACGCAAACTGACGTACGAACCACAGCCCGGCTGGTCAGGTACTGACTTTAGGTGCCTGTCCAGTGCCTGCTTGAAGACAGCCAGGGTCTACGTATTGGTAATCGCCCTTATGTATGCTGTGTTCTCTTATCATGCTAGTGGCACGCCTGCTTTTCATTAGGGGGATGTTGCATCATCTGCCGAGTCTTTTACTTTCATAGGGAGTGATTTTCGTGTGCAAGTTCGGTACTAATCCCTGTAGGATTTTCCACGTGTATATAATCATGTATCTCTCCTGCCTGCGTTCTCGGGAGTACAGGTTGGGGAACTTCAAGCGTTCCCAGTAATTGAGCCGTTTTATCGCAGTTATGTGTGCCGTGAAGGTTCGCTGTACATTTTCTAGGTCAGCAATTTCACCTGCCTTGAAAAGTGCTGCTAGTGTGCAGCAATATTCCAGGCTAGATAGAACAAGTGACCTGAAGAATGTCATCATGGGCTTGGCATCACTAGTTTTGAAGGTTCTCATTATTCATTCTGTCATTTTTCTAGCAGATGCAATTGATACAATGTTATGGTCTTTGAAGCTGAGATCCTCTGACATGATCACTCCCAGGTCTTTTAACTTTGTCTATGTCAGATATGAGGATGAGGAACAAGATATGAGCGAGTACTGTGCCTTGTGGAACAGAGCTTTTCACCGTAGCCGCCTCAGACTTTACTCTATTTACAATTACTCTTGAATTACAAACAATTTCCAGAGATGCATCTTTTTTGTTAGTTGGGATCCACTGTAAGTATAAAAATGGAGATTCAATCATACACCTGAATATCATTTAAGTGTTTCTGGAGAAATTAAAAAGCCATGATTAAAAATAAAAATGCAAAGTTGATATAAATACAAAAAACAAAGTCTCACAGAAAGTGAAAGTAATGATGATGTATTTGATAACTAAAACAATAGAAAATAGTGATATGACAAATACAAACTTGCTCAGGGAAAAGATAGGGCATGTGTACTCTCTTAATTAGAATATTATTTCATATAATAACTTTTAATAGAAAATAATAGAAAATGCACAAAGATCTCATAAATGTTCATAAAGACTCAAAGCAAGCATCTAAACTGAAACTGCCATGAAGCACTTTGCTATATATTTCTTGGGAGCATGAACAATAGTGGAACCTCGGTTTACGTGATTAATTCGTTCCAGAAAATCTGACGAAAACCGAATTGTACGAAAACTGAAGCAATATTTCCCATAAATAATGTAAATCCAATTAATCCATTCCAGACACCCAAAAATATTAACAAAAAATACATTTTATAGAGAATAACTATAGTTTTGCATACAGAAAACAATGAGAAATAAATATAAATGACTAATGAAATGGATAAATGAACATTTAACATCACTGAGAGGTCTGTTTCTGGCATCTCTTTAAGATTTGCCTAAAATGGGACAAGGCATTGTCATTGAACATGTTGCAGACACAACTTGCAACAGCTTTGTTAGGGTGATATTTCTCCACAAAACTTGCAACTCATTCCACTTTGCACACATGTCCTTAACCCTTTGACTGTTTCAGTCGTATATATATGTCTTATGAGCCAATGTTTCGAACATATTAATACGTGTAAATTCTAGCGGCTTCAAATCAAGCAGGAGAAAGCTGGTAGGCCTACATGTGAGAGAATGGGTCTGCATGATGGGTGTGCGCAGTTTGAAAAAAATCGGGGACTCAGTGGTGCATTGTGGGAATGCCATGTTGGTGGTCCTTGTTCACCATGCCTCACGGTAAGAAGTACCTTACTCCCCGGCGAATTGGAGATCTTCTCTTCCCAAGTGATAGTTCTAACAGCGATGGAAGTGACAGTGAAAGTGAATTCCATGGTTTTCAGGAGGGTGTGACCAAAAGCAGTGCCCAGGATAACGTAATTAGTGATGAAAACCTAGATGACCCTCAACCTTCCACCTATGGTGCTGGGCCGTCTCATTCACGTTCACCTGTAAAAGGACGAAAGAGGAAACTATTTCCCCGTGTACAGGACTCGGATGTGAGCAGTGAAAGTGATAATGATAGTGATTTCCAAGCTATTGAAAGCAGCTCGAGTTGCGACAGTGAGGGGAAACATTCTCCAGTGAAGTGGCAGTATGTACGATGCAGCATGTGTTCTGGTAGTGTGCCATATGCTATTCCAAGAAAAAGGAGTAAATCTTGGAGTACATCCCTTGGCCCTACACCACGAATGATAGTGAAGATGACGATGATATTGTTACAATGGGGATGCGTAATGTGCATGGGGCAGCAGGTGGTGGTGGTGGTGTTGGCAGTGGCATGAGTCATGTGGCACCAGGAGCGGGCCCCGCTGCTACCCACGCTGCTAACTCAGCACAGCCACAACCAGCCTCAACCACCCCCACACTCCCACAACCTGCTCAACCACAACCACCTGTCAATATCCAGTACCCACCAGGAGACCGCATCTGGGATTGGCAGCAAGCTGCCAATTTTGTTCCCAATCCCCATGACTTTGATGAAACACAAAGTAGAATACGGCCATTGTGTACACTTGGGAACAATGCCACTGAACTGGAATGCTTTCAGTTATTCTTTGATGAACCCCTGATGGAAATTATTGTCAGGAAAAGCAACATATACTATGAGTACACCATGGCAAACACAATTCTTTCAACAAGAACAGGTACATCTCTGCCACATTTGTGTCCTTCCACTGGTGTAGCCGTGAGGCTATACCAGTGGAAGGACACAACTGTGGCAGAGATATACCTGTTCTTTGCCACAATAATGCTTATGCCACATGTGTATAAGCACACTGTCACCACATACTGGTCAACGGAACGCCTGATTTCAACCCCAGGTTTTAGTGATGTTATACCAGTTAATCGATTTTTTATACTGTTACGAATGCTACACTTCTCAGACAAAACAAGGCCTGACAGAAATGATAGGTTATATAAGATCAGGAATGTGTTCATGTACCTGAAACAAAAGTGCTGTATGTATTTTTATCCCTTCAGGAAGCTTGTTATTGATGAGTCTTTGATTTTTTTCAAAGGCAGACTGTTGTTCAAGCAGTATATACCAAGCAAGAGGAAACACTTTGGTACAGTTATTTGTACTGTATGCTGGCAGTAATACATTGAGAGATACCAGGAAGTTATTGGGTATCTCTGGTGATGTGGTTAGAACAATGATGGAACCATATCTTGGTAAGGGGCATATATTATATACTGATAACTGGTACACAAGCCCCATATTCAGTGATTTCTTGTGAGTGAACATGACAGACGTGTGTGGCACCGTGCGTGGAAATCATAAGCATATGCCTAGGTTCGATGCAGACACTGTAGAGGTGATGTGCAGGCGTTTGCTGCCAATGACATCATGGCATTTCAGTGGCATGACAAACGTGATGTCACATTGTTGACATCAGTTCACCGAAATGAAATGGCAGACAGTGGCAGGCAGAATAGAGAGACCAATAAACCCATTCCTCTTTAAGGGGGGCTCCTTGTCACGGTAAAGAGGCTATCGGTCTGAGGAATTGGACCTCTTGGTCTTCTTCCTCAGACCGAGCCCAATCCCCCCTTCCCTTTCCCATCTTCCCCATCCTCCCTTTTCCCTTTCCTCCTCCTCATCCCTCCCTTATTCCCTTCCCATTTTTACCCTGTGAGCTTCTCTCCACAGGCATTCTGGTTCCTAGGTAGGGGGAAGGGTACCGTGGTCCATCCCATTCCGTTGAGGTTCTTGGCGGTGGTGTAGTTTGCCATGGAATCTGGATCGCCTGGGGATCCTTCTCCGGTCTCCCGGGGGGTGGCTTTGGGTATCTTTCGGGCGACGGGTGTATCTCTGGAGGCCACCTTTCGGATTCCGGGGGTGGTGGCCAAAGGAGGTATGCTTTGTGGCGGGTATCCAGCCGCCCTCTCTTTTGTCCGCCGAGGTGGCTCAGTGGATGTGAGGTTGCTATCCCGGATTGCTGGTTTACTGGCATGAAGGGTAGGGTATGGCACAGGTTCCATGCAGCATCTGCACTACTTGCGGTGTTGAGGTCCTCTTGGGCGCGGAGGGGGATTTACGCCCCTTTCATTCCTCCTAGGAGCTATTCTCCACATTCCCCTTTTTAATTCTTTTTTTTTCTTTTTTTTTTTATTAAAAACAAAAAGAAAGAAGTAACCTAACCATGGACGACCCAATCCGTAACCTACTACCCCCGGGCCCCTTCCTGATATCGCACCCAGTTCTGACCCTACCTCGTTAATGGACAACTCTTCGGACACCTCCAATACCCCTGTACCTCTTGCTGGTGCCGGTTCGTCACCTGTTTCAGGTACCGGGGTTCTGACTGGATCTTTTGACACGTCTGACCTTCGCTCTTCTCTGACCTTGATTCCGGCTTCTCCCTCTACAGTGCGGCAATTTTCGGATTGCTCGCCTGTCACACGTTGGACCACCTCCGGTCCCACATCCAAACGACAAAGACCCTTACATGATGATTCGACACTTCCTTCTCATTCATCTCAGAAACGACCAGCTCGTCACACACTCCCCTTAACCCATTCAGGGTCAGTGTTGTACTAGTACGTTTTACGAGCAGGGGTCAGTGCCGTACTAGTACGCGTCAATTCTAGCGGCCTCAAATTAAGCGGGAAATGGCTGGTAGGCATATATATGAAAGAATGGGTCTGTGTGGTCAGTGTGCGTAGTATAAAAAAAAATCCTGTAGCACACATTGCATAATGAGAAAAAAACTCTGATCGTTTTTTTTTTGTTTAAAACAGCGACTTTGCAGTCTATTTTCGAATGGTATTTATTGATGTATTCTCGTTTTCTTGGTCTCATTTGATAGAATGAAAGATATATTACAGAAATAGAGATGATTTTGATTGGTTTGACAATGACAAGTACCTTGAAATTGAGCTCAAAATAGTGAAAATGTTCGATTTTAGCCGATGTAGAGTAAACAAATCACACCATGTGTCCAATACACATCAACTGGCGAGTCTAATATTCTTGCACAAGTGCGCTGATATTATTTATAACATTTTTACAATGATGCAGTTGTATACATAACAGTAAATCTTCAATTTTTTGTGAGAATAAAAATTCAAAATGGAAAGCAAAAGTAATGTAAGAGGGGCCTGGAGACATGACTAATGAACAGAGAAGATGTTATTTTAGTGCCAGGAATGTCTGCCTTGTTTATTCTGGACCCTATTTTAAAATTGGCATCATTTGAAATTTGTGTGAAATTGGCCAAATTGCCATTTTCTGACCACTATTTTGGGTAGTTGAAATTGGTAAATAATCGGTTTCTTGTACTCAATCGATAGAAGAAATGGAGTTCTAGCGAAATAGCTATGATTTTAGTGGACTGGAACATTGGAATTGGCCAAAAATAGGGCTCAAAGTGGACGAAATTGCCGATGAGTAAACATCTTCGAGACCAATAACTTCGCGAGAGCATAATTCCATAAGTTTTCATTCAAATTTCATACTTTTGGTGTCGTTATGATCGGAAAAAGATTCTCTATCACTTCATAAGAAAAAATTATTATTATTTTTTCCAAAAAATTTTCGACCCTGAGAACGTGTTTCCCAGAAGGCCTGTCGACCCCCAAAGGGTTAAACACTTTATTCCACACTACTCAATGGACAAAGTTTTTTACTCTAAGACCGACTACTCCAACTACCTATCTTTCCGATCATAGTACAGTGGACCCTCACTATTCAAACATTCCAAAACTCACCCTCATTCCAGAATGCTGTTCAAGTTCTGTTACCAAACAAATTTATTCCCATAAGGAATGATGTAAATTAGACTCATCCATTTCAGACCCCCAAAAATCCACTTATAAAAGCACTTACAATAATAAACTTATATAAAAGGGTGAGTTTTGGAGTGTTCGAATAGCGAGAGTCCACTGTATTGGTAAAGCTCTCCTACGCCATGTAGGTAAAGATATCTCATTTCACGCTCTCAAGAGCGGCACTCGCATATCACGATCCAGAATGATGGCCAAGCTCGCGATCTTTCTCTCCTTACAACCGTAGATACTATTCCTATCACTATTGACAAACATCATTCTCTCAATTCTTGTAGTGGTACTGTCATTTTACCCCACACCATTGTCCAACGGAATTTCCAGACATGTGGTGATGACATTCTGGAGCAGCTTGAGCTCCAAGACCTCCCTATCCTCAAAGTTGACACTTTTGTCCTCCATGCCCATAAGCAAAGATGTTATCCTTGCAATATTGTTCATTTAACATTTGACTGCCGTGAACTTCCATCCTCGGTCTACATTGCAGGTCACCGTTTACAAGTTCAAAAGGTGACCCCTACACCGCAACAGTGTAGAAACTTCTGGCGTTTTGGTCATCCAGCGAAATATTGCAGGTCCATGGCCGAATGCCCAGTCTGTGGTGCCGACAACCATGCCAGTCCTTCTTGTAATCTACCTCCCTCTTGCCTTAACTGTCATGAGGCGCATCCATCGTACTCTCGCCGTTGTCAGGTTTACCTAAATGAGCGGGAAATCCGTTGTCTCAAAGAGGCGGAAGGCTTCTCATATGCTATGGCCATCTCTCATCTACACCTTCAAGGGAGACTTCCCCGTATTTCCTATTCTCGCATTGCTAAATGTTCCCCCACTTCTGGGGTTCCAACTCCCGCGGCTTCCTCTGTGGTCGCCCCATCCTCAGTCACCCCTGTCTCGAATTCTTTTGCTGGTCTTGGCTCCAAGGTCCCTACCTCAGCATCCCATACTGTCCTCACCCCTTCCTCTACTCACTCGCACAGTTCTGTGCCTACACGCCCTCGTCCAACACCTAATCCTCACCGCCCTTCTTCTTCTCATAAGTCCGGCAAAAAATCCCCATTGCCGGGTTCTTCACCTCCAACTAGTTCTGTAACATGTGTGGAGGTTCATCCTCCTCCTCGTTCAATATCTTCATCCCCGTTCCCTCCCAAGTTTCTTCCTTGACTGCCCCCCACCCCCAGGTTGCTTCCACTCCTGTCCCCTCCCAAGCCCCTTCGACAGTTTCCTCTTCCATCTCCTCGCCCTCTACTTTAGTACAGTCTATAGTCTCCCCGATTGTTGCTCACTTTCCTCCTCCTTCCCACATCCCACATCCTGCATCTTTGTCTGCCGAAACGCTGGATGCTATCGCAGAATATATTTCAGAGACTGGAATGTTGATGGACACCGCTCCACCTCCGGTTCCTCCTCATCTCTCTTCTCCGTCTACACCCCTCCTTCCTTCACAGCGTCCCGCTCCTTCTCTGATTACAGGTCTTCCGCTGCCTCCACACATGGACTTTTCTAACCCTAGTCCATAGATACCTCTAACTTTGACTTGTATCTTTCTCTTCATAAATCATGGCTTATTTACAGTGGAATATCTGAGGCCTCAGGGGTAACCGGGGTGAGCCTCAGGTGTTGTTCTCCCAGTTTTCCCTGTTGGGGTCTGTTTGCAAGAACCCAAATTACAATCTGCTGTTATCCGTCCCTTTTCGGGCTATGATTTGTTATATTCATCGGATCCTTTTTCCGATGGAACCTTTAATGAAAGTGCTCTTCTTATACGCACTGGTATTCCATACCGTCAGCTCTATGTTCATTCTTCTCTACATTACACTGCAGCCCGTATCCACTTGAATAAGTGGTATACACTCTGTTCTTTATATCTCTCCCCTTCTCGGGCATTGTCTATCTCAGATGTTGATTTTCTGGTTTCTTCCTTGCCGCCACCTCTTCTGTTACTTGGCGATTTTAACGCACACCATTTTCTCGGGGGGGACGGGGGCGCACTGTGACTGCCATGGTGTTCAGTTGGAGGCATTTCTTGCTTCTCTCCCCCTCCATGTTTTAAATACGGGTAGTTCCACCCATTTTGATCCTCAAACTCATTCTTTCTCTTGCATCGATCTCTCCATCTGCTCTTCCTCAACTGTCCTTGACTTATCTGGTCTGTCCTCCCGGACTTACATGACAGCGATCATTTTCCAATCATCCTCATGTCTCCTTCGTATTCTCCACCTCCTCGTAACCCACGCTGGCAATTTGATCGGGTGAAATGGGACCTTTACACACATCGTACTGTCTTTCATGAGGCTCCTTCCTCGTCCTCCATTGATGAGGTTTTACATCTCTTCTCGTCCTCCGTCTTAACTGCAGCTTCACATTCTATCCCCCAAACCTTGGGCAAGCATTCTCAGAAGTGTGTGCCTTGGTGGTCTCCTGCTTGTGCTCGGGCAGTACGTTTGAAATGCGCTGCGAGGGGCAGGTACCGGAATAACAGAACCACAGAGAGACTCCTTAATTTTAAACAGAGGAGAGCAACTGCTCGCCTTGTCATATGCAACGCTAAACGCACTTGCTGGCGGGATTACGTTTCCACCGTCACTTCGGCTTCCTCGATGAGTGCAGTCTGGAAGAAAGTGCAGAAATTGAGTGGTAAATTCTCCCCCGACCCGGCTCCTGTTCTTCAGGTTGCCGGTGTTGATATAGCACACCCTCTTGCCGTTGCCACTGAAATTGGTAATCATCTGGTCAGCATTTCTCAGGGGCTCCATCTATGCTCTTCGTTCCTTTCTTCTAAGTCTTCCAGCGAGTTAAAGCCCTTAGATTTTTCTTCTCTCAGAGAAGAATCTTATAATGTGCCTTTTACCCTTCAAGAACTGGAGGCAACACTCTCTGCTTGCTGATCATCGGCAGCTGGGCTGGACGGCATACATATTCGTATGCTACAGCATTTACATCAGTCTGCTCTTGCTGTCCTCTTACGACTCTTTAATCTTATATGGTCGCAAGGAGTTATTCCCCAGCTGTGGAAGTCTGCTATTGTTCTTCATTTTCACAAACCGGGTACTACGGGACATGATGCCTCCCACTACCATCCCATCGCTCTTACCAGTGCAGTTTGCAAGGTGATGGAATGTCTAGTTAATAGACATTTGATGTGGTATTTAGAGACGCACAGTAGTCTCTCCACTAGTCAATATGGCTTTCGTAAGGGCCATTCTGCCATTGACCCCTTACTGCGCTTGGATACGTATATTCGTAATGCCTTTGCTAATAACCACTCGGTTATCGCCATCTTTTTTGACCTTGAGAAGGCTTATGACACAACTTGGAGGTATAATATCTTGGCCCAGGCCCACTCCTTAGGCCTCCGTGGCAAACTACCATTTTTCCTTAAGGCCTTCTTAACTGAAAGACATTTCCGTGTCCGGGTTAGTAATGTGCTTTCCCCGGAGTTCGTCCAAGCTGAAGGTGTCCCCCAGGGATGTGTTCTGAGCACAACACTCTTTCTCCTTGCTATAAATAATCTGGCATCTGTTCTCCCATCCAATATTTGGTCATTGCTTTATGTTGATGACTTTGCTATAGCTTGTGCAGGTGCTGACTGTCGCCTCATTGCAGTTTCCCTCCAGCATGCCATCAATCGGGTTTCCGATTGGGCCACCACTCACGGGTTTAAGTTTTCTAGTGGCAAAAACTCATCAAATTACGTTTACTAGACGTTCTGTGGTCTCTGATCATCCATTGTACCTATACGGCTCACGTATCCCAGAACGTGATAGTCAGGTTTCTCGGCCTCCTGTTTGACTGCCGATTGTCCTGGAAACCTCACATTACCTCTCTGAAGGCGACTTGTCATGGGGGCTGATCGTAGAACTCTCCTTCGCCTACATTCAGCCCTAATTTTATTGAAACTCGATTATGGTGACCAGATATATTCGGCGGCCTCCCCTGCTACTCTTTCCAGCCTTAATCCCATCCATCACCAGGAATTGCGTTTACACCTTGGTGCATTTCGTTCTTCCCCGGTTGAGAGCCTCTAGTATGTTGAAGCGAACATTCCATCCTTTTCCGATCGTCGTGTTGCACATTGCCTTTGCTATTATGTTCGCTCTCATAACCTCCGCAATCCTTCCATGTATAGGATTGTCACAGATGTTAGTAGATGCTCTTTATTTGTTCGTCGACCCTGTTTACTTCGTCCCTTTTCTCTTTGTCTACAATCGCTCTTGTCTTCCCTTTAGCTACCACCTTTCTATGTTCATGTGACATCTCCCTTTCCCCTACCCCCTTGGGAAGTTCCTGCTGTCCGTGTCTGTTCTTTTCCTCTGCCTTGCGCAAAATTCCCATGCCATCGCAGTGTACACCGATGGTTCTAAGTCATCAGACGGCGTCGGATTCACAGCAGTGTTTCCGGACAGCGTCGTGCGAGGGCATCTATTATCCTCGGCTAGCATATATACAGCTGAATTGTATGCGATTCTTGTGGCACTTATCCATATTGCATCTATGCCTGTGTCACCATTTGTGGTCGTTTCAGACTCCCTTAGTGCTCTACAGGCTATCCGAAAATTTGATACACCTCACCCCCTAGTTCTTCGTATCCAACTTTGGTTACGCCGTATCTCTAGCAAACACAAAGATATTGTTTTTTGCTGGGTCCCTGGTCATGTTGACGTACAGGGCAATGAACAGGCAGACACTGCTGTGCGGTCAGCAGTACATGACCCAGTTTCATACAGAGGTGTTCCATTCATGGACTATTTTTCAGTCATTGCTACCCACCTTCGCACCCGTTGGCAACATCGCTGGTCTGACCTGCTAAATATCAAACTTCATTCTATTAAACCGAGTATAGGTTTCTGGCCTTCTTGTCACCAATGTCGAGGTTGGGAGACTAGTACACTCTTCCGTCTTCACATCGGCCACACTCGTCTTACTTATGGGTTTCTCATGGCGAGGCTCCCTGTTCCTCTCTGTGAGCATTGTCAGGTTCCAGTATCTTTTCGCCATATTCTGTTGGACTGCCCCCACTATCGACGAGCACGCAGAATTTACCTCTGTCATCGTCTTCGCTCTGCTGCCCTTTCTTTACTTTCCCTTCTTGCTGATGGGCCCTCCTTTAATCCTGACTCTCTCATTGAATTTTTGACAGCAACTGACTTACTACACAAACTCTAAAGATAATACCTCTAGCACTCACCTCATTCCCTTCTACCTCAATCTCTTGCTACCCTCTACCCCTGCACTATCCACTGTCCTGCTGCACTCCATACCCTACTAATCATCCCTCTCCCTCTTACAAATCATTCTCCCTGTATCCTGCCCTACTCTGCTGCGTTGTATGACCCCTGTGGTTTAGTGCTTCTTTTTTATTATAATAATAACAATAATGAACCCATGCTAAAACCTGCAGCTGTGATGGACTACAACCTCAATATGTGCTTAGTGGACAAATGTGACATGCAGACTGGGTTTGCTGATTGTGTTCGCAAGAGTTATAAGTGGTACATAAAACTCTTCTTTTTCCATCTTGACATTTCCATGCTGAATGCTTATAACATGTACAAGTTGAAGACCAACAACAAACCAAAATATGGTGAATTTTGTTTGTCAGTCATCAGACAAATTATATTCAAGTACCAAGGAACAACACCTGCAATAGACCAGCGCCCACAAAATTATCAACACATGCCCTCTCGTCTGAGGCCTGGTGATCACTACCCCATACAACTGCCTGCTACTACTTTCAAGAAAAGTGCTCAGAAGAGGTGTTTTGTCTGTGCACATAACACAAAACGCCCACAAAAATGCAAAGACACTAGTTTTATGTGTGAGGAGTGTAAACTCCACTGTGCATATACCCATGTTTCAAAGAATTCCACAAGCTTCAGCAGTTCTAGGAAAGTGTTCAGTAACTGTACATTTGTATATACAGTATACAGTGGACCCCCGGTTTACGTTATTAGTTTGTTCCAGAATGCTGTTCAAGTACCATTACCAAATGAATCTGTTCCCATAAGGAATAATGTAAATTAGATTAGTCCTTTTAGACCCCCAAAAATACACTTACAAAAGCACTTACAGAAATACACTTAGATAATTGTTCGTGTTTGGAGCTATATACATAAACCGGGGGTCCACTGTATAATATAGAACAGTAGTAATAATTTTTTTTGTATTGTTGGTTTGTGTAAACTAGTTTTGTAAACAATATAATAATGATAATGTTTGTGCTGTTATTGTGTTGCATACAATGAGTGTATATATGTACATTGCACCTTACTTTGGTCTCACAGGCCACATAAGTTACTTAGAAAAAAAAAATTTGAAAATAAAAGAAACCTTCAAATGGGAGTAAATGAAAATATACAGGGTGAGCGGCATTTGCTGTTGTTGCCATATGTGGCTCATTTTCTGCCAACTTTATGCCTCTATATCTCGGTAAGTACTGATCACAAAAAAATTTTGGGCTTAAAACAATCAGCAAAATAATCCTAACATTTTGGTAAGAATTTTTTTTTCAAATATTTTGCAACATAGAATGACAGTTTCAGAAATGGGCTTGCGACAGTCAAAGGGTTAATCAATGAAGAAGGCACATTCTCCCCTCTCTCTTACTCCTCATCTGAAGCAATTTCCTCAGCTGCGGTCTGTTGCTGTTCCAGTTGAAGGTCTTGCAGCTCTTCAGTGGTTATCTCTTCCCTGTGGTCATCCACCAACTCTTCCACATGGTGGCTTATTTAGCAGTCGCACTCAATAAACAAGCACAAAAAACAATGGATTATTACGAAATGTTTCAGATGAACGCGCAGAGTAATGCTCACTCAACGAGAAACAAAGCCAGACCGAATCAGAATGCTTGGGATGCTTTGTGTGGGCGCGGGCAGGTGGACGCGTTTGGTATGGTGGACCCTTGTCAACTTTATGAAAACCGAGTGGATGTATGAAAACTGGGACAAAATTTTGACGAAAAAAGTCGTCGAAAACCGAATTCTACCAAAACCGAGGTTCCACTATATTGAGAAATATAGATGAATACATATAGTTATGCATATACTATACTTAATAAAAGGCATGTGCATATGCCCTAAATTAACCTAGCTAAGCCTAAGTGGAAAAGGAATTGTTACCTAATCTGGTGACCTGTTGCATGTTGCTCAGTAGGTGACTGCAACACGAGCCATATACTTGTGGCCATCTCTCCCTAAAATGGAGCAGTGAAATGGGAGAAAATGTTCTGGGTACAGTGGGAGTTTAGTGATCTGACCCAACCGTGGTATCACCTCATCTGGTGATGAACACCACATGTGAGTGCACTACCATCACACACACCCTATGTTTTCTGCCCTTTGTTGTCAATAATATTCGATGTGATAAGTGATTCAAGCAGAAGATTGGGAAAGCCATGAGGAGACTCGTCACAACCCCATTCCTTTTTTTCAGTGGTCCTTTTTTGGTAATGTTGGTTTTAGGTGGAAGACACACTGCCCAAAAAAAAAGAAATACTTTCACCATCATTCACTATCACTATCCTGCCAGAGACATGGTGATACTTCAGTTCAGATGCCCCTCCATACTGCAAATATTCCTACCCCTCCTTTAGAGTGTAGGCATTGTACTTCCCACCAGTGTCCTAGTGTCAGCTAGAACACTGTAGCAAGTCTAGTGAGCTGGTGCATGTCACATCAGCCGTGCGGGATTGAGGGTTGCTGATTTGGGATCGAAGTGGTGTAAAGATGCTCACTGGCACTACATGCATATGAATATTTATATATGTACAGTTTATATATTTTTTTAACAAACCGGCTGTATACCACCAAGGCGGGTGACCTAAAAAGAAAAACTAAATTTTTTTTTTAAGGAAAACGAAAGATTTTAGTTTTAAATTTAGTAATTTATACAGGAAAAAGAGTTACTAGCCCCCTTGCTCCCAGCATTTTAGTAGCCTCTGATGACATGCATGACTGATAAGCAGAGATAAGTGGAAATAAAAAAGAACAAGAACTAGTAAGAAAATAGAAGAAAACCCAGAGGGGTGTGTGTATATACAGTGGACCCCCGGTTTTTGTAATTTATTCGTTCCAGAATTTATTCCCATAAGGAATAATGTAAATTAGACTAGTCCTTTTAGACCCCCAAAAATACACTTACAAAAGCACTTACAAAAATACACTTACATAATTGTTCGAGTTTGGAGCATAACGAACACCGGGGGTCCACTGTATATATGCTTGTACAAGCATGTGTAGTGTGACCTATATGTAAGTAAAAGTAGCAAGACGCACCTGAAACCTTTCTTATCTGAGACAGAAAAAAGACACCAGCAATCCTACCATCATGTAAAACAATTATAGGTTTCCATTTCACACTCGCTTGGCAGGACAGTAGTACCTCCCTGGGTGGTTGCTGTCTACCAATCTACCTCCATGTATGTATATATTATGCATTATTTTCTTGGAGAGTATACACAAGTTTCAAATATGCATGGCACCTACATGATTTTTAAAGTGGAGTATTTTCAGGAAAGATCTGCTATACCTTCAAGACTAAGTATGTCACTACTAATACTCACCAACTTTATGTGGAAGCTCATGACATAGGACAGCAATTGAAGTTGCTACTCCACCAGTAACACTGGTTCCAAAAGCTGCTCCAATGGCCATTCCATCCAAAAATGTATGTAAAGCATCACCTACTAATATCATGGCCCGCAGAGAATCCTTACGACCTAAATACAAGACAAACTATGTAGAAGGGTTTTGGTAAATTTAATTAAGATATTTTGCAATTTAATCAAGACATACATGATATTGTATATCTTACAGAGTCTACTAATTTTACAGTCAAATCTAGAATGAAACAGTGTCAATGTTTTTGTAATTTAAAATGACCACAAATTCTTTCTTTGACAGTAAAAATGCCAAAAAATAACAAATATCTGCATAATACTTATCCCATTTTGCCTAGTCCTATTACAGTTAGCTCTTTTATAAAGCTTCTCTACATTGTAAAACCTTTCATAAACCCAATAGCCCATAACATGAAAGCCTTTCCATGCACTATTCAGCTTTGAATGCACTTTTGCAATCGTATTTAAGAAAAACTGCACTATATAGAGTAGCTTCATAAGAACTAATAGTATACAACTTAAGCAGAATAGCTGCAGACAAGAGAAATAATAATTTAACTCTACTATACCATTAATTTCAGTTAATGAATCCTTGCCTGCACTTGTTTACACTCTTCAGTATTTCAGATTGAATCTTTTTAGATGATTTTGATTAAATGCATTTTTATTCTGTATAGGACAATTTGGTGCATGTGTATTATGCTTGCATTTTCTCTATTCAAGTTTGTTTATTTAACTCGATGGATGTTTCTCGATGAGGCAGGTGACCCAAATAAGACATTGTACATAAAAGACTGTTTTCCTGCACTTAATTTGTACTGTAAAATAAAATAAGCATTTCCAGAACACTTTACTGGATCTGTTTTGTTTCTCAAAGTTATTAAAACAGTATCAAGTTGAAAAATGGCCACCACACCTGTAACATGAGAGTGTCCATGATGAGAATGACCGTGATGACCAACATGATACTCCTGCAGAACCATGTTGAAGTTGCTGCTGTTTTGTCTTAAAACTTTGGGGCGGACAGCAGTAGGCGTGTTTAATATCAGAGAGAGTTCTCCTCCCTGTAACATGAATACTTAATTAGTATATTTATAAATCTCATTCCTATAAGTGATATGTTTTTTAATACCATATACAGCCTCTCCTCACTTAAGAGAAGTACGTACTCATTTACCGATGACTTGGACTTACGATGGGCTCTCTGACCATTATGCATACCTAAATAATGTGTATTAGAGCTGACTTCTTTTATTCTGTTTATTACAATATAGAGTACATTACTGTATAAACATTTAAAAATATACACTAAAAATGTTATAAATGGTGCAAAGGTGACATTAAAACAATATCAAAGATGATTGACACAAACCCACTACCATTATAAGTAGTATGCTCTTTGCTTAGCGACGAATTCGTTTACCGATATGGTCTTAGGAACGGAACCCCTGTTGTTAAGTAAGGAGAGGCTGTATCACTAAAAAGGAAAATACCTATGCAATAAACTTGCATATTTTTGCAAGTTAAAATTTCTAAAGCTCTTGCAAACCCTAGAAATTAATGTTTCATTGTTAAGGCCATACACAAATACTTAACTAGTTTAGCTCAGCTGAGAATCTTAATTACAAGGAGATTTTCATCTTGCCCTATCAAAATATGCCTTCCTGCAATTATCCTATCATTACATCCTCATGAGATTTACAGACTTAAAATACAATATGGAAACATGCACAAGAAATGTACCATTTCTGACTTTTCTGCTGGAGTAGTAACTAATCTCTCTCTCTCTGCTGCATTAGATGCCAACTTCTCCTTTTCCATAGACTTCTCAATGCATGTAACTTCAGTCTCTTCAGGTACTGACATTGGCTCCTCTTCCCCAAACCTGGTCCTGTCCAAGCCATTTCCAGTATTTCCATTTGCATCACTACTTGGGCTGGAGCTGCAACCTTCAAAGCAATTTTGGGCATCCAGTGCTGGAAATATAAAATATAATTAATATCTAAAACATTTTTAAACCAAACGGTACTTCAATTTTCAGAGAGTTAAGAAAATGTGAGACATGAATTTAAAGATAGCTAAATTTCCTGACCTCGATCATCTAGAATCACTTAAATGAACAATTTCCAATTGAGATAAAGACCCCTCATTCAAACAACCACTGGTTGGAAAGTGCTATCAATGGATGAAAAGGTGAAAATAATGCATAACAAAACAGAAATAAATAGAAAGGGTATATAGTGTGGCAGAACTTCACTAGATTATAGTATTAGATATTGTGAATTTAACTGCTAACAGAGAACAAGAGGTTCAGAAGGTGGTGCTAGAAAAGCAATTATAACAGTGCTATAGCATATAAAACTTTCAAGCCATAGCTTTTGTATTAAGACTTCAGGAAGAACATTTAGGCTATTTATTAACTTATGAGGCCTCAAACTCTTAATTCTTCTGATATTAAAATATTCACAAAGTAAGAACTTAAACAATTATGGCAGTGGAAGGCAATTTAGACACCCACATTCTTGCTTGAGACACTGCTTTTTAACATATGATCTTTACGGGTTTAGCGTTTGGTCAAGATTATAATAACTGCTTTTTAACAATGCTTTGGTTTATATGAGTGCAAGTTATGGGACCTAAACATAAGAGAGAATGAATTATTATACAGTGGATCCCCGAGTTCGTTGGCGTCGGAGTTCGTGAAAATCGGAGTTTGTGATATTTTTTACCAGCACCCACGCATTCATACCATACATTTTGTCATTATTCCATTGTTTTTAGTGCTTGCAACTGCTAAATAAGCCACCATGGGCCCCAAGAAAGCTTCTAGTGCCAGCCCTTTACCAAAGGGCTGGCACTAGGGAGAATGTCTTCTTAAGTGAGTCAGTGATTCTACGATATGTTATGATACTAAAACAGCAGGAGTTGATAAAGGCTATAGTGCCTGCCAGCGATAAAGTGTAGCATTAACAGTGTAGCAAGTAAGTTAAGCCATTAATCTATAGAAAAATGACGACACGAAACTTAACTCCTAAAATGTTGTTGGAGTTATATAGGGCAACTGATAACACTGCCGTGTCTGGCAGCCATCACTATTTCAGGAGTATCTTTCAGTGGCCCTTATACACCCAACAACATTAACACCAGTCCTCACATTTGTAATGACATTTTATTCATTCTAGAGTATATGTCAAGTTTCTATATGTTATTAATATTGTTTATTATGTCATATTAGATGAATTGTGATAGATAAATAAGCCATAGAGTTTATATTAGTGTCATTTTGAAGGACTATCTTCTCCAGAACAGAACTCTCTGGAACACATTTTTGAGCAACAGGGGTCCAGTGACTCAAGCTGGTCCTAGTGGCATTAAAATAAAAAGAAAGGAAGTAACCCTGGAAAAGAACTTGGTATCTGAAGTGTTAATGGAAGGGGATTCCCCTTCCAAACACTAGCAACTACTCCTTCCTCCCCCCTCCTTCCATCTTCCACACATCAACAACTCTTCAATAAAGGTAAGTGTCAAGTTATTACTGTTTTATGTACTTTGTATCTCATTCTTTTCTGTGTAATTTAATGTGAAAATAATATTTATTTTAATACTTTTGGGTGTCTGAAATGGATTAATTGAATTTCCATTATTTCTTATGGGGAAAATAGATTCGGAGTTCGTTATATTCGGTGTTCAGAGCGGCCTCTGGAACAGATTAATTACAAACTCCGGGGGTCCACTGTATATGCTTAGGTTTTCTCTTCTTAAACTCGTAATGATCTTCTTGCAAATCACTTAAAGAAACAGGCAGAATGAATATTTATAAAATATTTCACTCTGTGACTACGCTTTTTAACTCTATATATAGAATACATGGAACATAAGGGAATATAAAGGCAGAGTGAGGAATATAGTAGAGGTGTGGGTGACCTGGAATGGTTGGGTTGAAGAGTTTGCCCAATGTGAGGAATTTGGAAAGGTGAAAATTCCCTAATCCCTGCTTCTGTACTCACCTATTTGTGGTTGCAGGGGTCGAGTCATAGCTCCTAGCCCTGCCTCTTCACTGATTGCTACTAGGTCCTCTCTCTCCCTGCTCCATGAGCTTTATCAAACCTCGTCTTAAAAATATGTATGGTTCCTGCTTCCACTACGTTGCTTTCTAGGCTATTCCACTTCCTGACAACTCTATGACTGAAGAAATACTTCCTAACATCCCTTTGACTCATAGGAGTCTTCAACTTCCAATTGTGACCCCTTGTTTCTGTGTCCCCTCTCTGGAACATCTTGTCTCTGTCCACCTTATCTATTCCACACAGTATTTTATATGTCGTTATCATGTCTCCCCTAACCCTCCTGTCGTCAGGCCGATTTCCCTTAACCTTTCTTCGTAGGATAATCCCCTTAGCTCTGGGACTAGTCTTGTTGCAAACCTTTGCACTTTCTCTAATTTCTTGACATGCTTGACGAGGTGTGGGTTCCAAACTGGTGCTGCATACTCCAGTATGGGCCTGACGTATGATGGTATTTGTGGTAAATATTAAAGATGATACCAATGTCCTTCCAATGGTTATTGGCACAGTGCTGTGATGTTCAGTTAATCCTCTGAAGAAAACTTTTTTTTTAATACACCCACTGTCTCCCACCGAGGCAGGGTGGCTCGAAAACAACAACTTAGTAGTTCTTTCTTTTACATTTAGTAATTTATATAGAAGGGGTAACTAGCCCCTTGTTCATAGCATTTTAGTTGCCTCTTACGACACTCATGGCTTACAGAGGAAAGATTCATTTCCCCATGGAGTGAAGAACACATGTAGTGGTGAAAATATTGTTTATGTCCTCGAGTCTGCTTACTAATTTCTTGGTTGTGTAGAAAGTATCTATAGGAACAAAAGATTGGCTAGGGGTTTGAACTGCTGAAAACTACCCTGGAATTTTGTGAAGGTGTCCATGGTGTAGAATGAAGCTCATCTCTGTATTATCACTGCCCTTTCAACAGCTGTTGGAGCAGTGTCAAGAGTACATCGTTGAGCATAAACCTCCAATGAACATTGGCAGTGGTGACTACGTAATGAATGTGCTCAGCTGTAGTCCTCTCAATAACATCACAGAAATTGCTTCCTAATGATGTAGCCTGGTTGTTTGGAAGATCTTTTCAGCACACTAAATTTGGAAGGCAGATCTAGCCCAGACAGAAGAGAACACTGAAACAGAGGAGTTCGACTGAGGTAGATCTGGCAAGCTCCAGACACAAGGAGCTTGCCAAATTTCTTTAGTTCTGCAAACTCTGACCTTTTCAGATGTTCATACAGTTCATCTGTACTTGTCCTACATTACTCACTCCAGATATATACATTATTCCCACATGTCCTGTGTATTCTCTGTAGCAGCTGTTCTTAATTGGGAGGCGGGAAGTGCACAAACCCAGAGCAAAAATAAGGAATGTACCTATGGTCACTATGTTGAACACTATATGCTTAATTGTCCACATATTGAGGAATATGCAGATAGACAGTATGTATAATAACCTATGTTATATGTCAAGATCCTAGGTAGTAGGTTGGTAGACAGCAACTGCCCAGGGAGGTACTATCGTCCTGCCAAGTGAGTGTAAAACGAAAGCCTGTAATTGTTTTACATGATTGTAGGATTGCTGGTGTCTTTTTTCTGTCTCATAAACATGCAAGATTTCAGGTATGTCTTGTTACTTCTTACACTTAGGTCACACTACACATTCATGTACAAGCATATATATACACACCCCTCTGGGTTTTCTTCTATTTTCTTACTAGTTCTTGTTCTTATTTCCTCTTATCTCCATGGGGAAGTGGAACAGAATTCTTCCTCCGTAAGCCATGCGTGTCGTAAGAGTCAACTAAAATGCTGGGAGCAAGGGGCTAGTAACCCCTTCTCCTGTATACATTACTAAAGTTAAAAAGAGAAACTTCTGTTTTTCTCTTTGGGCCACCCCACCTTGGTGGAAATGGCCGATTTGTTGAAAGAAAGAAAGATATGTCAAGATATCTTATTAATGAAAATAAGATACTTGTAACAGATAAGTGAACTGTAGATATAAGGCCGGATGTGCTCCTGTAAACTCTTTTGGGGCCTAGTTCCTAGGCCTTTTATACATCCATATGCTCTTGTGCTACCATCCACAGGATGGATATGGGGTTCATAATAAACTAGCCACCTCATTGGCAAAATCTCTATAATGTTTGTATTACCTTACCCACACTCTTTTAAAAAGTTAACAATAATAAAGCTATGAATAAACATTAGTTTCTCAATTTTCCTATTTAAAGATATCTTTTTACATTTAGAATTTTATATGAAGGAAAGATGGGTGCAGCAAGATGAGGACCAACTGAAATAGGAAGGTGGAAGGTGGATAAAGAAGTGCAACCCAAAATAGATTAAGAATCACTCTATAAACATGGAAAATCTTGGTCACCAAGCATAACGTTGCCTTAGCAATGTCCATTCTCCCTTTGTTTAGCAACTTGTTTGTATTTTATACCTCTTATGTCTATCTTATTCCTAGATACATGACAACTGCTACCTAAAAAGCAAGTTCCATAAAGAAAGTTATCTTGTAATGGAAACTAATTAATTATCCAGTTATGGCCATAAGAAATTTATTTTGTCAATTACATACATGTGTGAGTGTGTTAGATAGGAGTGAGTGGAGTCGAATGGTTTATGGGACTTTGATGAGGTGTTAGAGTGTGAGCAGGGTAATATTTTGTGAAGGGATTCAGGAAAATCTGTTAGCCAGACTTGAGTCCTGGAGGTGGGAAGTACAATGCCTGCACTTTAAAGGAGGGGTTTGGGATATTTGCAGTTTAGAGCGACATCTAAACTGTCGTATCTGTGCACCTCTGCAAAGACACTGATAGTGTGAATGATGATGATGAAAGCATTTCATTTTTTGGGGGGCAAGCCTGCTTCGGTGGGAGACAGCCAGCGAGTTAAAATTTTATTTTATTTTATTAACACATCGGCCGTCTCCCACCAAGGCAGGGTGGCCCGAAAAAGAAAATCTTTCACCATCATTCACTCCATCACTGTCTTGCCAGAGGCGTGCTTACACTACAGTTATAAAACTGTAACATTAGCACCCCTCCTTCAGAGTGCAGGCACTGTACTTCCCATCTCCAGGACTCAAGTCAGGCCTGCCGGTTTCCCCGAATCCCTTCATAAGTGTTACCTTGCTCTCACTCCAACAGCACGTCAAGTCCTAAAAACCTCCATTCATTCCTGTCTAACACGCTCATGCATGCATGCTGGAAGTCCAAGCCCCTCTCACAGAAAACCTTATTTACCCCCTCCCTCCAACCTTTCCTAGGCTGACCCCTACCCCGCCTTCCCTCCACTACGGATTTATACACTCTCAAAGTTATTCTATTTTGTTCCAACCTCTCTACATGTCTGAACCACCTCAACAACCCCTCCTCAGCCCTCGATAATAGTTTTGGTAATCCCACCTCCTCCTAATTTCCAAACTACAAATTCTCTGCATTATATTCACACCACACATCGCCCTCAGACATGACATCTCCACTGCCTCCAGCCTTCTTGGTGCAACATTCACCACCTATGCTTCACACTCATATAAGAGCGTTGGTATAACTGTACTCTCATACATTCCCCTCTTTGCTTCCATGGACAAAATTGTGTCTCCACAGACTAAGTGCACCACTCACCTTTTTTCCCTCATAAATTCTATGATTCACCTTATCTTTCATAGACCCATCTGCTGACATGTCCATTCCTAAATATCTGAATACAGTGGACCCCCGAGTATCGGCTACCCTGAGTATCGGCAGACTCATGTTTCGGTCGCTTTTGGCCCAATTTTGGCCCGACTATCGGCTGTTTCCCCAAGTATCGGCCGGCGTACCAGACCTGTCCGCCTGTCCACGCTTGAGCGCCTCCCCGCACAGGCGTTGTGAGCCAGTCTAGCTTTGTTTACCATTGAGTGAACATTACATTTCACAATAAAGTCATTGTGTTTAGTGCTTGTTTATTGATTGTGACTGTGAAATAAGCCACCATGGGCCCAAAGAAACTTCATAGTGGCAGCCCTTTGGTAAAGAAAGTGACAAACACTATAGAATTGAAGAAAGAAATTGTAGCAAAGTACCAAAGTGGAGGAGGAAGAGAGAGGGAAGAATGTGCCTTCTTCAGTGATTCAGTGATTCTACAATATGTACGATACTAAAGCAGCACGAGTCGATAAAGGCTATAGCACCAGCCAGTGATAAAGTGTAGCATTAAAAGTGTAGCAATAAGTTAAGCAATTAAGCGATAGAAAAATGACGACACAAAACTTAACTCCATTGTTGTTTGAGGTATACTATAGGGGCACTGAGACCAATGATGCCCTTTGCCACCATCTCTTCCAAGGCAAGTGAAGATTATTTCTTATTTATAAAGTGTAAATATTTCTTATTTATAAATTACTTACATTCTTTCAGTGTGAATAGTGGTGGTGGCCTGCTGCCTCCACCATCAGCAGTATATGTACGGCTTATGGTCAGTGGCCCTTATAAACCCAACAACAATAACACTACTGCCAGTCCGCTCATACATAATGACATATTTTATTCATTATAGAGTATATATCATGTTTCTATGTTATTAATATTGTTTATTATGTCATATTAGATGAATTGTGCTAGATAAATAAGCCATAGAGTTGATATTAGTGTCATGTTGAAGGACTATCTTGTCCTGCCTCCAAACAAACTCTCCTGCCTCTCTCATACGCCAACAAGAGTCTTCAATAAAGTTAAAGCTGATTTAAATGTTCATTTATCCATTAAAATTAGTGCTTTATATTATGTATTTCTCATTGTTTTCTGTATGTAAAACTATAGTATTTATTCTTTAAAAAATGATTTTTTTTGTGAATATTTTTGGGTGGAAACAGATTAATTGTATTTACATTATTTCTTACGGGAAATATTAGTTCGACTTTCGGCCAGTTCGAGTTGAGGCCTAGCTCCTGGAACGGATTATGGCTGATACTCGGGGGTCCACTGTATATTCACCTCCTCCATACTCTCTCCCTCTAATCTGATATCCAATCTTTCATTAACTATTTTTTTTGTTATGCTCATCACCTTACTCTTTCCTATACAGTGGACCCTCGGTTAACGAATACCCCGGAAATCGTGCAATTATGTAAGTATAATTTTGTAAGTTCTTGTTGAAGTGTATTTTTGGGGGTCTGAAATAGACTAACCTACGTGAAATTTTTCCTTAAGGGAGTAAATTAGTTCAGTAATGGCACTTGAGCAGACTTCAGGAGTGAAGTTTTTACGAAACTCGGGGGTCCACTGTATTCACTTTTAATTTTCTTCTTTTACATACCCTACCAAACTCATTCACCAACTTCTGCAACATCCCTTTAGAATCTCCCAAAAGCACAGTGTCATCAGCAAAGAGCAACTGTGACAACTCCCCCTTTGTGTTAGATTCTGTATCTTTTAACCCCATATCTCTTGCCAACACCTGAGCATTCACTTCGCTTACAACCCCATTTATAAATATATTGAACCATGGTGACATCACACATCCTTGTCTAAGGCCTACTTTTACTGGGAAATAATCTTCCTCTCCTACATACTCTAACCTGAGCCTCATTATCTTCGTAAAAACTCTTCACTGCTTTCAGTAACCTACCGTCTATTCCATACATTTGCAACATCTGCCACTTTGCCCCCCTGTCATATGCCTTTTCCAAATTCATAAATGCCACAAAAACCTCTTTATCCTTATCTATATACTGTTCACCTAAATGTTTCACTATAAATACTTGGTCTACACCCCCCCTACCTTTCCTAAAGCCTCCTTGTTCATCTGCTATCCTACTCTCTGTCTTACTCTAAATTTTTTCAATAATAACTCTACCATACTCTTTACCAGGTATACTCAACAGACTTATTCCCCTATAAATTTTGCACTCTCTTTTGTCCCCTTTGCCTTTATACAAAGGAACTATGCATGCTCTCTGCCAGTCCCTAGGTACCTTACCCTTTTCCATACATTTATTAAATAAAAGCACCAACCACTCCAAAACTATATCCCCATCTGCTTTTAACATTTCTATCTTTATCCCATCAATCTCAGCTGTCTTACCCCTTTCATTCTACCCACTGCCTCACGCTGTGATAGACAAACTTCCCCACACTCACAACTGGCTCTTCTTCACTCCTATAAGATGTTACTCCTCCTTGCCCTATACACAAAATCACAGCTTCCCAATCTTCATCAACATTTAACACTTCAACACTTCCTCAAAATATTCTCTCCATCTTCCCGATACCTCTAACTCTCCATTTAATAACTCTCCTCTCCTATTTTTAACTATCAAATCCATTCGTTCCCTAGGCCTCCTCAACTTATTAATCTCACTCCAAAACTTTTTCTTATTTTCAACAAAATTTGTTGATAACATCTCACCCACTCTCATTTGCTCTCTTTTTACATTGCTTCACCACTCTTAACCTCTCCATTTACTCCTCCCTCCTTGCATCACTTCTACTTTGTAAAAACCTCTCATGTGCTAACTTTTTCTCCCTTACTACTCTCATTACATCCATTCCACCAATCTTTCTAAGAAATATGTATACAAAATAATATCTTAAATGAAAGATTTAGTTACTGTACTTGTTCAACAAATCATTAATTTATTCAAATATAAAAATTAAGGACATTAAGTACATACATGTATATGGATAGATGATAACTTTGAAGGATGTTCAACTAATGTGTAATTTTAAAGAGGAATAGTATATGCAAGCCACTATTTGATGAGTGCTCAGGTAATGATACAACTCACATAAAGCGCATGCAAATGTACTTTACCTGAGTATAAGAAAAATGCATGAGAATAACAAAAATGTTGATTAGAACGACAATGAAAGTGTTTTCCCTTTTTCGGGTCACCCCACCTCAGTGGGAGATGACCGGTGTGTTAAAAAAAATGGTCTAGCAACAAACCTTTGTCTGGTGATATTTGTATTAATATTCTCATATCTTTGAATATGGATTATTCTAATATTATTATGATTACAACTAATTGCCAAACCCATACAATGGTTATTCTTATAGATTACCCATACGGTCAATGTATGGGTCACTCAAATTTACAGTGTGTGTAAACATGAGGGAAAGTTACCATATGTATCTTATCAAAAGATTAAGTTTTAAACAGGGTTCTGCATTTAAGGGTATTTCATAAGTACAGTGGAACCTCGGTTTTCGTATGCCCTAGTTTATATGTAAAACTACAGTTTTTTTTTTCCCAACAAGTCAGCCGTCTCCCACCGAAGCAGGGTGATCCAAAAAGAAAGAAAATCACCAAAAGAAAATACTTTCATCATCATTCAACACTTTCACCTCACTCATACATAATCACTGTCTTTGCAGAGGCACTCAGATACGACAGCGGAGAATGAGTTCGTCCCAACTGTCACTATCCTAGACCCCTCCTTTAAAGTGCAGGCATTGTACTTCCCATTTCCAGGACTCAAGTCCAACTAAATCATCAATTAACTGGTTTCCCTGAATCCCTTCACAAAATATTACCCTGCTCACACTCCAACAGCTCGTCAGGTCCCAAAAACCATTCGTCTCCATTCACTCCTATCTAACACGCTCACACATGCTTGATGGAAGTCCAAGCCCTCGCCCACAAAACCTCCTTTACCCCCTCCCTCCAACCTTTTTGAGGACGACCCCTACCCCGCCTTCCTTCCACTACAGATTTATACGCTCTCTAAGTCATTCTACTTTGATCCATTCTCTATATAAAGGAACTATACATGCTCTCTGCCAATCCCTAGGTACCTTCCCCTCTTTCATCTTTCATACATTTATTAAACAAAAATACCAACCACTCCAACACTATACATGTACCCCCCCTGCTTTTAACATTTCTGTCATGATCCCATCAGTTCCAGCTGCTTTACCCCCTTTCATTCTACGTAATGCCTCATGCACCTCCCCCACACTCACATCCTGCTCTTCACTCCTAAACGACATTATACCTCCCTGGCCAGTGCATGAAATTACCGCCTCCCTTTCTTCATCGACATTTAAAAGTTCCTCAAAATATTCCCGCCATCTACCCAATACCTCCAGCTCCCCATCTACTAACTCCCCTACTCTGTTTTTAACTGACAAATCCATTCGTTCCCTAGGTTTTCTTAACTTGTTTATCTCACTCCAAAATTTTTTCTTGTTTTCAGCAAAATTTCTTGACAGAGCCTCTACCACTCTTTCATCTGCTCTCCTTTTGCACCCTCTCACCACTCTCTTCACCTTTCTTTTACTCTCCATATACTCTGCTCTTCTACTAACACTTCTGTTTTGTAAAAACCTCTCATAAGCTACCTTTTTCTCTTTTATCACACCCTTTACTTCTTCATTCAACCACTCACTCTTCTTTCCTCCTGAACACACCCTCCTATAGCCACAAACTTCTGCCCCACATTCTAATACTGCATTTTTAAATCTATCCCAACTCTCTTCAACCACCCCACTACTCATACTTGCACTAGCCCACCTTTCTGCCAATACAGTGGACCCCCGGTGTTCGTGATGCTCCAAACTCGAACAATTATGTAAGTGTATTTTTGTAAGTGCCTTTGTAAGTGTATATTTGGGGGTCTAAAAGGACTAGTCTAATTTACATTATTCCTTATGGGAACAAATTCGTTTGGTAACGGCACTTGAACAGCATTCTGGAACGAATAAATCACGGACACTGTGGGTCCACTGTAGTTGCTTATATCTCACCCTAACTTCCTCCTCCCTTAGTTTATACACTTTTACCTCTCTCTTACTTGCTGTTGCCATTTTCTTTTTGTCCCATTTACCTTTTACTCTAACTGTAGCTACAACTATATAATGATCCGATATATCCGTTGCCCCTCTATAAACGTGTACATCCTGAAGCCTACCCATCAACCTTTTATCCACCAATACAAAATCTAACAAACTACTTTCATTACGTGCTATATCATACCTTGTACTTATTTATCCTCTTTTTCATAAAATATGTATTACTTATTACCAAACCTCTTTCTACACATAGCTCAGTTAAAGGCTCCCCATTTACATTTACCCCTGGCACCCCAAATTTACCTACTACTCCCTCCACAACATTTTTACCCACTTTAGCATTAAAATCCCCAACCACAAGTACTCTCTCACTTGGTTCAAAACTCCCCACACACACTCTCAACATTTTCCAAAATGTCTCTCTCTCTCCTCTACACTGCTCATTTCTCCAGCTTTGTCTCACTTAAAGCCAGGACATCCAGCTTCTTTTATTCATCTCTTTCTTATCATTCGCACAACATCCACGCACATTCAGACATCCCACTTTGACATTTTTTTTCTTTTCCTTTTTAGTAATCTATACAGGAAAAGGGGTTACTAGCCCATTGTTCCCGGCATTTAAGTTGACCTTTACAACACGCATGGCTTACGGAGGAAAGATTCTTATTCCACTTCCCCATGGATATGAAAGGAAAAGCAATAAGAACAAGAACTATTAAGATAAAATCAAAGAAAACTCAGATGAGTGTGTACGTATATAAAACGTGTACATGCATGTGCAGTGTGACCTAAGTGTAAGTAGAAGTAGCAAGACATACCTGAAATCTTGCATGTTTATGAGACAGAAAAAAAGACACCAGCAATCCTACCATCATGTAAAACAAATACAGTGGACCCCTGGAAAACGTAATTAATCCGTTCCAGAGGGCTTTATGTAAACCAAAAATATCGTAATCCAAATATTTTCCCCATAAGAAATAATGGAAATTTAATTAATTCGTTCCAGACACCCAAAAGTATTAAAATGAATATTTTTTACACATTAACTTACACAGTACATGTATACAAATTACAACTAATACATACAACAGTGTATTAACTTCACACTTACCTTTATTGAAGAGTTGTTGATGTGTGGAAGATGGGAGGAGGGGGGAGGAAGGAGTAGTATGCTAGTGTTTGGAAGGGAAATCCTTTTCCAATAACACTGCAGGTACCAAGTCCTTTTCTGGGGTTACTGGCCTTTTTCTTTTAATGCCACTAGGACCAGGTTGAGTCACTGGACCCCTCTCTAACCAAAAATCTGTCCAGGGAGCTCTGTGTCTGGCATTTCTTTAAAACATCCCTGAAATGGGACACCACATTGTCATTGTACATGTTGCCAGCACGGCCTGCAACAGCTTTGTTAGGGTGATATTCATCCATAAAGCCTTGCACATCAGTCCATTTGGCACAGATCTCCCTAATCCTTGAAGAAGGCACCTTCTTTCATCTCTGTTCCTCCTCCTCCTCTGAACCATTTTCGTGAATGGTAGCGATGGTTGAATAGGGTTTCCCATAGAGCCTGGCCAGCTCAGCCACACGCACTCCACTTTCATATTTTGCAATGATCTCCTTCTTCAGTTCTACCGTATTTCTCACTTTCCTTACCACAGGGCTGGCACTAGGAGCTTTCTTTGGACCCATGGTGGCTTATTTAGCAGTTGCAGGCACTAAAAACAGTGGAAAAATGACAAAATGTATGGTATGAATGCATGGGTGGCGCTTACTCGCTGGTAAACAATGGCACACTGCCGTCCCAGGGCACGTGTATGCGTCCAAGACAAATATCGTTTTCCGAGCGGATCATCGTTTACCGAACCATTATTTTTAGGGAAAAATGTTGCCTTTCCAAATTTTACGTAATCCGACGCCATCGTAATCCGGGGGTCCACTGCACAGGCTTTTGTTTTACACTCACTTGGCAGGAAGGTAGTACAGTGGTACCTCGACTTACGTTGTTATCACCTTACGTTATATTCGATATCCGTTACTTATAACGTAAGAAATTTGAATGCGACATCCGTTGATTGATTCGTCTTACGCCTTTCGTACCGGACCTGTTCGCTTGGAGCCCAGCTGAGCGCACTCCAGGAGCGTCAGTGTGCTATTGTTTACAAGCGGAGCGACCACCCACCCACACCCACGCATTCATACCAGTTTATTGTCATTATTCCACTGTTTTTAGTGCTTGCAACTGCTAAATAAGCCACCATGGGCCCCAAGAAAGCTCCTAGTGCCAAGCCTGTGGTAAAGAATGTGCAGGGAGTGAAGCATTTATGCAGGAGTGTAGCAGGCATGCAGGGAGTGTAGCAGGCATGCAGGGAGTGTAGCAGGCATGCAGGGAGTGTAGCAGGCATGCAGGGAGTGTAGCAAGGATGCAGGGAGTGTAGCAAGGATGCAGGGAGTGTAGCAAGGATGCAGGGAGTGTAGCAAGGATGCAGGGAGTGTAGCAAGGATGCAGGGAGTGTAGCAAGGATGTAGGGAGTGTAGCAATGATGCAGGGAGTGTAGCAAGGATGCAGGGAGTGTAGCAAGGATGCAGGGAGTGTGGCAAGGATGCAGGGAGTGTGGCAAGGATGCAGGGAGTGTAGCAAGGATGCAGGGAGTGTAGCAAGGATGCAGGGAGTGTAGCAAGGATGCAGGGAGTGTAGCAAGGATGCAGGGAGTGTAGCAAGGATGCAGGGAGTGTAGCAAGGATGCAGGGAGTGTAGCAAGGATGCAGGGAGTGTAGCAAGGATGCAGGGAGTGTAGCAAGGATGCAGGGAGTGTGGCAAGGATGCAGGGAGTGTGGCAAGGATGCAGGGAGTGTAGCAAGGATGCAGGGAGTGTAGCAAGGATGCAGGGAGTGTAGCAAGGATGCAGGGAGTGTAGCAAGGATGCAGGGAGTGTAGCAAGGATGCAGGGAGTGTAGCAAGGATGCAAAGAGTGTAGCAAGGATGCAGGGAGTGTAGCAAGGATGCAGGGAGTGTAGCAAGGATGCAGGGAGTGTAGCAAGGATGCAGGGAGTGTAGCAAGGATGCAGGGAGTGTAGCAAGGATGCAGGGAGTGTAGCAAGGTTGCAGGGAGTGTAGCAAGGATGCAGGGAGTGTAGCATTCATGCAGGAGTGTAGCATTCATGCAGGGAGTGTAGCATTCATGCAGGGAGTGTAGCATTCATGCAGGGAGTGTAGCATTCATGCAGGGGTGTAGCATTCATGCAGGGAGTGTAGCATTCATGCAGGGAGTGTAGCATTCATGCAGGGAGTGTAGCATTCATGAGGGAGTGTAGCATTCATGCAGGGAGTGTAGCATTCATGCAGGAGTGTAGCATTCAAAGAAAAAGGCCAGTAACCCCAGAAAGAACTTGGTACCTGAGTGTTAATGGAAGGATTCCCCTTCCAAACACTAGCATACTACTCCACCTTCTCCCTCCTCCCGTCCTCCACACATCAACAACTCTTCAATAAATGTAAGTGACATGTTATTGTACAATATTTGCATGTGTATTTATGTATTCTTTATTAAATTGTGTATTATTTAATGTCCAAAAGTTCTAAAAATATTTTATTTAACTACTTTTGGAAGTCTTGGACTGGATTAAATTTATTTCCATTATTTCTTATGGGGAAAATTGATTCGTGTTACGTTTGTTTCGTCTTAAGAAATGCCCTCTCTGACGGATTAAAACGTAAGTCGAGGTACCACTGTACCTCCCTGGGTGGTTGCTGTCTACCAACCTACTACCATACTATAGTTATTCTCTATAAAATGTATTTTTTGCTAATACTTTTGGGTGTCTGAAACGGAGTAACTGGATTTACATTATTTCTTATGGGAAATATTGCTTCCGTTTTCCTACAATTCAGTTTATCGTCAGACATTTTTGAACGGATTAATCACGAAAACCAAGGTTCCACTGTATCAAAGTTAGCAAGAACACAAAATGAAACTTTCTTTCTTTCAACAAATCGGCTGTTTCCCATCAAGGCGGGGTGGCCCAAAGAGAAAAACAAAAGCTTCTCTTTTTAACTTTAGTAATGTATACAGGAGAAGGGGTTACTAGCCCCTTGCTCCCGGCATTTTAGTCGACTCTTACGACACGCATGACTTACAGAGGAAGAATTCTGTTCCACTTCCCCATGGAGATAAGAGGAAATAAGAACAAGAACTAGTAAGAAAATAGAAGAAAACCCAGAGGGGTGTGTATATATATGCTTGTACATGAATGTGTAGTGTGACCTAAGTGTAAGTAGAAGTAACAAGACATACCTGAAATCTTGCATGTTTATGAGACAGAAAAAAGAAACTATTGAAACTATTAAATAGTAATCAAAATCTAAAACACTTACTCATGGTGCTTTCAGCATATATGAAGGAATTATGCTTGGAATGTTTGGAGAGTTTTTCACCTATTTTGTCTATATTCTGACTACCAGTATCTTCTATAGTTGTTGCTGTCCCGACTGTCTCTTTATCTATCTCATCCTGGAAACAGTGAAAAATAAACATTCTCGGACATAACCTTGCACCCACTATTACTACATGCAACGTATTTAATGCCCTGAATGAATTTAAATTACAGTGGACCCTCGAAAATCAAACACTCCCAACTCGCCCTTTTATGTAAGTTTATTATTGTAAGTGCTTTTATAAGTGTATTTTTGGGGGTCTGAAATGGACTAATCTAATTTACATCATTCCTTATGGGAATAAATTTGTTTGGTAACAGCACTTGAACAGCATTCTGGAATGAAGAATGTTAAATTTCCAGGGGTCCACTGTACTATAAATAACAAAAAAAGGCACAATACCGTGACTGGAACAATACACAAATCTTTCTTCTTTCTTTCAACACGTCGGCCGTTTCCCACCGAAGCGGGGTGGCCCAAAAGGAAAAACGAAAGTTTCTCCTTTTACATTTAGTAATACATACAGGAGAAGGGGTTACTAGCCCCTTGCTCCCGGCATTTTAGTCGCCTCTTATGACACGCATGGCTTACGGACGAAGAATTCTGTTCCACTTCCCCATGGAGAAGCCCAAGCTTCCAATACACAAATAACCCGCAAATAGAAGAGAGGAGCTTACAACGACGTTTCAGTCCGCCTTGGACCATTTACAAAGTCACACTAACAAAAAGAAGGGAAGGAGGGAGTATATATAGAGGCAAGCAGACAGGGACGGGAACAAGAAAGTGGTGGAGGAGTAATAGTGGAAGTAGTAGTTGTAGTAGAAGTAGTAGTAGTGGAGTCAGTCATATTCTAGGAAAGAGTAGCACTGCAAGGGAGCTAGCGGCCCACATAGGGTAGGGGCAAGAACACAGAGAGGGTAAAAAATAAAGAAGGACAAATACAAGGCAAAAGAAAGAAAACCCAGAGGAGAAAGAAGAGGAAAGGGGGAAGAGAGAGAAGGGGAAAAGGAATCAGGTTAAGTCATGGGTGTTCTGAAGTTTGGAGCATTTAACAATGTAATGGGAGAGGAAAGCATCTACAGAGACAAAGCCAAGACTAAGATTCGTACAAGGAAAGTTGTGTATAAGGGAGGATTCAACCAGACGGCGACTGTGAAAGTTGGACGTAGAGTAGACAGTTTTAGCAGAAGACCAATCAATAGTATGACTGTGATCTCTGACATGAGAGAAAAGAGCATTGTTGGTGTCGGCAAGCTTAATACTATTTTTGTGCTCCCTAAGTCTGTCAGAAAGAGATCGGCTAGTTTCTCCAAAGTACTGAAGAGGACAGGAGGAACAAGAAATAGAGTAGACACCAGGAGAATCTATAGAGGGAGGAGAGGTATGAACTAGATTAGTGCGAAGTGTTAGTCTGGCGAAAAATAAGTTTGATGTCTAAGGAACGGAGAGAGTTGTTGAGATTAGAGAGACTGGAAATGTAGGGAAGGCAGAGGGCAGGAGAGTTCCCAGGAGTAGAGAGTTTGGGAGAGAAGAAAGTCTGTTTAGCACGTGAGAAGGCAGAGTCTATGAAATGGGAAGGGTAGCCAAGATGGGAAAATAAATTATGAAGAGTGGAAATTTCTACTTCAAGGAACTAAGTATCACAAATGCAGAGAGCACAGAGAAAGAGGGAGATAAGAACACTTTTCTTGACAGAGGAAGCATAAGAAAAGTAGTGAATATACATGCCAATGTGCATAGGCTTGCGGTACACGGAAAAGGCAAAACTTGTAACTGAGCGGTGGACATGAACATCAAGGAAAGGAAGCAAGGAATTAGATTCCCATTCGCTTTAAACTTAATGGAAGTGGCAAGATTATTAAGAGCATCAAGAAATGGTTGGAAGAGACTAGTCATGAGGCCAAAGAGCAAAGATGTCATGTACATAGAGGAGCCAGAGTGAAGGGCGCTCTTAAGAATCTTGCCCCTTCCATTACAGTGGCATGTATATTCACTACTTTTCTTATCATGCTTCCTCTGTCAAGAAAAGTAGTATTCTTATCTCACTCTTTCTCCGTGCTCTCCGCATTTGTGATCCTCAGTTCCTTGAAGTAGAAATTTCCACTCTTCATAATTCATTTTCCTGTCTTGGCTACCCTTCCCATTTCATAGACTCTGCCTTCTCATGTGCTAAACAGACTTTCTCCTCTCCCAAACTCTCTACTCCTGGGAACTCTCCTGTCCTCTGCCTTCCCTACATTTCCGGTCTCTCTAATCTCAACAACTCTCTCCGTTCCTTAGACATCAAACTTACTTTTTGCCAGACTAACACTCTTTGCACTAATCTAGTTCATACTTCTCCTCCCTCTATAGATTCTCCTGGTGTCTACTCTATTTCTTGTTCCTCCTGTCCTCTTCAGTACTTTGGAGAAACTAGCCGATCTCTTTCTGACAGACTTAGGGAGCACAAAAATAGTGTTAAGCTTGCCGACACCAACAATGCTCTTTTCTGCCATGTCAGAGATCACAGTCATCCTACTGATTGGTCTTCTGCTAAAACTGTCTACCCTACGTCCAACTTTCAGTCGCCGTCTGGTTGAATCCTCCCTTATACACAACTTCCCTTGTATGAATCTTAGTCTTGGCTTTGTCTCTGTAGATGCTTTCCTCTCCCATTACATTGTTAAATGCTTCAAACTCCAGAACACCCGTGACTTAACCTGATTCCTTTTCCCCTTCTCCCTCTTCCCCCTTTCCTCTTTCTTCTTTCTCCTCTGGGTTTTCTTTCTTTTGCCTTGTATTTGTCCTTTATTTTTTACCCCCTCTGTGTTCTTGCCCCTACCCTATGTGGGCCGCTAGCTCCCTTGCAGTGCTCCTCTTTCCTAGAATATGACTGACTCCACTACTACTACTTCTACTACCACTACTACTTCCACTATTACTCCACCACTTTCTTACTCCTAACCCTGTCTGCTTGCCTCTATATATACTCCCTCCTTCCCTTCTTTTTGTTAGTGTGATTTTGTAAATGGTCCAAGTCGGACCGAAATGTCGTCGTAAGCTCCTCTCTTCTATGTGTGGGTTATTAGTGTAGTATTAAATTACTATAATCAAATTCACTGAAAAACATTAAACCAGTAAGGGTTATATAGGAAGGGGAAGATGAGTTCAATTCCTTGGATCAAGAGTTCTTGAGCTGCATAAAGGCATCCCCTTGAAGGAATTAAATTCTGTAGTTATTTCTTTTGAAATTAAGAACAGTAATAAAATTAAATATGACCCAACTGTATTAAAATAATTGAAATAATAAATACTACTTCTCAAAATAAATGTTCTTAGCTAAGTCTATAAAGAAAGAATATAATGATTTCTGATTTTTTCAAAATTTATTTAAACTCGATCACTTCTTTGAAGACTGCACATATACGTGTCATGAGAACTTAAACCCACAACTGGCATAATTATTCAAATCATTATTATCTCACCTTACTCTTTGTGAGATCCCCTTCAAGTTCATGGCTGTGTCCATGAGCATGACCATTTCCACAAAAGATATTGTGGAAGCGTTCCAAGAAAAGGAATAAAATTATTCCGCCAAGAGCAGTGTAGCCATAAAATGCATGCAATACATGCGTACTGCCACTCGACGAAATGTCCATGGTTAAGGCCTGAAAAAGATATTACCTTATATACTGTGTAAGCAGTAGATGATGCAAAGATAAATTTTATGATGTTTGTTCTTCTTATTCTTTTTAACACCCGTTGTCGCCCACCAAAGTAGGGCAACCTAAAAGAAAAAACACTTTTACCATCATACATTCAATCACTGCCTTGCTAGAAGCATGCTGACATTACAACTCAGATGATCCTCTGAACTGTAGCATCCCCATCCTTTCTTCTGAGTGCAAGCACCATACTTCTCAACTCCAGGACTCAAGTCCAGCTATCTAGTTTCCTTGAATCCCTTTGTAAATGTTATGTTACTCACACTCCAACAGCAAATCGTAAAAGTCGCTTGCCTCTACTCTTATATAACATGCTCACACAAACCTGATGGAGGTCCAAACTTGTAACCACTCAAAACTTCCCTTACTCCCTCACTCCAACCCTTCCTGGGATGACCCCTACCCCTCCTTCCTCCCACCCCAAAATTAAATATAATAATAATATCTTTAATTCTACAAGTAAATGTACAAGGCATACAGGCCTAGCTGACATCAATGACATACTACGTACTAGTACAGTGGACCCCCGCCTAACGAGCAGAATTCATTCCAGAAGCCTACTCAAGTGCCATTACCGAACGAATTTACTTCCTTAAGAAATAATGTCACGTAGTTTAGTCTATTTCAGACCCCCAAAAATACACTTCCACAAGCACTTACAATATTACTTACATAATTGTACGATTTCCAAGGTGCTCGTTAGGCGGGGGTCCACTGTATATAGAAAGCCGCTTGTTATGCTGAGCATTTCAGTTTTGTCCCAGGATGCGACCCACACCAGTCGACTAACACCCAGGTACCCATTTTAGACTGATGGGTGAACAGGTACAGCAGGTGTCTTAAGGAAATACTTCCCTAATGTTTTCCAGCCGTACCGGAGATTCAATCTCCGGACTTCAGTGTGTGAGCTGAGTGCGCTAGTGATCGAGCTACGGACACCCATAAATGCTCTCCTAGTCATCCTAATTTTGCTCAATCCTCTTTTAAATGTCCTCTTGTGTCTTATTTAGGGTTTGTGTACATACCATACAAATATTATTTTTTATGGTGGTCTTGAGGGTACATGGGTGTTGTGGACATACAAAACAAAAACTTGGGTAGCATTAAAAATTGGTTGGACAAATATAAGAGTGAGAAAGGTTGAACTGGAGATGGGCCCACTTAGCCTGAGCCAGTCAGCCTACTGCAATGCTCCTTTTTTTATGTTATGTATTTTTTATTTTTATTATTTTTACATACAGTGGACCCTCGGAAAAGGAACACTCTCAACTCGCCCTATTATGTAAGTTTATTATTTTAAGTGCTTTTATATGTGTATTTTGGGGTCTGAAACGGACTAATCTTATTTACATCATTCCTTATGGGAATAAATTCGTTTGGTAACAGCACTTGAACAGCATTCTGGAATGAAGAATGTTTGATTTCCGGGGGTCCACTGTAGTACTTTTTTTGTGGTAGTATGACCTCATAAGAAGGGGTATAACTCTGGGGTTATTTATTTTGAAAAAACAAGAAACAAAAAATTTTTTATATGTAGCTGGTAATTTTTGGTAGTGTAGTCAGATATACACATAGTAACATAACTAACATGAGGTAAGAGATGAATTAGGGCATCTCCTGCTAATGTTCCTACAGCCAGGGCCATCAGGAAGCGGTTGACTCGGTCGTAATGCTGACCACGTTTCAATGCAGGGATCAGCATGATGCATGCCAACCCTGCGAGTCCAATAACAATCATGCTTGTTACAGCTCCAACCCAACTTTCTGTGAGAATAAACAGAGGTATATAAGTACAAAACAAGTTAAACAAGATAACTGTACTTTATAGGATGAAAACACTCATGCTATTGTTAAGAAGTATTTTTGTAACTACAGTTTTGTTTGGTATCTCTATTACACTCTATACCAGTCATCTCAAAGTGTACACCCACCACAAAAGTCAAGACCATTTCTATCTCATACATGTGCCCATTTAGCGACTCATTTTATGGTACATGGCTCTTACCCAGAGTAAATTTTCCACTATCACTGTTATAGCTTCGATGACTGTGCGAATGTCCGTGGCCCCCATGATCATGTTCATCTGTGTGATGAACAGTCATGGTGCAAGTATCCACGTAGTTGACAAGGCCAGGACATAGAGACAGGAACTCACGTGCCGTCACAGAGTCACTGATCGATAATCTTGATCCTTCTAATACATCTGCAATCCCCTCACACTGAAAAAATATTAAATTAAAACATTTCAAAGAGTTTTACATTGACATATCCAATATTATAAATAAAATTAGTTACATTATGTACACCATCCTGTAACACTCAACAGGTTGACACAATCATGATGAAAAAAATTACTGAAGATAAATCCACAATACAGTGGTACCTCGGGTTACGAGCTTAATTTGTTCCAGAAGGCTGATCGAGTGCCGATACCGAACGAATTTGTTCCCATAAGGAATAATGTAAATTAGATTAAACCTGCGCCTAGCAGGTTTGCTAGGCGCCCATATGCTGCAACAGTTATTTAGATGATGTGCGCCTCAGGAGATGTGCCAAGATCTGTGCCAAGATCTTTTTCCTTGATTGAGGTTTGTAGTCTCTGGCCCCCTAGACTGTACTCCGTCTGCTGTACACTTACAAGAGCACTTACAAAAATACACTTACATAATTGTTCGAGTTGGGAGCTGTTCGTATGCCGAGGTACCACTGTATTTGAAACATCAAATAGATTCTTGTATATCATTTGCCATTAAGAACAGAACTGTACCTGTAATAATATTGGTAGAATTACCGACAATATGTTAGTAAGAACAATGCAACTAATGTGACATTTATTGTGGCAACGTTTCGCTCTCAGAAGCTTTTTTTTTTTGTATCGCTTGTAACGGCTTGAAAAAGCTCCTGGAGACGAACGTTGCACAATAAATGTCACATTAGTTGCATTTGTGTCCTTTTACTTAACAGAACTGTACCTCTTTACCCTAACAAAACAAGCAATTGTGTAACTAGTTGTTTCAAAAAACAAACCACCCATGATGTATCCAGTGTATACGTATATAAAAATCCTTACAAAGCTTAACAAATGATACACTGGGCAAATAGGTAGAAATTTAATCACTAGTATTCTGCAGCTTTCCAGAATGTTTAGAATTATAATTATAATATTAAAAATGAAGTTGTTTCTATTATACATATGAAATTCTTAAGTTAGCTATAATTGCATCTCAAAACAATTTCAGCCTCACAGAAGCCCAGTGGAAACCTGCTGCTATAACTGCCTTTGCCCTGAAGTCAGTTGTTCCTGCACTTGACTTAGATCGTGTGATTTGCCTTTGTACACTTTTCTGTTGGGTGATGAAGGGGGTCTCAATGTGAGGTCAAAATATAAATTAATCATCTTACCATGTTTAACTGTTTCCATGAGGGTTAATCTGTATCAGCAAATTTTCTTTGAAGGCTTCATGATACCCTCTGTACCCATTTGTGCTGCTAAACAGCATTTATTGTAGATGAGTAAGATACATGTGTAATACAGTGGACCCCCGGATTACGTACTGCTCCAAACTCGAAAAATTATGTAAGTGTATTTTTGTAAGTGCTTTTGTAAGTGTATTTTTGGGGGTCTAAAAGGACTAATCTAATTTATATTATTCCTTATGGGAACAAATTCGTTCGGTAACGGCACTTAAACAGCATTCTGGAACGAAATAATGACGTAATCCGGGGCCACTGTAGTTGAGTATGTATTTTTATTGATGAAATGTTTTGCCTGCACAGTAGGTTTCTTCAGTGAAATGCAGAGAACTATAAAGACAGAAGGTAGCAGAGGAGGAGGAGGATAACGATGGTGACCGACAATAATGATGACTGACAATTGATGAGGATGCAGCGATGGCAGCAGCAGCAGCAACAACAAAAGTGAAAGCAGTAGTACTGGACTACCACTACAACTTCTATTCCTACCATTACCTCTCCCTAATAACCCACCTACATTTCACATATATTCTGGCCTTCTTCTCTTCTCGTTTCTGTGTGACTTTTCAATGGTCCAAGTCAGACTGAAATGTCATTACTTTTACTCTCTTAAGTGCAGGTTATTTGTTTATTGTTTCAGCCTTGGAACTGTGACTTTATATTCTTTTTCAAACCACTTAAGCACCTATAAATTTTGAATGTGAAAAACTTCTAAAAGTTCCCAGAGGTCCATACAGGTAACCCAGTAATTGTAAAAACCATTAAGTGAAAAGGCCAAAGTAAGACAGGTACAATGTGCTCCATGGCCAGTAACATGCCAGAAGTCACACAGAGAGGGGCTGGAGCACCTAGTAGCAGATGGGTGAGGTGTGTATGCACGATCCTCAATCTATGGAGACCCTTCTCAAGGTGACAATTCCTGTGAAAGAGGAGGGCCAAATACCTGTCCTACCACTATTTATACCCCGTTGTTTGTCTGTAGGGCCCACAGTGCCCACCACTTTCCAATGGGCGTTGTCATGTATGTGGCCCATAAATTTACTATGATTCGTAGTCTGCTATAAAGTAAGCTTGAAATAACCTGAGCAGCAACACAATTCCCCGTCCTTCTGCTGGGCATGAAGATGTGCTGACCACATCTGAATCTTTTGAATTACAGGGTGGCCAGAAGCATACTGGGGCCAGGACTAACTGAGCACACTGGGAATCCAAGTAGACAGTGAACCAGAATCCATTTAAGCGAGTTATCAGGAAGAGAGCAACAAGGATTACCTGCAGTTCCACAGTGAACACAGAACATGTTTGGCAACTGTGCACAATAAAAGTCCTCCCAGGTGATCACTGCAAACCAACCTCTCTGCTCTCAGACACATCGAGGTCACATTCTAAGAAGGCAGGCCACACCTAAACATGAAACAGCATGGAAAGTCTTGCACAGCCAAAGGGCTCCCTCTCTTCTATGAAGGTAAAGATGGTAGTGTAAACTGAGTTTCAAGATTTATACAGAATAGAAACAGGTAATGCAATCTCAGCTTCTGACGGCGGAAATCCAGGGACAAACTCATCAGCCTCGACATAAATTTAGGTTCGCAATAAGACAAATACAGAATACCAGTGTTGGGCAGGGTCTAGCAGGTGTAGCTGGGAAAGAAACACTGAAGTAATGTATATATGGCAGCCATGCTCCAGCCTGGACAGAGAAGTAACGTATATATGAGAGCCAAGTTCCAGCATGGAATGGAACAAGGCCGCATATAGAGAACATGGTTTCCGATTCTTCCCAGGTATAGTTGTTTTATGGGCTACAACGGCTTCTGCAGTATGAGCCCTGCTCCCAGAAGTCTAGAATTTAAACACATACTGCTCAACCTACCAGTGATGCGAATACATATGCTAGGAGACATTAAAAAAATGTTTAGCGTCCCCTCTTTGAAGGGTCACCGGTACAGCCAATTCTCGCATCTTGAGTGATGAACGTCCAGATTTGAACGCTTCCTCCTCTTTGTCAGTTACTTCGCTGCCAAATGTATGGAGCTTTAGTTTACATAGTGATTAAATATAATTTAACCCCATCCTAAATTAAAATAAAGAAAGTAGGATTTGAAAAATTTGAAGCATTAAAATTTAACGTAGTTTCATGTTATTATTCAATCTTAACTTTAATTCCTATTGTTTCGTTAAACACGGATAGTTCACTTGATTCCCTATTTCAGAATCAAGTAAACTATCCGTAAACTTGAACGACACCAACAAAGACACCAGGCAATCATTCACCACCTCTGCCTACCTCCTTACTGTCCTCCGCAGCTGGGTTGCTAGCGCACTCACCTCACACAATGAGGTCCGTGGTTCGATCCCCGGTATGGGTGGAAACATTGGGGGCGTGTTTCCTTAAGTCACCTGCTGTCCCTCTTCACCTAGCAGTAAATAGGTACCTGGGTGTTAGCCTACTGGTGTGGGTCGCATTCTGGGACAAAATTAACCTAATTTGCCCGAAATGATCTGCATAACCAGGGGCTTTCTATTTAGTATGTAACTTATGTCAGCTAGGTCTGTATAAGCTGTAGCATGTACTTGTAAAAATAATTATTATTATTATTATGGCAGTAATTTTCTTCCACTGCTGCTGCTTCTCCCGCAAGCGAGCCCATGATATTAAAACACTAACTGATAACTGTTGCAAGGAGGCAGACCCTGAAGATCGCTTTCTACTGCCCCGTCGACACAGTCTTACACATTGTGTTGTGGACGCTCGGCCGTTCCACTGCTCTGCCTCACGTCCTCTTTCCCCTCCCCTTCCTTAAACATTTACATATTCCACCTCCTTTAGCCTTTTTAAAAATTCCTCGTTCCAAACGGGACCAAAATGGAGTGCTCACTCGCTGGTGTTGACGATGCGTTTACGACGAGAGATTAGCAAGTGTAAAGTGCTATCAGTAAGAGGTGCAACAATTGGAATCTCCATAGCAGCGTGCTCAACACTGGATGAAATTCCATATTCTTCTTGTTTATAAACGTTAGTGTTAATGCATAACTGTACTGTTGCAAATTAAAAGTGCTGGTGAGTGTGTATCATCCTCTCCACACGTTTTACACTGTCTTTCCTCTCCGGGTTTTACACTGACTTTCCTCTCCGGGTTTTACACTGTCTTTCCTCTCCGGGTTTTACACTGACTTTCCTCTCCGGGTTTTACACTGACTTTCCTCTCCGGGTTTTACACTGTCTTTCCTCTCCGGGTTTTACACTGACTTTCCTCTCCGGGTTTTACACTGACTTTCCTCTCCGGGTTTTACACTGACTTTCCTCTCCGGGTTTTACACTGACTTTCCTCTCCGGGTTTTACACTGACTTTCCTCTCCGGGTTTTACACTGACTTTCCTCTCCGGGTTTTACACTCTTTCCTCTCCGGGTTTTACGTTAACTTGACACGCACATAAAAGTATCGTGAACTAGATACTTTGATGTGGATACATCCTGATCCCATCACACTAGCACCCTGCACCTCGATGCAATCAAGAGACAGTAGCATACCTCAAAACTCTCAGTAGGTTATCTCACCATAATTTTTAAAGGGGTGGACCGGTAAGCCAGTGGAAGGCCTCTGTCAGATGACCAAAAGCTCCAACGGCGGGTCATCATCTGACTAAGACCTGCGTTAGGAAACACTTGTCCTGTTTCCTGACGGACCTTACCTAACCTCAATAGGCAGAGGAGCTGCAGCTCAACTCCCTCAAAAGATGAAGGAGCTATAGCTCAACTCTCCCAAAAGGCCCAGGAGTTTTATAGCTCAACACACCCCAAAACCCCAGCACCTGTAGCTTAACACCCTCAAAATGTCCAAGACTTGTAGGTCAGCACTCAGGATCTGGAACTGAGTCAATGATCATATTTATGCAGCAACACTCAGAAAATTAAGACAGCAACAAGACACATGGCTCGTAATTAATGAGACCGATATGCAGAAGGCACTGCCTTAAGGCATCAATGAGTGCCACTTGTAACATGAGTCCAGCAATCTGGCAGTTTCAACACTTCAAGAGTATTGGCCACCCTGGTGCTTCTCTGGTGAGACTCCGCGATCAACTGACCTGACCTACACATCACTGACTTTGACACCTCCAACACCTGACTTCTCTTCCCCAATATACACTGATAACCTCCCAGTTATACATATATCACCGTTCCTGTAACTAATTATGAGGCATATAGCTGTGGTAACTAAGACGGAGGCAGGATGAGGGTAGGAGCGAGTAAGGTTGTGAGATTAAGGCAGGTAGGTTAGTAGAGCACTGTGACAACAGGAAGTACCTGGAGGGGGTAACAATGTGGTATCAATATAGCTACTGCGCTCTCCTCTTTCCCTACTTCATATTAGTATCTGACCTTCCCTTCCTCTCTAATCATTCTCTATCCTTTCCCTTCCCTCTCCTATCAATATATCTCTCTCCCACGGTGGAGCTCTTTCACTTTTTTTTGGTTGCTTGGCCAAGAATTCAGCGCCAGCGCACTCACAGCAACACCAGTATTGGCTTTAGGTTAGCGAAACCTGCTGTATGCACCTAACCTAATTTACAGACCAAGAAAGGGGGATGACTCCATATTTCGACTGCCAAGGGGTATAGAAATTTACAATATAGAGAAATGAGGTGACGGAAATAGGTTCAGCGGAAATTGTCAAGACTCGTCAGGGTAGAGAAGAGTGATAAGCGGAGTCCCCCAAGGATGAGTCCTGGGACCATTCCTGTGATGTATGTGAACACTCTTACTAGGGAGAGATTCAATCACTTCAGTGATCGCAGATGGCGTGAACCTGATGAGGATACGAACGAAAGACTGCAGGAAACCGCGCAAACACTTTAAATTATCATGAATGGTCAGCAAGTGGCTACTTAAGTTCATGAAGATGGGAGAGAGGAAAGACTGGAAACAAATCATCAATAAGATAAACAATTTTAATTAGAAGTCAGATAAAAGCAAGAACCTCCAGAAAGACATTACAAAACCTACTTCCAGAATGACCTGCAAATCGATTAATACGAAGTGCACATGAAAGTGCACATACCCCTGGCTGTCTTCAAGCAGGCACTGGACAGGCACCTAAAGTCGGTACCTGACCAGCCAGGCTGTGGTTCGTACGTTGGACTGCGTGCGGCTAGCAGTAACAGCCTGGTTGATCAGGCTCTGATCCAACATGAGGCCTGGTCACAGACCGGGCCGCAGGGGCGTTGACCCCTGGAACTCTCTCCAGGTATACAATGACTACCTTCAGGAAATTAAACAAGGAATCATTGACAGCACTGTACAGCACGTGCGTCACAACACACTGTACAGCACGTGCGTCACAACACTGTACACCACGTGCGTCACAACACTGTACACCACGTGCGTCACAACAGACACACGATCGAGCACATAAACTGATCCTGGCACCAAAAACATCAAGTTTGAAACACTAACTAAACAAAGAGACACAACGTACTCACTGGTACTGAGTGTTTAACATGAGAGGGTCCAGAACGAGGGACAACTGAAATATACCCAAATAAGCCAGACACACACACATTAGAAAGCAAATCTTCACTACATGTATGGACAGAGAGGCAGCGGAGGTAGACTCACACACAAGACTCAATAAACTAATATTATTATAGCTTATAATAGATTAAACGCCGACAACAAGCATAGTTTTGCTCCTGTAGTTATAAATAGGAAATTGAGCATCCACCCACACACACACACACACACATCTTCCTTGTAAACTTAATTAAAAAAAGTATACGTAGAAACCAAACAGGTAACACAATGAATGAACATGACTTCACTGTAATACATACAAACACAAATATTAAAGTTGGCAGCGTCCTTCCCCGCCCAACACAAGCTCAGTTGCCACCTTCCATTATAATACACCGCACAGCGATGACGCAACAAACGTTACGCCAGTGTGTTGTTGGTGCTTTAAACACCTGTTACGCCAATGTGCCGTTGATGGCTTAAAGACCTGTTAGGCCAGTGTGCCGTTGGTGATTTTAAGACTACGCTAATGTGTGACGGTTTAAACATTACGCCAGTGTGTGGTGGTTTAAAGATGACTATACACGTGCGTGTCCCAGTCTTTAAAACTTGGTGAAGCTCGTCCTTCCTGCGCTATAAATGAAACGGAGGAAGAACACAGTCATGTAACTGCCGCTGCCTCAGGCAGCAGCGACAAGTAACCAGGCAGCACCAGGGTTGCCTCCAGTCAACCATGCTGGGCAACCACACAACTGGACATGATCGGATTATGTTTAAAACAAGAGAATATTACGTGCTAAAGAATTTTTAAAGGAACTACTAATAAGAGGGGTAGCGAGGGGTGGGAGGTGGGGAATGGGCTGAAGGGGAGGGGGTTTGCGATGAGTTAAAGGGAAGAGGAGAGGGGTTAGAGGATGGGAGGTGGCAGGGAATGAGTAGGGAGAAGGTGGGGGGATAAGAGGAAAAGAGAGGTGAGCCAGGATTAGGATGGAAGGGGAGTGGTTGGGAGGTCGTGGTTGTGACAATCTATTACCCTCCTCCTTTCCCCCAACCACGCCGGACGGACAAACACTGTGATTGTAGCCAATTTTGTTAAAAAGTGCCGGCCACAAGGACACCTTGCGTCACACCTGACAAACAATGAATAATCTGCACCAGAAAAATGTTCCAGAGTTACATGCTGCAACAGATTACCGCCAGGGCCTACTTGTAATTCTGCCATGGTGGTGTTGCAACCATGGTGGTGTTGCAACCATGGTGGTGTTGCAAATGACGTGAACTTGATACAAATATCTGATACGATACACGAATGATCCGGCCAGTAATTCATATAATTCAATCTTAATGACGAAAGCCAGGTAAAAGGGGAAGGGGCTAAAACGTGTATCACCTGAGACGGGCATAAGTCATAGAAAACTGTCAAGAGCAGGACATGACACCGAGCCAGAAGGAAAGAATACAGAAATTACTGTATGTGTAGTAGGATTTAGGAAAGAAAATGGGCTAATACGAAACGCCAAAACGTAGAATTCACAAAGTCAAATATGTAAAGATTTTTAAATGTCTCAAAGTTTGCCACGACTGATCAGAGTGCTGAACTATACGTGTTATGAAAAAAGACCCAAGGCTCTGAACTTGATACTCACGGAGGATCAGAGTGGATACGATAAAACATGCATGATACTGACAAAACAAGATAGACAGGAGTACACTAACAATATGTATGATTGATAATACAGAAATAACTTGAAATAACTTTACTGAAGAGAAAAGTTCTAGGGTGGCAGGATGTGGAGGCGCATGTCATGTATTTCACAAGCAATGTGATTACAGAGATTACAGAAAGTACCCCGCAAACACACAAGTGAGTACACACAGTGACCACGATGGAGAGATACACATACGATAATGATTAACATATCATCACGAACTTTCGTAATCTGATATGCAAACACATCCACTAAACCAGAGGGCTAGTTGCTGCACCAAATAGTTTATGGTTACCCGAGTATCAATAAATCTCGCATATGAAAACCCTTATATTTTTTCCAGCCGCGGTGGCAATGATCATCGGAATCATTAACACACGCAATAGGAACATCCAAGAGCTTTAATGATTTCTCACATTATCAAGGTCATGTCCTTGATAATGTGAGAAATCACGAAAACTCTTGGATGTTCATTATTTTTTCACAGTGGTTGTTTTTGCATATTATGATATCACCTTTTTACTGTGATCTTATTGCGCATACATATATACATATATACCAAACATGCATGCTATCAGTGCCTTTCTTGTGTCGTCTTCCCACAGAGGGTGTGGTCCACACAAGTGTGAGGAGGCAGCCACGGCGCAAACGTTATTATAGAGCGGAGCTTGAAAATTAAAGAGGTGTTGGCTATGTGGAAACCCAGGTACAGTTAACGGCAGAGGCTTCACTAGGCACTTGCTGAACAGTTCCAGTATCTTACTTCTCACTCTACAGGTTAGACGAGTGTGTGGGGAGGATGACAACCAGGTCTTGGTACAACAGTATCCCCCCTCCCCACTCCTCTCATCTCCTTACTAGTAACAATCCACTGATGCAAAAGCAGTAGCAGCAGCAGCAGCAACGTAGATCACAGACACCTGTAGTCACAGGTAATGCTCATCGGGGTACCAGTACCCAGAGACAAATGGACTGGGTATGCCACATTATGCCACATACACAGATCTCAATCGACTAAACCTCGTGTTTTACCTAGTCTCTCGCACTTTCAGAAAAAAACAAGTTTTTCACTTAATAACTGAGGGATACGTGCACGATGCTGTCAGGGGTCAACGCCCCCGCGACCCGGTCCCAGACCAGGTCTCCTGGTGGATCCAGGGGGTCCGTTGGTAATTCCCCTTACATATGGCGGGAACCCCTTGGGTTCTTGACACTTATTGTCACCCATGGTACCCCTGTTTCTCACTGGGAATATTCTGTCAAAGTATAATGATAATGCCAAACGAATACCAACATTGCTCGAAAAAGAAAACACTAAAGTGAAGTTTAAAGTTTTTTTTTACTGAGAACATTTCTGAGTTACCAGATTTTCCAAGTCTGGCTTGAAATAGCCTGTAACACTGCCGAAACTGCCCTTCAATGTCCTTTTCCAATATTGTGAAATATAAAAAAGAAACTGTGTAGGGAGTGCTGAGGATTCACATAGTGACCCCACACATCAGGCCACCATTGAAGCCACTTGGCCAATGTGTACAAAATCTTTCATCTTGTTTTGTGTACTACTACATTTTTTTTTTTTGCGAAACTAGTATGTTCAAGATACATCATTTGTTAAAAATATATAAAAGTTATCCTAGACGGGCATTCTGATAGAAATAATTTTTTTATTCAAGGTCTATAGTGCCATAACAGAGGAAGATGTGGAGCAAATCCGTTGGTAATTTGTGTTATGCGCCTTGAGGAACTAACAACACGTTCAGATGAGAGGACACCAAGCATCTTCCTTTCACACACATCGCTTCATACACTAACTCGTGAAGCTTCTACACTGAATGAATGATTTAAAAGAAATCTTCTTATCTCGTACTTGGAGACAAGTACAGAACAATACTGTCGGGAATAGACGAATTAGACAAGGAGAGAGACTATCAGTTATTAGGCAGATCCGAAGAATTAAAAGATGTTATCTCCCCTTCCTTATAGGAGCACAAGCAATCAAACACAGACAAGCAGACACACACACACGTCACGGTCAGGTGTAACATTCACGCATCACTTCGCCATCTCACGCATAATGTGAGCTTCAGCGTCCCTGAAAATCGGACACTGTACGTAACCCTCACCTTTGGTGGTTCTAAAACCTTAACACACTTTCAGCTATGGCACTACTGGAACTGATCCAATGCTCGACATACAATAACTTCGCACGCTAGACGGCAACCATCCTAAGATCAATACAGATGCCGATTTTCTTGACAAGTTTCTATACAAGATCCTAGCAATAGCTTTAATAAGTTACAATGTGAACAATATATCAACTGAACTATTCACCTGTAAAAAACCAGAAGAGGGAGAAAAGCCACAAAGTGTAGTAGTGGAAAGAATAAAGAGAATGAAGGGTCGGTGGTGCGTGGCGTGGGACTCCATGAATCTCCTTCAAGGCGGAACCTGTGACTGTTGATTCCTTCGCTTCCCTCGAATCACAACTTAAAAACCCGCCTTCCCTGGAAATATTTCGGATACATCTCGATGGATCTGCGATGCGCCGTAAAAACCTATAATTTTGAATGATTATGGATATACCGTATATTACAGAATTGGTTACGACAGCAGCAACTTTGTAATTATAACAAACTGATAATTATTTCATCAACTGCATTAAAAGATCCGAATAACCAAAGGTTTGGAGGATTTTAAAATTTTAAGAAATCATTCTATATTGCCTTGAAAACGGTACGCCCCCCCCCAAAAAAAAAAGAAGTCACGTCATGTTAGATGATGTCCTTGATCATCGGGTAGGAGCCAGCGAGCTAAGAAAATATGTAACCCAGGGCAAGCTTGTTTTTCTCCACCGCTTGAGTGTTACACTTTCCTGCACATGTTAACCAGCATCCACCAGGATGCTGCTCCTGATTCTAGGAAACTACGACCTTTAAAGGGCTTCCTTTATACTGGTAAAGGGCTCTTCATCTAAGAAATTGGAGCTATCCTTCCCTTCCTTGGTTCAAATCTCATTACCCTCATTTTCCAGGCCATGTATGACGGTCACGGGTTTAGCTAGTCCCCATAAAGAGTCTTCGCTGAGACGAGAACCCTGGACAGCATCACACTAGTAGGCTACTGCACTTCTTAACTACCCCGTTCAAGGAAGGTGCCAGTGAGAGTTCAAAACCATCCTCGCTGAAGTGGCCAGGTAATGCATCTAAAGAGCGACTTTCATATTAATTAGGCAGACATCCCATTCCTCAGTTGGGATCGACCCCACCAACCTCAAGGCGGGGCTAAGAGTCTACACTCAAGCCATCTAGTCCAAAAAATTAGGGCAACAATTTCTCGCATATAAACACTCCAGCGGAAAGGGTCTTCGATGCTGAGGCGGTTTCGTATCTGAGAAGTTTGAGAGGCTGGCACAGTGTCGTGTCTACGAGGCCTGAGACACTGATATGATTTATGGAGGCTCTTCTCTGAAACAGACGCCAATAATCGATAACAAGTTGCTTGAAATTTTATTGATTATGACCTTCAACTTTCACCATTCGTATTCTTGTTTATAAATCTATTAATTGCGCCCCCTCTCCTTTCTCTCTCTTTACTTCCCTCTTTCTATTTATTTCTCCCCTCTCCCTCTATTTATATAAAGGTTTTTACAGGGTTAAGAGGTGCTTCCTATAATTACACGCTAATAACTATTACCTACCTCAGCTCATTTTAAAGACTTTAGTGTTATGAAACATAAACAGGGAACACGATGAAACTGGAGCCAGATGTTGGCCAGTGATTTCATTTGGTCACACGACTTTATTTCATCGATGTTGTTATACCGATGATTCTAGATGAAGTGATGTTCTAGACGAAGTGATGTTCTAGATAGTGATGTTCTAGAGAAGGGTACGGTCAGTGAAGCTGCTGTTTGCTACTCGTGTTGTTGTATACACAACACGAAGTGTGGTACCTAGACAACATTGGCCTTGTACATAACGGTAAGACAATCCACTTCTCTCTTGTGCCGAAAGTTCTGCTGAACTAACAGATCTATGCAAGCCGGGTCCAGACAAAAAGAAGTCGTCTTGCTCGGTTTTCTATTCTATCCAGAAGTGTAGATGAGACGGGTGTCAAGCAACCCAAGACACTGGAGCATCGAGGTGTGAGATTGCTTTAGTCTTGTACAGTTTTTTGCAGCCTCTACTGTCAAGCAGATACAGGATACGCCTTAATGCTGTTAGTTTCTTGGTTGCCGTGCTTGCAAGATTCACCCATAGTTCTTCCCAATTTGAAATCAAATTTCATCCCTAGGATATCCACCTCATCCCCGGGTTTCAACTCTCCCATTCATTCTTACCACTGCTCCATCATTAACATAATGGCATCTAGAGACCATCATTTGTATTTTTTTCAGAAGTAAAGGTAACCTACCATCATTTTCCCCAGGCTAATCTAGCTGTAAGCTGGTGATTGATGTACTGAGAGCAGCTGGCATTTCCTCTCTTGGATGAGTAAATGGCAAGAGTACATACATCTGCATCGACATGGGACTCTGGGATGAGATGAAGGTCACTGAAGTAAACATTCCATAACAATGGACCAAGCACACTTCCCTGTGTGCTTGGTGATTGCCTTGAAGGAAATCACTAAGGTGTAATGCAGAGCCAGAGACTCCAATCATTTGTAGTTTTGCCAAGATTTCCTGGTGCCGTACTCGGTCGAAACCACTTGCTATGCCCCATGTTACTACACAGCTAATCATGAACTCATCCAGCGACTAGTACCACATAGTGGAGAGGTTTAACAGACCAGCATCATAGCGACTTTTTCTGAAGCCATACTGACGGTCACAAAACTGCTTTTCGTTGCGAACGAAGACTATATTTGTCTCCTTCCACTGAGGCCATTTACTCTTTCTTAACGTTATTTTCTGGTTCCATATTTATTTTCTGTGCATTTAGCGCTAAAATTACCTATTTTATTTCAATGATTTAGATATCTTAATTTTATATAATCAAGATGATCCTGAATATTTCGAATACAGTGTTTTTCACTAATACATCTTTAATGATTTCATTCCAGCCATTTACCCTTCATCCGTTTCTATGTTTTCATATATTTAGAATCACTCTTAAATGTTTAAGCCAAACAAGAGGATCACTGGAAAATGTTTGTGCCAAACAAGAGGATCACTGGAAAATGTTTGCGCCAAACAAGAGGATCACTGGTAAATGTTTGTGCCAAACAAGAGGATCACTGGAAAATGTTTGCGCCAAACAACTGGATCACTGAAAATTTTTTACAACCAGTTCCAAATAACTAAGAAAATCTTCTTTTAAGTAAGGAATATATACAAACGCTAGTTGTCAGATATGATATAACTGCATTATTGCTAAACGTTCAGTGTCAAGGCATCGCAATAGTTATTTATGAGTGGCAACACCTGCGAATTCTCCCTGTCGTTGCACAGAGCACCTAGTGAGTGTAACCAGAGGCAGCAGTATCAACGCCTGGCCCCTCTTCTCGCCGAATCTTAGACCAAAGTAACTAAAATTGATTCCAACAAGTCTTGAGTAGTCAGCAACAAGCAATACTACCACGATAACCATCACTACCAAAACTCCTGATTCTGATAGTGTGTGCAGCTGCCCCAGTCGCCACTATCACAACAGTGTAGATAAATGGTTCACAGAACCGACTAGTTGATAAATTAGACACATGCGCAATACTTCGGTATCTTTATTGAGGAAATATTTCGCCACACAGTGGCTTCATCAGTCCCTCAGTCCCCAGTCGATCACATCGACTCCAGGCTGAGGGACTGATTACCTCAAACTCCTGATCTTCACCACTATCCTTTGTAGTGGACTGATGAAGCCACTGTGTGGCGGAACGTTTCCTCAATAAAAATACCTAAGTGCTGCACACGTGTCTAATTTATCACCATCACAACAGTTTGATCCTCAAAGCAATCGTCTGATTCTAACAAGTGTTCGGTAACAGTATGATTTTAACAGATGTTCAATAACAGGTTTTTTGACGCTTATGGGAGGGGGGGGAGACCTTGTTGCATTAGTAATGACCAATTTACATGTTCTGCTCACGAGTGATATAGTTAACTGGACATTCACTGTTTATGTTATGGTCAGGAGCTGTGAATCGACCCCTGCAACCACACATAAGTGAATACAGGACAAATAACATCGAACCACAGCGGCTTTTGTCGGCATTGTTTACTCACCTAGCAGTGACTTTAGGAATCAAGTCATAGCTCTTGGTCCCTCTTATCAATTGGCAATCTTTACTGATTCCTTGCCTCCACATCCCAATTAAACCTACTCGTGAAGCTCTGTATGGTGCTTTACCTCCACAACCACCTCGTCTGACTCAATCTACTTAACAATTCGACTGAAAAAAATATTTCTAAAGTACCTATGGCATCTTAAACACAGCTGCAGCTCTATACTACCTTGTCCCTGGAGTACTTCGTATGCCACGATCATGTTCTAAGGTCCTACCAGCTAAGATTACTTTGACTACGAGTTAAGTAGTCAAATCATCTCGTCGAAGAGAGAGAAGAGAGAGAGAGAGAGAGAGAGAGAGAGAAGGAAAGAAGAAGAGAGAAGAGAGAGAGCATTATTTCCAGAGCAGGAATATGCGGGAACACTGTAAACCAGACTAAAGTCCACTGCTAACACACAGTATTCACAGCGGGTGCGGCTGCGCGACAATAGGAATACAAAACAATGTTTAAGTCAGGTTGGCTTGTCAGCTGATCCACGCCCACAGCTGACAATTGTACGCTGCCAACCTTAACCTTTGTGTACCACGCATCATTATAATAATAATATATATATATAAAAAGAATAAGTGTATTAAGGCCACTCTTTTCCAACATCTATTAACAGTACAGTATAGCACTAACCATGAACTGCCATCAGTAGCACTTGTAGCTTAAATGTAGAAACGTAGTCTTGTTTAGCATGGTGCTGTCAAGCAATTCCTTTATAATCGATTAAATCTGTCCACCCAGGATGGTCAAGAGCAGGACAATCATCAACGTAGCACTTAGAAACACAAACACAACAAAAGAATAGTGGCAGACTGGTGTTGGCAGATGTCAAATCGTTTTAACACACACATCACACACGAGCACACACACACAGCACACACACACACATCCCAACGTTTAACAGTTAACCAGTTTTTTCTACCCAGAAAGTAGTAGTAGTAGTGGGAGCTGTGGTGGCAGATGTAGAGAGTAGAGAAAAAAAGCAGTGTTTCAGAGGCATGATACTCCAGCTGCTAGTTATCATGTATGGAGCTAGGTGCAGGAGGAGAGTGGTGATACCCACATACAATGGAACAACGTGGCAGAAAGACGCATAACACCCACCCCGTGTAGACCAACCACAACCACCCCGTGTAGACCACCACAACCACCCCGTGTAGACCACCACACCCACCCCGTGTAGACCACCACAACCACCCCGTGTAGACCACCACAACCACCCCGTGTAGACCACCACAACCACCCCGTGTAGACCACCACAACCACCCCGTATATTGCACCACACCCACCCCGTGTAGATCACCACCATCATCACCCTCCCTCCTACCCATCAATCAGGTAGCGTCAACCATCTGTGTGATCATCACCCACACCTGAGAGCTGATCCACACAATCCTCTCACTCACACAATAACATACACGGCACAGATTCCACTCTTAAATGAATACTTAACCATTCATCTCCCTCCTCCCCCACCACCAGTACTTGCTGAGCTGCCCAGTACGTCCCACCCAACCATCCACGGCACCTCCACTGGCAAGGTGGAGGTAGTGGAAGTGGTCACTGTCAGGCCACGCCACACTGGCCAGGGGCTGCCACCACACACCTGCAGAGCCACCAGTGGTCAGGTAAACTCAGAGGGAGGGTCAGTGCCCAACTTGTGTACCTGCGTGTCCTCGACCTCTCCTCCGTCCTCGCTCTCACCTGGGTGAATATTGCCGGCGAGTGCCAAACAGGAGTGAAAGTAGTGTTGCGGGGCAGTGGAACAGTTGTTCACGGTCAAGTTGAACCAATATATCTAAGTGTGGCCTCGTTATACACCACCACAAACTGTCGTGAAGACTTAAATTAAACCGGAATGAAAATAAGTGTGGATACTAGTGCAGTGTCAGTCAGATCGAAATTTACATGTGCCCCCTTCCTCCCACGTGTGCTCCCTGTCTCGTCCCTCCCTCACCACATGTGAGCACTGAGGGGGAACCCACCATCTGTGTCCTGCCCCTTCCCCTCCTTTTCCCTGGTGGACCAGCCTAGGGAGAGGGAAGAGCCGTGGCGAGGAGTGTACTCCATGGAACGAGGATTCAGCATGAAGATCCTGAGAGGTTCACCACATTACTCCAAGCTCTCCACCTGCGCTGAGGTATGTTACTCAGTCCTACACACACACACACACCATAATATTCACTGACCAAACTAACAGCTTGCAATCCCTCTTAACTTTATAATAGTACAGAACGGGACGAATTTTTCTATCCTTTCCAATTTAAGGTTGTGGGGCGATGGGACTCACACGGGTAAAGATTTTTTTTTTTTTTGCAAATACTCGCCGTGTTTAGGTCGCTGCGCGATTCGAGAAGGGTATCCCGGCATTCCATAAGCCCAACCCCCTCTACCTTAATGCACGCACAAGGAACGGTACAGAGTGCAGAATATTTTTCAAATGCAATTAAATATCAGCCTCGATGATTTTAAAGTCAAGCAGAAAAGACATCTGCAAGTTATCGAGTCCAAAACTAATATTCAGATTCCTTCAATATGGCAAATTATTACCTACATTATCTAGCTGTCGCACGAGACCAATATCCCAAAATGCACTAGAACAAAGTTTGAAGTCGCTCAGAAGTTGCATTCTTAAGTTATCTCGCGATTTCTGAGAGCTTTATCACTGAAGTCAGAAAAAAAAAACATTATCAATAAAATAACACAGGAAAAATAAAACCTGTTTCATACTACAAACACCAGCCACAATATAACTTCTTCTATTTTAAGACTTATATGAGGTATTGGGTTAAGCCCTGGTACTATCCCTTCCATTCATAACCCTCCTCTCACCAAGTTACTCTTCCACTATCCCCACTTCCCCGCTCACCCACAAGGTCTTACCTATACTCTCCTCATCTTCATCTTGAAGGATTATTGACAACACCTGGCTCCATCATGGCAGCACTCAGCCTCTACACTAATATCGACAATACACATTTAAAAAATAGAGATTAAAGGAAGCTCTTGCCGTACATACACTTGTATATACTACACACACACACACACACACATATACTGTATATTCATAAATATATATATATATATATATATATATATATATATATATATATATATATATATATATATATTATATATATATATATATATATGTCGTGCCGATTAGGTAAAACTTGTGATTTTGCTTAAATAGCAACGCTCACCTTGCCATATAAGACAAGTGAAAATTTGTCGTATGCAATATTTCTGCCAAAATCATTCTGAACATAACGAAAATATATTTCATTGTGTTTTTTATTATTAAATTAATGTTAACGTATCTAAAATATATTTAGTTGGGTTAGGCTAAATTAAATTGCGATTGTTGTAATAAGGTTAGGTAGGTTTTCAAAGTTTCTCTTGGTAAAAAATTATAAATTCTTACATGAACATAAATGAAAAAAATATATTTTTAAACGTATAAGAGAAAATTTAAGAAAGGACTTAATTTTAGATGAGTTCTTGCTAATTGATCAATTTTACCTAATCGGCACGACATATATATATATATATATATATATATATATATATATAGTATATATAAACTTCTTTACCATATTGAATAAACTTCCACTCAAGTGACATTTATAGTGTGGCTTATTTTTGTTGTTACCTTTAATTACGTCCACTCTGTTGACGCCATTTGCATCGAAATTCCATGAATTTGTATAATTTAAGTTGCAAGCTACAACGAAAACAATGTGCCATGAGTTGGTTCCGTTTTCTTCTTACTACCTCGCTTGCCCCCCCCCTCCCTCCCCGTGTGTGTTATGCGTGCACGTACAAATGTTTGTTCATTCAGCGTATTTTAATTCATGAAGTAAACCCGTGTGGTGTCACTGTGGTTATGTGGGTTTGAACCTCCATCCGTTAATCGTGGCATGTTCTCTGACCAGCCGGGCTGTTGATGGTCACTCTCTGCACATGCACAGTCATGCTACGAGACTTCACGCATGACGGACTCCACACAATAACTAACAGGCACTGCACTCAGCTGTCTCCCACCAACATTTGTCACCAACTCTCTCAGCGACAGGAGAATATTGTACCAGCTTCGCAATTCAACACACAAAGGAAAGACCAAAGATAGATAGTTTTGTTGCAACAATGGAGTTGACTGTTCTGGCTGGCATAGTCTGGCAGACTTCCGCACGAGCGTGTCTACGTGCGCGCATATTATTTATTGCAGTGATAATCACTCTGCTCTAACTAGTCTGCTTCTGGTGTTGGAATTAAATTCTTGGACAAAAACATGTGAAGTAATAGTCATCGGCTTCCATTATAGCAGGCAACACTGAAGTCCTTTTGAGATAAAGTTACTGACCAGATTACCCTTAAGTTCGTAATGACTGCTCATTACATTAAATTTCCTTTCTTTTGTGGTCATCTCAGTTGTACGTTTTAGAAGAAGTTTCAATTTTTTATTAGCCAGTTACCTTCAAATAAAATTCAAGTTAATTTTTTGTAAATTCTAGGCTGTAAGTTCCAGTTTAAAGGTCATGCAGCATCGTCTACATGCTCAAATGTAGAGTACGAACTCATGTTTTACTGTGACATTAGATGTAAAGGAAACCCCGGAATTTGAGCATATTTTGTGAAGCACAGACTGGCATACAGCAGTCATCAACGCTACCAAACCCACCTGACTGAATTCTCAGAATTCCTCGGAAACCAACAATTGCAAAATAGCCAGAATCTTTTTTTTTTAATTAAGGGGCACGTAAGCACCCCCCGTCTTCTAATAACATGATATTTTTTCTACTATAATCTACCTTGTCCGTAATTACTATCGCATTTGGTTTGTTTCGTAAGGTGAAGTCCAGGATCTTTCCTTAATTCATGGTATAACTTAACAAATCTTTGAGGACAATTGTGTTGCAGAGGTCTGAGCTTTGCTTAGACCTCTGCAACAGAAGGTTGTATGTGTAGATTAGCAAGTTGTGAGGGCTAATACAGGTGTAGGTAAGTTGTGAGGATGCCTAATATACGTGTAGGTTAGTAAGAATTGCAGAAATTCTAGTATATGCACAGGTAAACAGCTATGAAAAAAGATCTAGTACAATTTTTTCCCCGGATAAAGTTATGAGACATGAAAGACAGGTGTGTGCGTGTGTATGGGGAGGTACGTGATCACCAAGTGCACACATTTATAAATCTTTGTTTTTGTATTTATCAAGGGTGTGCACGCGACTCTACAAACACACAGGTGTAGGGCCGTGTGCACTCAAGTTTGTGTAACTTTTTGTTGTATCAGGAGTGTGATCGAGAGTGCGTGAGTATTAGTGGACACTGATAGCGGCTGAGAACCCAGTGCCACCCACACACTCATATACCCCAGCTACACCAACACTTGTCATTCCTCATCACCACACCGAACGCCGTGACCAGAGGCAGTCGCAGTCTTAGAAGTCCTGCTCCTCTTCCTCCTCCCTACCGGCACACAATTACTCGAATCCTGTCAGTCGCTCCCAGAAGGAATTTCACTCCAAATATCACCCGTCTCTTTTTCTTTGAAGGATTATTAAGCTTCTATCGTTTCGCACAATTACACGCACAAATCCCTTGCTGGCTCCATCGCATCTCCAAGTCGTTTCCCAGGTAGCTTGATTCACTCCTCGGCAGTCGTACCTCAAGCCTAAATCCAACTAGCACCTAAAAGTCGTCCCCTAGTGGTGTGGGTGATAGGTCGTACTTCCTCAAGCAAGGACGAGGTTTGTCCTTCATGGACGACGTCAGCATCGGGGGTGACAGCACTACAAAGATCATAGTGCACAATGAAGTGACCAGCTCTGTCTCTGTCGACGACGAGCCACCTACGTCCACAATGGGCCAGCCGGTGCACAGGTGAGTCAAGTAGTTGATTTCGGTTAGCAGAACCGGTGTCTGGGTCACCTAGCGACATAGGAATGATGTAAGTTCCAGCATCCATAAGAGTTGCTATTACAACATTCACACCCCCTCCAGGTAGCTTCCTAAAATACTAGTAAGAGGCTGCAGATCCAACGAATTGTACTTAATGCTGCCCCTACTAGGCTCGAACCTAATTACCTCCAGTGCCAGAGGCTCTGTATGACCCTTAAATTAATAATAATTATAATAATAATAAATAAATACATTCTCACGAAAGATCTAAACTCGTGTAGATAAGAGAAATCAACTAAGTCGGAGCTCTGTGGCTATATTAAAAGCTGCTGATAAGGCAACTAAGGCAACTACTCCCTAACACTGCTTAATCGCGGTCTAAAAAAAGAAAACTACGCTCTCGGAGAAACAACACGAACTAGACCTGAATGGCTACCAGAAAGTGGATGCCATACCGCCGACAACTGTTAAGGACAATTTGCAGAAAAAATTATTAGAAGAACTTTGTCAAATCAGCAACTTATAAAGATCTAAATAGAGCGAAACGCTGTCAAAAAATAAATGGTTAAAATCATAACCATAATTTTTAAAGGGTGGACCGGTAAGCCAGCGGAAGGCCTCGGTCAGATGACCAAAAGCTCCAGCTGTGGGTTATCACGTCAGGGAACACTTATCCTGTTGCATGAGAAATCTTACCTAACCTAACAAAGATGGTGTCTCATTAAGAGCTTCTTCTACAACTTGACTGTACCTTACCATGGCCAGGTATCAGAAATGGTGTGTAGATAAATGGCTGCACAAGTGTCTAATTCATCATCAGAAACGGTATATCATAACATGTACGTAAAACACGTGTGTAACGTTAGGAAATATTAATTAGGACTCATTTCACCCTCCAGAACACACACCTTGCCTTCAAAATGTACACCCGGAGACCTATAATGGGGTTTGTCCTCGATCCTAAGTGAGAGGGGAAAAGGGGGGGGCTAGAGTAAGAGGAGAATTTTCTCAACAAATAAATTATAACAGAGAACTATTTTTAAAGCAAGTTTAGAGTTCACAATCTTCATTTTCTAATCTTTTAGCATCTTATATCAACGGTAGGAATTTTTCATATTTATAAAGCTCTTAATGACAATACTATGAGAGACAACGATGTTGAAAATCTAAAAAAAAAAAAAAAAAATCTATATCCCTTCTGAATCAGAAATCATCCAACCTATTCAATTGGGAATTCTCTGTGTGGGTTATATATTTTAAGCACTTAGATTGGTACTCACTGTTACTTCAGAATCTTGTTCTGAGCACTTACGTACTGATGCCTTGGCTTCAGAGGTCAGCTAATCACAACTCCTAGGTAATATATCTCATCCGGTTAATCTTAGATTGCCCCTTATCACATAGAGCATACGCAAATATTAACTAGATATGGTCGTAAGACCATTATATCCCAGGGATATAATGCCTGATATTATCTGAAATACTTCTCTCATGTTTAGATTTTTAATAATAATAATAATAATGCAGTCATGTTTCAGGTTAACGAACTTCAAGATAAAGCAATTCTCTGGAGTGTACTCTTTCCGTATTCCTTAATTTTCTATTATCTCCCGACTGCTACACTGGTCTTATTTCCTAACCTATGAAGGTCATAGACTGTTTCCCTCACGGCTCTTGCAAACCGATTTATATAGTTATCCCCTACCTCTGGGCCACCGGCAGTCAACAAAAAAAAAGTCTGGCACTTTTATATTTTTAAAACACTGGCTAACTCCCACCGAGAAAGTGATTCGATAACGAACACTTTTACCGTCACTCATACAATCACTGTCTTACAAGACGCGGGCTGACATCACATGGTCCTCCGAACTGCAACATTTACACTGCTTATCTAGACTAGCCACTGCATTTCTCGCCTCCAGGACTCAAGCCGAGGTGACAGGTTTCCTTGAATGTTACACTGTTAACACTTTAACATCGTCATGAAAACTACCTGTCACCATTTATATCTAACACACTCAAAAGAAGCCTGTTGGATGTTCAAGCCCTTAGCACTCAAAACTTATTTTACTCCCTCCCTCCAACCTATCCTGGAACGGCCTCTACATCTCTTCCCCGGAGTCTTGCACCCTCCTACCACGCACGCGCGCACATGTGGAAGAAATCACAATAAAACAAGTAAATGCGAGTAACATACATTCAGTGTGTGGATGCCATCCACACACTATTACGGCCGCCTGACGCTTTACGCTTTTTCCTTGCCTCAGAGATTTTTTTCCTCCTACTATCTGTTGCTAGCCTTGAAACACTGCATTGCTCCTGATGATGCAAGGAGAATACAAAAGACCTTGAGCAAGACCATCCCCATGTGGCTTGTTCTACATTATTAAGATCGCCTGTTTGCGACTGTTTTGAAATATATAAATATATATATGAGTTATGCAGGGTGACCCAAAAAGAAAGAAAATCCCCAAAAAGAAAATACTTTCATCATCATTCAACACTTTCACCACACTCATACATAATCACTGTCTTTGCAGAGGCGCTCAGATACGAGAGCTGAGAATAGTCCCTCTCAGCTGTCACTATCCCAGACCCCTCCTTTAAAGTGCAGGCATTGTACTTCCCATTTCCAGGACTCAAGTCCAACTAAATCAATTAACTTTTTTCCCTGAATCCCTTCACAAAATGTTACCCTTCTCACACTCCAACAGATCGTCAGGTCCCAAAAACCATTCGTCTCCATTCACTCCTAACACGCTCACACATGCTTGCTGGAAGTCCAAGCCCCTCGCCCACAAAACCTCCTTTACCCCTCCCTCCAACCTTTTCTAGGACGACCCCTACCCCGCCTTCCTTCCCTATATATATATATATATATATATATATATATATATATATATATATATATATATATATATATATATATATATATATATATAATATATGGAAGGTACCACCTCTGGAACTGTCTTGGGGACCCTCATCCTCAGAGAAAGATTAAACTTGCTTCAGGGAAAACTCAAAGTTCTCCGTGAAGCTGTTTAAGCTGTTATAAGCGTCCAGATGGTATCACCCTTCAAGCCTGGACAGACGGCTAGCAGGTGGTGTGGGACTACACATGTGCGTCTACCTTGGCTGATACCTATCTCCAATACACCAGGGAGGAAGGAGGGGCAGCGCCACCTTCAGGGAGTCCCAAAAGTTTAGAAAATATGGAGAACTTGCCCATCATTATATGTTTGTTTCCATAGGCTTGGAGACCCTTGGCTCATGGGGAAAGAGTGCATCTAAGTTCCTTAAGGAGCCAGGCAAGACTTATCAGGGTAACTAGGGATCCCAGGGCAGCTAGTGTTCTGTTCCAGCGACTCAGCGCTGCTGTTCAGAGGGGTAATGCCTGCTGTATTTTGGGCACGCGCCCCAGCTCTGAGGAGCTGGATGAGATTTTCGCATTATAATTAGTGACAAACACGTACCAATATGTACTAGACATGTACCTCTCACACCTCATGCCATCTTTATATATATATATATATAAACCTAACAGAATCTTAACCCACAAATAAACCTAACAATCTACAATAACTTCTAACCTGGGTTTGGGTTACTTTTTTTTTGAGGCTGAGGATGAGTTCCTCACAGGCACAACATATGTCTCCATGGAACAATCCACTTCACACTGGAGAATTTACATAGTAATTTATTGACAAACTCAATAATGACCGCAGGAAATACTGGGAGATACACCTCTGGAATTACAAGCATGCAGGAAGTATTACCGATATGCCTACTTTGTGATTACGTGCATGTAGGAAGTATCATATGATATACGTGTTTTTGTTTGTGACTATATTTATAGTTAGGTATAGTGGATGTAGTGGAGATGTACCATGCCTCACCGTTCTCTCTTTTTGTGGCAGGAAGCCAGCGAATATGACGAGGTGGTGCCACCCATCGGCAACGACCTCGGGTACGGCCATACAGGACACGAGCACGCAGGGTACAGCCATACAGTGAGTATCAGGATGTGTAATCTTACCTGTTGACTACTGGTAATGATGATTAACCTTACCTGTTGATTACTGTTGGTGGTGATTGCTAACCTTACCTGATGTCCGTCCACTGCTGATAGTGATGGTGATGATTGTTAACCACTATTTGGGGGAGATGATGGTTACTCTCACCTGCTGACCAGATGGTCTTGACAATATTTAACATTACCTTAAATTGTGAAAGTTGAGGAACACCGGAACCTTGATAGAGGGAACATTTTATTACGGTTGACTACTGATGGTGGGGGTCATTTACAAATGTGAACTTACCTTTGCTAACTTCTGAAGGTGCTCAGAATAATCACACGTCTGACAGATTTCAGAGGAAGCTGACAACATGTAACCTTATCTCAAGACAATATTAAGGATGCTAATGAGTTGTCGAATGTGTCAACATTTATATGAACGTGGAGTGAGGATCACATAAGAATGTGCGAGACCACGAGGATGCACGTCAGGATCACGAGAGGACAGAGTCAGGATCACGAGAGGACTGAGAGTCAGGATCACGAGAGGACTGAGAGTCAGGATCACGAGAGGACAGGAGTCAGGATCACGAGAGGACTGAGAGTCAGGATTACTTGAAGACGTGTGAGTCAGGATCACAGAGTGTAAGTGCTGAAAACGTGCCGACTTACCTTTATTGACCTGTGTAGCGTTGCTGAGGGCAGGATGGTGGCACCAAGTCGATCAGCAGAGGCCATGCTTCCCAGGCCTCTCAAGGTACCTGACAATACAAACTATCAGAACTCTTCCCTCAGGTGAACGAACATTTACCGCTAAAAACCTTCCTCAGTGAGCGCAATAACAGTGACTTATTCATAAAGAAGTAGTAAAGCTGCAGGTGTCTATAGGTTAGGTAAGGTTTATCAGGAAACAGGACAAGTGTTTCCTGACGCGGGCTTAGTCAGATGACCTGCCACTGGAGCTTTTGGTCATCTGATCGAGGCCTTCTGCTGGCTTGCCGGGCCACCCCTTTAAAAATTAATAGATATTATTATAACTATTCTTCTTATATGGGTGTCTATACTTTTCTCGTTTTCCGTCCAGGGATTCGATCCCAAACTTCTGTGATGAGAGCCGCGACTCTCACCACTAAGCTGCGAGGTAATATATCTATAGAACAAATAAGGATGCAAACTGATAAGAGTCTGCCTGAACTTACTAGCTTTATCTGCAGTGCGTTTTTGATCATCTCCAGCCCCTGAGTCGTCCTCGTGGCCGTGGTCGTAGTGACCATCCTCAGCGTCGTTATGCGCCGGAGGGAGCGTGGATAGACTTCTCTCTTCTGATGGTCGTTGCGGCGGTGGTTGCTGATAGGGTAGGGCCTGTCGTTGTCCTGGGGATGATGGTGATCAACATCGTCATGCTGTGCGTGATCCATAGAGTGGCCATGGTCGTCCCCGAGGTGGTTGCTACGTACATGGTCGTTCCGCGCGTCCCTGTCATCTACGGCAGCGTGCTTGGGATCGTCGCCGGAATGTGCGTGGTCGTCACCGAGATGCGTGCCACACTTGTGATCATGTGGGTGGTGGTCGTGCGTGACGTGGTCGTCGCCGGCGTGATGCTCGTGGTCGTGCTCATCCATACGAACCCCCAGATTCTCCAGGAGCCTCTGCAGCCCCTCCGGCGTGATCACTCCTACACCTTCGGCGTAGCGGGCGAACAACTCGCGGAGGTGAGGATTGTCCTTCAGGATTTGTTGATCACTGACCCCCGGGGGAGGGCAGGTTAGCACTGCCGGGGCCAGCACCAGGAGCCCCAGAAACATGGCCACTGACGCCATCAGACGACTGGATGAGGAGAGCGAGCCCCGCACAGGTGTGGATAGTGTAATTTAAATGTAGAAGGCAGGCGTAGTGGTGGAGTGCAGCAGTGGTAAGGAGCAGCAGCAGTGCTGGAAACTACGTCACCTGGGATGCTGCAAGCCTTGATACAAAGATGTGTGTGTAGTTCACCTTCTCGGCTCCTCACCTCTCCACCGACTATCGCCCATACGAGACCCAACATCCACCTGAGAGAAAACACACACTTATTCTACTTAAGGAAAGGAAGGAAGAGAGGGTGTCTACTGCAGTCGCAGCAACACAAGATAATACAGGACATTTAGAATACAGAGGACATGTACATAAATAACCCGACTTGGACCATTAATTAGTCACATATGTGACTAATGGACCAAATCGAAGCGAAACGTCATCATAAGTTTGTCTATGTGCGAGTTATTTATATATTGTTCCAATCACGGTATTGTGCCGGTTCATTCTTCACAGAGGACATGTATTCATAACATTACACAAAAAGGGGCGAACTTGAAAGATTTAGTGAGTAACAGGTGACATGAGCAAATTCGCTGACGACACGGTATAAAAGATTCGGAGGAGGATACCACTGAGCTTCTAGAAGATTTGGACAAGCTAATGTCGTGGTCAGAAAGGTGGCAGATGCAGTTCAATGTAGATAAATACAAAGTCCTAATGCTCAGGAAATGCAAATAACCCTCATACACTTATAAACGAATATAGAACCTGATAATACAGCAAGTGAAAAGGCCTTGGTAGTCATGGTAAGCAAAAATCTGAAGCCAAGACAGCAGTGCCAAAGTGTACGTAATAAGGCTTAACAGGTCTATACATCATTGGTGAAGCCTCACTTAGATTATGCAGTTCTGTTCTGGTCTCCATATTACACGAAATCGCAGTAACACAATTGCAAACAAACCAGGGTACGGGTGGGGCTCGAACTCACACACACTGGGCTGGAGTTTTACGACTCGCTTGCCGTGAGTTTGATCCCCACCTGTACCCTGGTTTGGATATGAATAAGACACATGCGCAACAGCTAGATATGTTTATCCTAAAGAGACGTTTCGCCAGCCACTGGTTTTATCAATTCAGTGCAAAGGCTGTTTGAAGGAGCTGTAACTGGAGGCAGTAGAGAACGTGGGAATCTGTACCTCAGCCTAGATGGTGTCCACCCCTGTAGTCTTGATGAATCAAAACTACTTTTTTTTGTCGAAGCGTTTCGCTTAAACAGCTGAATACAGAAAGACAACAATGGAAGATCAATAGGATGATCATTCTATTATAAAACACACAAAAACACGCGTCATTTAGATTAATAATAAACAAAGTGTGCAGCAAAAGAAAGTTGTCTAAGACAGGAATATAAATCATCGGACGGTAGTGTTGACTGTCCAGTCATACTATCAACCCAGTCACCAGGGTTCTTGTAACACTGGGTGGTATCAGGTATCATGTTACGGTGAACGATACGTGATTCTGAATATCCGTAGGGCCGGGGTGTGCCCCCCTCCCCCTCCGATCATTTCACACTTAAACATCATTGACACGAGATTCATATGCTGCGTGTAGGTCGCTCAGGAAGTGATACGAATGAACCAACGTGTTATAGCTTATTACAAAGCAATCGTGGAAATCCTGTACTTCCTGTAACGTCTTCAGCTTGACGTCACGCACCTGGTGAAGGTGCTGGAAGAGAAGTTTAAAATTAAGTTCTGTTTTAGTGGTCTTTAGAATTTTATTCTCTCCCTCCAGATCCTCCAACCTCTTCTCGTTTTAACATCCTCTTCAACTGTTGCTGCTTCTTCAAGTTGTGCACGTCATTGACGTGTATCACTGCTTCCTCTCCCTCTTCCGGGTGATACACGTCAATGACTATGCCTTCCCCGTCTGTTTTAAATGGTAGGCGCTTATGTTTCCTGTAGTTTTGTTTGTTTTCGGAAGGAGTCTGAGTATGGGGTAGCGGGGTGGTTTTCGTGCATAGTGGTGCTCCACTATGCACGAAAGTAGAGTGGTGTTCCATGTGGGAAGAGTGGTGTTACACGAGTCACACCGTAGCAATCGCATCTGCTAGAAAAATGACAGGATGGATAATGAGAACCTTCAAAACCAGGGATGCAAAGCCCATGTTGACACTTTACAAATCGCTTGTTCTATCTAGGCTGGAATATTGCTGCACACTAACTGCACCTTTCAAGGCGGTGAAATTGCTGACCTTGAAAATGTGCAGAGAACCTTCACGGCACGCATAACTGCGATAAACCACCTCAATTACTGGGAACGCTTGAAGTTTCTAAACCTGTACTCCCTAGAACGCAGGCGGGAGAGATACATTGTTATATACACGTGGAAAATTCTCGAGGGATTAGTACCAAACTTGCACACAAAAATCACTCCCTACGAAAGCAAAAGACTCGGCAGGCGATGTAACATCCCCCAATGAAAAGCAGGGTGCCACTCAGCACGTTGAGGGACAACACAATAAGTGTCAGGGCCCAAGACTGTTCAGCTGCCTTCCAGCATACATAGGGGATTACCAACAAACCCTGGCTGTCTTCAAGTGAGGCACTGGACAGGCACCTAAAGTCGGTACCTGACCAGCCAGGCTGTGGTTCGTACGTTGGACTGCGTCGTGCCAGCAGTAGCAGCCTGGTTGATCGGCTCTGGTCCAACATGAGGCCTGGTCACAGACCGGGCCGCGGGGGCGTTGACCCCTGGAATTCTCTCCAGGTAAACTCCAGGTAAGTGAGGTTCTTGGTTGTAGTATAATGCTTCTTGGGGATGTAGGAAAATTCACCTGGTTCAGTACCCGGTCCTGCCCTCTGTCGACCACCTACAGGAGCAGCACCAGCCAGGTCCTCCTTCAGGACCCTAAGGCCGGCCTTCCTGCGGCTTTTCCTCTCATCACAACCAACGATTAACATACTCTAATAATAATAAACCTCAGAGACTGTTCGGCTTAAAATATTAGCCCAAGGTTAAAATATTTATGTACATCTTCAATAAGGTCTCCATATTACACAATGAAATATTCCGAAATAATGATAACTTTAATTAATCCCCACCCGAGTCCTTCCCTTGATTTTTTTTTTTTTGATTTGATAGTGTTCAAATGGAAAACGGAATAAAAAAAATGAGATATAGATAAATATCATTGACAGATATAACATTCAACAGAAATAAATTTGAAAATCTCCAGATTAATAAAGAATATAAGAATATTACAAGATACGTTTATGTTTTTTTGGAGGAAAACTTAGCTTGGATAGGCCAGCGGATGTTTAAGCGAGTCATCATATGACAAACGACATGCGTCATGAGACGCTTTCCTGTTTCCTAACATTCCCAAAAGTTTTACCCCACCTGGTAATCAAGCCAGAGTCCCTTTGGTTGTGAGAAGAGCGCTCTACAAATGAGCTAAGGTCACCTATTTGTGCACGAGTGGGACACTTGCCAAGTAGCGTCAATGAAGAGAATACATTGGGTAGCCTTCAAAATAGGTTAGTCAGATATAAGAGTGGCACTGGCTGGGAGTGTGGCACCTGCCCGGCAGATTCTTGTGTGTGGGTGAGGATTATATGATTGGTAGCGTGTAGCACCTGCCTAACAGGTTCTGGGTGAGGGCTCATGTAACAGGTAATAAGTGGAGCACCTGCCTAGTAGGATCTTATGTGTGGGTGAGGGCTCATGTGACTGGTAATGAGTGGAACACCTACCTGGTAGGATCTTGTGTGTGGGTGAGGGCTCATATACGAGGGAGCGCGGCGCTCACAGACGTAGTCGGCTATAAAACATGCGGAGCATTATGACGAGGGAAAGGGGAAGGACGAAGATAGGATGAAAGGAGAGTGAAATGGAAGATGAGGAAGGTAAAGGGAAGGCACGAGAATATGAAGGAGAAAGGAAGGGAGAGGAGAAGAAAATGAGAGGAAGGAAGGGGAAGAGAGCGAGAAAGACGGTACTGAGAAAGGGAGAAGGCAATATGAAAAGGAGAGTAGAGTGAGAAAGGGAGACAGAGACGAGAAAGAGATGATGAGCCAGGGAGGAAGTGAGGGTAGTGGGTGAGGGGAATGTGGATAATTAACAGTTTAGGCAAATCATTTTAGACACAAAAAAATATATATGTGTTAAATATTACACGCAAGTCTTAAAAAATTCTTGCCAGAATTAAGACTTTACAGTCATATATACTGACAAAAAAAATATTACTCATTGAAACAGAGAAAATTATTTAAAAAAAAAATAATTGAAATAAATGGTAATAAAAAACGGTCATCATCATGAAAGCACGTATGTCTCTTCGTCCTCACCCCCTCCCCTCTTTCTCTCCCCTCTTCGTCCTCACCCCCTCCCCTCTTTCTCTCTCTCAGCAGACACAGGTCACTGGAGATCCATCAAATCAAAATAACTCTTAGAGATATAAAAGATCACTTTCCACTGCTACATATGTAAATAAATATTGACTACAAAGGGTGTGCAAGTGATGCAGATGCTTGTGGTCCAGTTGTGGTTAAGTCACTGACCCGCCACCGAGCGCAGCGGACTGCTACATTTATTGAGCTGTTGTGCCTGGAAGCGACCCAATATTCCTTAAGGGTGTAGTTTGAGGTAGTCAGCCCCCCTCACGAGCTGTTCAGCAGAGCAATATTATCACATTGAAGCGCTAAGCCCGTAGAGTCGTGGAGGGGGAATATAAGGCAATTATGGTTTGATCCGAGGACTGGTAGGGTAACTTTAATTTACTAGATCAAGAACCCTTCACCAGCCCCGTCTCCTCCCTTGAAGGGTGTCCAGTAGAGGAAAGTTTGCAGAGCGTGAAGAGAGAGGAATCGAAGCAGGGGACACAAGTAGCGAGGTCTGATTCCTTGGACATTACACTTGAGTTTGCAAAAAGGGTGGTTGAATTCAAGCTCTTGATCCCGCCTCTCAACTAGTGATTTTGCTTGTATGTTGGTAAAGTAAGAGACATGACCTCTGATACATGAGTGACCTTGTTTGTATTGATCCAGCAACCTCTCGGGAGGGAATCTCTGGTCACCCACCCACCGCCTTTACCTGCGTGTACAGCTCAGTAATGCTCAGCTCAACCCAAATCAACTTTTATCTAGTAAGGCACGTAGTCATCCCGGTAGATGGAGTTTCCTACCTCAGATTTAGGTTTTCAAACTAGAAAAAGCGACAGCTGCAGATAGGAGGGATTATTATCTAGTTATGACTACGTTAGTCATCTCTGGGAAGTGGTTGTACTATATTCTAGAACATAAGAAAGAGAACAGTCCAGCCCTGGCCACTACGCCTAACCGTCCCACCAACAGAACATGGTGTTTTCTTTATACCCACATACATCCAACTGCCCGCATACTCTTGGGTAAGTGGTATCGTAAACCCAAAGTATTCAACGACCCGCATAAACATTGCTACATATTTCATAGGTCACCAATAACGTATTCCAGCCACCATTAGCCAGTAGTTACAGCCTGAATGTAAACACTTCACTAAGGAATGAACACACTGGCCATATGACCCTCAAGGGTGCCTGCCACGAGACAGCTGATACCTGCCAGCATTGAGAATGTTTGCAGCTCGATAACTGTCACCCATATGTTGAATATATTATGTCACTCACCAGGCACACACATTAGGAGTTAATATAAAATACTGAAAAGATTAAAGGATAGAAAAATATTCTTCATAGCAATAAGTGAAAATATTCAGAGGAAAGCTATGACATGTACACGAGAATAGATGAGCATGGTAGGAATTCTACTGACCCATGATAGGCAGATCCAACTCGAAGCATACAACATGAGAACTGTAAAAATATTAAAACAGGTCCTCCACTCATGTATATGCAATAGACACAAATTTGACCACTCTTGCAGCCTAGCCAGGTCTCTCTGTCCTCTGTCTCTGCACTCTTACCATTATCCTGCTTTTCATTAGCCTCGACAAACATCAATACGTATGACTCAGATTTTGGAAGATCTTAAGAGGCTTCCTGTATGTAGTCCAGAATTGCCCGTATGACATTTTCCGCCCCAAAAACACGTATTCAAAGAGAAAGCTGATCAAACGAAATTATAACAAATAGATTTAGTAAAAACACATCTTGTGGAAGAAGAGCGATATCACTGATTCACCGAGAGGTCGCTCCCAACACAGCTCTTTTCCAAAATGGTAATCCGTCTACACATTTATAGTGATAAAAAAATAATGAATCACCCTGCGAACCAATATGTTCAAATCAAGAGATTAAAAAATGGATAATAAAAGCTAAACGAGAATATAAAAACAAGTTTTAAGGGAAATTCCGGTCAATATGAAAGGTTTCTTGAATGTATATAGAACAAAGTTAGCGTAAAGGGCATAAACACATAAATCTAACCCTGAACAGCTTACTGATAAATATGTTTAATATTACTCAATTATTTCTTTAATACGAATCTTTTCACTGCAGTGTGTTGACCAAACACTGAACAGAATATTCAAGTGAGACATCACAGGGGCAAACAGTATATAGTGAAGCTGTGTTCAAAAAATTATTATCATCATCATTAGGACCTGAGAGGTTGCTTGGGCGAGTCAATGTCGAGGACATGGTGACGGGTCAAATAAATCTGTCACCTGATTGGTTTAGACCTATTTCTACCACACCTCACCCCCCACCACCCCCATACATCTTATCAAAAGCGTCTGCTCCAATCTGGATCAGTTTGTAGTCTCTACCTGTGATAAACGGTCCAGTCTTACCAGCGAGTCCTAATATACACTACCAGTATTTTTGAAAAAAAAAAAACTGGACAAAGTGATTCGTGGCGATTAAAGAATTGAAAAGAAATGTAATGTTTTGTGATCTAAAAGCATAAAAAAACAAATTTAAGATACTCGGCCGCATTAGAGAGAAAAAAGAATATGGAGTTGATAATTCTGTTATCTGGCAATGTCGCAATTTTTTATCCAACAGTTACTGGTTGTGACCTACCACACATCTGCAACTGTTGCCTTGCAGTGACATGCAATATTTGTGCCCTAGTGCTCTTTCAGACAGACCGAGCAGCGGGGTTGATGGCCCCAGAAACCCTCTCCAAGTATACTCCAGGTAAGGAAGTGCTATATCCACGAGTGTCATACAACACCTGGCTTATAAATTAGACACATATGCAACATTTGGGTATCTTTATTGAGGAAACGTTTCGCCACACAGTGGCTTCATCAGTCCAATACAAAGTAGAAAGGTGTAAGGAGAGTAGGAGTTGCATATGTGTCTAATTTATAACTTGTCGGTTCTCTGAACCATTCATCTACACCCTGTCTGACACAGCAACATTTTGGGATCTTAATACAAACGAATTCTTCAACACTTGTCCAACCTTTGGACGAAGACCTACTTCGACTAGTGGATGGTACCACTATGACCCCGCCTCCTGCTGCTTCACCTCACCTAACTACAGTATATAAGCCACCTCTACGGACATATTTTGTCAGAAGACACTCCCCATCATGGGGAGCCACAGCAAGAAAGAAAGATGATGATGACACCCTCTACCCAGGGGGCCAATGCCGGGTCACCATTTGGAGAAGACCCGGGCCGGATGTACCGGCGAACATACAACAACAACAACATATTTTGTCATTTCTACAAGATTGATGGACTGAACACATCGACTCCAGGCCGAGGGACTGATTACCTCAAAACTCCTACTCTCCTTACACCTTTCTACTTTGTATTGGACTGATGAAGCCACTGCGTGGCGAAACGTTTCCTCAATAAAGATACCCAAATGTTGCATATGTGTCTAATTTATAACTTGTCGGTTCTCTGAACCATTCATCAACACCTGGCTTGATGTGAGGGAAAGAGAAGGAACCTCCAAATTCTAAGATCAAGAAGCCTTCAGCAGCATCAAGGTACACTCCGTGAAGGGTATAAATATACACAAATTTAAGCAAACAGAGCTAGTTTTAATACAATATTGCATTAGGGGATGTAAATAGCGTGCTGAAAATATCCAACCAATACAGGACTCGCAGCAATGGTTTCAAATTGGAAAAATTCAGATTCAGGAAGGATATAGGAAAGCACAGGTTTGGTAATAGAGTTGTGGATGAGTGGAACAAACTCCCGAGTACCGTCATTGAAGCTAAGACGTGGTGTTTAAAAGGTGATAAATACATGAGTGGGTGTGAGTTGGACCTGACTAGCTTGTGCTACTAGGTCTTGTGCCGTGCTCCTTCCTTAAGTGGAAGTGACCTGACTAGGTGGTCATTGGCCTAAGCCGGGGAGTGACGGACTTGCCTCGCGAGTCAGTAGGCCTGCTGCAGTGTTCCTTCTTTTTATGTTCTTATTAGACTGACGCTTCTGGTAAGAGAAACGTATCTTCAATAAATGTCTTAATATCCCCCGTCATTGTAACTTGGTCTTCGTTATTCAGTCGTATAACTCTAGCTGAGCAGGTTCGTCCCTCATCTGTAGGTGCTCCACCAGCCACCAAATATTTTGTACAGCTTAAATATCAGTGATATTGACCCATAATTTCATTACCTCAAGTTTGTTCCCCTTCTTGCATATTAGTAATAATCAGATACTGAACAATTCGTTGTACGGGTGCATGCAACATTTCATACAAAATATCTTCAAACTGGCTTATAGTAATTTTATTGGATCCTGTATACTGCATCCATTTTTTTGTTAGAACATCGGCCGTTTCCCACCAAGGCAAGATGACTCGAAAAAGGAAAAACACCTCCATGATCATTCACTCCATCACGTCTTGACAGAGGCGCGCCAACATTACAGTTATAAAATTGCAATTTATCAACACTCCCTGCACTGTACTTTCCACCTTCAGGACTCAAGTCCGGCCTGCCGGTTTCCCTAAATCCGTTTATAAATATTTGTTCACACTCCAACAGCACGTCGTCATAAAAACCATTTGTTTCCACTCGCTCCTGCCTAACACGCTCACGCATGCTTGCTGGAAGTCCAAGCCCCTCGCACACAAAACCTCCTTTACCCCGTCCCTCCAACCTTTCTTAGGCCGACCCCTACCCTGCCTTTCTTCTGCTACAGATTTATATGCTCTCCAAGTCATTCCATTTCGTTCCACCCTCTCTAAATGTCCGAACTACCTCGACAACCCCTCCTAGCCTCCGTAACCCCGCACCTCCTCCTAATTTCCAAAATACAGATTCTCTGAATTATATTCACACCGCAAATTGCCCTCAGACACGACATCGCCACTGCCTCCAGTGGAGGTATTGTTAGAGACAAGTGTTTATGGAGGGAGGAGTGTTGCAAGTCACTATGTAAACCATGTCGGAGAGAGTACATGTGTGTGCATTAGGGAGGGACCAACTGTTATCTGGGTACACACACTGGCTAGATAGGAAGAAAGCACTAAATTTGCACTGGAAAGGCGTAGAATCAGGGGTAGTTATGACTGAAGTGCGCAAAAGGAAAACACGAATAACCAAAGGAGATGTAACCACCTGAAAATATCTAAATACAGGCTTCAATCTATTGAAGTTGGAAATATTTAAATTTATAAATTTATAGGGAAGTACTGGTTTAACAACAGAGTTGTAAACAAATGGGTATGGTTGGATGTGAAATGAACATTCCTAGCATGAGCCAGTACTAGCATGAGCCAGTACTACAGTACTAGCATGAGCCAGTACTACAGTACTAGCATGAGCCAGTACTACAGTACTAGCATGAGCCAGTACTACAGTACTAGCATGAGCCAGTACTACAGTACTATGAGCCAGTACTACAGTACTAGCATGAGCCAATACTACAGTACTAGCATGAGCCAGTACTAGCATGAGCCAGTACTACAGTACTAGCGTGAGCCAGTACTACAGTACTAGCATGAGCCAGTACTACAGTACTAGCATGAGCCAGTACTACAGTACTAGCATGAGCCAGTACTACAGTACTAGCATGAGCCAGTACTACAGTACTAGCATGAGCCAGTACTACAGTACTAGCATGAGCCAGTACTACAGTATTAGCATGAGCCAGTACTACAGTACTAGCATGAGCCAAGTACTACAGTACTAGCATGAGCCAGTACTACAGTACTAGCAGACCAGTACTACAGTACTAGCATGAGTCAGTACTACAGTACTAGCAGGGAAACTGGCAGTACTGTAGTACTAGCATGAGCCAGTACTACAGTACTAGCATGAGCCAGTACTGTAGTACTAGGAGCCAGTACTACAGTACTAGCTGAGCCAACACAGTACTAGCTACAGTAGTGCTGAGCCAGTACTACAGTACTAGCATGAGCCAGTACTACAGTACTAGCATGAGCCAGTACACAGTACTAGCTGAGCCAGTACTACAGTACTAGCATGAGCCATACTACAGTACTAGCATGAGACCAGTACTGTGAGATCTACATATCGTGAGCCAGTACTGTAGTACTAGCATGAGCCAGTACTGTAGTACTAGCATGAGCCAGTACTGTAGTACTAGCATGAGCCAGTACTGTAGTACTAGCATGAGCCAGTACTGTAGTACTAGCATGAGCCAGTACTGTAGTACTAGCATGAGCCAGTACTACAGTACTAGCATGAGCCAGTACTACAGTACTAGCATGAGCCAGTACTACAGTACTAGCATGAGCCAGTACTACAGTACTAGCATGAGCCAGTACTACAGTACTAGCATGAGCCAGTACTACAGTACTAGCATGAGCCAGTACTACAGTACTAGCATGAGCCAGTACTACAGTATACACTGAGCCAGTACTAAGTACTAGCATGAGCCAGTACTACAGTACTAGCATGAGCCAGTACTACAGTACTAGCATGAGCCAGTACTACAGTACTAGCATGAGCCAGTACTACAGTACTAGCATGAGCCAGTACCTACAGTACTAGTATAGCATGAGCCAGCTAGCTACATACATTAGCATGAGCCAGTACTACAGTACTAGCATGAGCCAGTACTACAGTACTAGCATGAGCCAGTACTACAGTACTAGCATGAGCCAGTACTACAGTACTAGCATGAGCCAGTACTACAGTACTAGCATGAGCCAGTACTACAGTACTAGCATGAGCCAGTACTACAGTACTAGCATGAGCCAGTACTACAGTACTCCACCATTCTAATGTTCTTAAGAATTATCTGGAGGGGGACGAGGCTTTCAGTCATCGTGGCCACCCATTCCGTTATTAACCAGGCCTACATTTTAAATATAACTGACTGGCCGGACGATGTGTACATAACTGCCGTGCTACACAAATGGCATACCAGTTGATAAATTAGACACATATGCAACACTTGGGTATCTTTATTGAGGAAACGTTTCACCGCACAGTGGCTTCGTCAGTCCATACAAAGGAGAATCGTGAAGAACAGGAGTTTGAGGTAATCAGTCCCTCAACCTTGAGTCGATGTAGTCAGTCCATCACTCTTGAAGAGAATACAGCATATGTGCGAAGAAGTGGCTTATATACCGTAGGCAGGAGAGGTGCAGCAGTCGTAGGTGGTGTCACATTTGTCCAATGTGGAAGTAGGTCGTGCCCAAGGGTTAGGCAAGTGAAGAATTCCCTGTATTAAGATCCCAAGATGTTAATACAGGGAATTCTTCACTTGCCTAACCCTTGGGCACGACCTACTTCCACATTGGTCAAATGTGACACCGTTGCCACAATAAAATGTCACATTAGTTGCATTTGTGTCCTTTTACTTAACATATTGTCGGTAATTCTACCAATATTTATACCCAAGTGTTGCATATGTGTCTAATTTATCAACTTGTCGGTTCTCTGAACCATTCATCTACTGGCACACCAGTGTTCATAAATTCTATTACAGCTGGACGTTTGCACGGAGTCAATTTGCAAAACACAAATGTACTAGAGATTGCCTTAGAAAACAGAACACTTGCTTTGTGCATGTATTGTCTTTATAAAATCACCAGTAAACTGCAAACTCAATAAACGCATAGGCAGATATATACTGTATTAGCAAAATGTGCACTGGAACAAACTGCCACGTAGCGTCACTGAAGGGAAGACTCTGGGTAGTTTTAAAAAAGAGTTTAGTATGAAAGGTTGGGTGTGACAGTAAGACCTGTTTAATAGACAAAATGTTAATATAGCGCTCCTCTTATGTATTCATAACTATCTTAACAATAACCGTTAGTTCGACATCCACGTTAAACTATAAACATAGGAATCTCTCAACTACTATGGTCATCGTACACAAGCGCTTGACCGGATGTTAGTGGTGATATGTTGGTATATACTGGCTCTGACTTACTGATCCAAATAATATACTACTTTCACGCCCCTTTTGTTCGACCTCAATGTCACATGCATGGAGGAACAAATAGGGAATTGGGCTATTCTTCAAATTATCGTGTCTGCAGTGAACAGCAGTACATATGTCAGGCTACGAAAATCTCATTGGCGTTTTTAATATATTTTTTTTTTAACTGCATTTGAAAAATTGTACGAGTCATTTGTCAGTAGCCCGTAAATGTAACTAACTGTTGCACGGAAAAATATGTAAAAGGAAGACAGTCTGGTTGCAATTTCTTGAACAATGAGTAAATTGAATTATCAAAGTTTATTGCTTGGGTAGCATTGAAAATTGGGGTGGGCAAATATTCTGTTAGTGGGATAGATCGTGAAGGACTTGCCTAGTATGGGCCAACAGGCCTGCTGCAGTGTTCCTTCTTTCTTATATGTGAGAAACGTAATCTTAAGTATCCCTCAGACTTTCAAAGCAGCCGTCGCGAACTTCAATGGGATGAAAAGTTGGTAAACATAGGATATCAATTTTAGTCAAATTTCAGAAGTACTATGACAAGGGAACTAAAGTTTCATAACTTCCCAGAGGTATCCCTTCACAAGAGGTGCCTTGATGCCAGTGAAGGGCTTTAGATCCATGAAACAAACCAGCTTACTTCACATTCCCCAGGCGCCTTCCCATAAATAAAATTCCAAAAGGTATTCCTGAATTTCGGTCTAAAATCAACTGGAAAGAACATATGTCCACATTTTCGTATTACAATTTTTCTTTTGACTTTACAAAAGTGGTTGTCTTTAGATACTGAGCACACTTTACACTAAACTTGATACACATGTAGGCAAACACACAGTTAGTTTTCAATTATTCACAACACACAAATTTGGTAATAGAGTTGTCGATGAGTGGAACAAACTCCCGATTACAGTTATAGAGGCTAAAACGTTGTGTAGTTTTAAAAATAGGCTAGATAAATATATGAGTGGGTGCGGGTGGGTGTGAGTTGGTCCTGACTAGCTTGTGCTACTAGGTCAGATGCCGTGCTCCTTCCTTAAGTGAATGTAACCTGACCTGGCTGGGTCGGGGCATTGGCTTAAGCCGGTGGGAGACTTGGACCTGCCTCGCATGAGCCAGTAGGCCTGCTGCAGTGTTCCTTCTTTCTTATGTTCATCTTTTATCTCTCGCCTTGCGTTCGGCTTACAACAGAAGGACCTGGGTTTAATCCTGAACGGGGGCCAGTAAAAAGGTACCTGCTGAGGATTTCATCTTGGGAAATGGGAATAAAAAGAAAGAAGAAGAAGAAGAAAAGAAAACAGTCAGTCAGTCAGTCAGTCAGTCTCTCTCTCTCTCTCTCTCTACGAACCTCGTAGTTTTGAGATCGTTTTATCATGATCATTCTTATTATCGATGCTGACGACTTCACAACCTCTTCCCTTCTCAAACACACTTATAACTCATATCAATAATATCGTATATTTAACCATACATAAACAACTTAAAATGAGCGCGACACGTTTGGCAGCTGGATGTCTTGCCAAATATGCTCGTCGTTCAAATTAGCGTGTACACAACACGTGGTGTGAGAGGTTGAAACATTACGAACCTCCCAGGAGAGTATGCCAGTCCCTTCCAGTTTCTGATTTGCTGAACTTTTCCCAGACCAGTTATACAACTAGTTTAAATCTCTGGGTCACTGCCCCATCCACTAAACCAACCAAAGACTCTGACCTCAAACTTGAAATATTAATTCCATCCATTGTATACATAACACTTGAGAAGACAAAGGTGTCTCAGTTGTCAGATTAGTTTATCTGGGTTTCGTTACACTATTTGCTGGAAAAATAAACACATAAGCAGTATAATGTGATCCTTTATTGACAACGTTTCGCCCACGCAGTGGGCTTTATCGAGTCACAGACAGATCTCAATGCGATTGAGAAGGTCACCAGTGTTTGAGATGTGCTGGACTGATAGTGCCCAAAAGTCTGTGACTCGATAAAGCCCACTGCGTGGGCGAAACGTTGTCAATAAAGCATCACATTATACTGCTTATGTGTTTATTTTTCCATTGTGTCGGTATTTTATACCATATATTTCCACACTATTTGCTCCGTTGGTACTTCGCTTCCATAGCTCTCAATACTGGTAACCTGCTACCGTCTCAAATTCCACTCCTTTATTTAATATATTTAATAATTCACTTCTAGCTCTCTTAATATATTTTTCTCTTGCACTCTGGTCAGTAATGTTGATAGATACATGAATGGGTCTAGTTATGATGTAATATGTTAGACGGGCTATTAGGCCTACTGCAGTGGCTTCTGTTCTATTTTCTGGTATTTGAATACTATGGTGGCATTTTTCTAAGTGATTTCGCTAGTCCCCAATCATATTTTATTTAAGCTATAATTTTCAGGTTATATCAAGTTGTCTCTATTTATTCATGTTGTAGCTTTTAAAATAGTAAATCATTTCAAAACCACAAACTAGTTTTCAAAATGTCAATCACTTATCAAAACATCTGCTCACTTTATTACATTTCTGACCACTTAAATATCTGATTTGATGAGTGTTTGTATCCACACACGTAAACTAGCAAGCGTTGCAACACCATTCCCTGGAACACGTGGAGACGAGAGGCACACACATGATGCAGCAGTTGCTGTGAAGTAATGCCAGGACCATACGTGCTTCAGCAGTGATGATAAGGTCACACAACCCATACTCACAGCTGACTGTGCAGTGGTTGCTGCTCTACTGGTGGTGGTGGTGATGGGCAGGTACTCAGCCCCCACCACACAGCCGCCTGCTACCCTGCCCCTTCTCCATTGGGTGCTGCTGCTGCTGCTGCTGCTGCTGCTCCGTCTGCCTAGGCGGCACCCCTGTGGTTCCCTAGCCACACCCTCCCTCATTCGTCACTGGCTATCCTGAGAGATAGCAATTCCCAAGAGACAGTAAATCCAGCTATGCTGAAGGAAACCCTTGAAGCTCCCAAGGCTGATGAACTGGTTGGAATGCTTGACGATATGCTCACTGCCCCCACTGGAGTCTCCCACCTCAGGCTGATGGATTTCAACACCTAGCATAAGCTTCACTGTGGAATTAACATATACTATAGAACAGGGTAGCAACACACTGCTGATGTATCCGGTTAAAAAAAAAAAAAAGGTTCGTACCGACAATCCATATTCTCAACCTTTTTCCTCCTCACTGCCTCCATACATTCTTGTCTTTCCAATGGAAATAAGTCACTTTCACTTTCATGAGTTATCCTAAGGTTAAATCTACATAATGTACTTTTTACTTGCCCATACAATGTTCCCTCAAGACCACTGTAATTGTTTTGTATGTTATATGCGCAAAGCCCAAATAAACACTTCACTTGCATCTCCTACCCAACCTTCGCACGTGATGCATTAATCCTAGGTATCGCGAACAAGCTATACAAGATGCAAAACAACCTACTCATTTTTGCAACATTGTAAGCTCCTGATGTGTTGATTGCAACACGAAAGGCCTCTACACCTCAACATCTGCGCCATACCAGCCAGTACCTGTAGGTTACCTGAAGGCGCTTCCAGAGGTCACCGCCGCAGCGGCCTGGTCCTAGATAAAGCCTCTTAGTTGCTAGCCTGATCGATCAGGCTGTTGGTGCCATCACCTGCAACCCAGTTTATGCACCACAGCTGTTGAGATTAAACCACTGTCCAAAAACAGCCAGGCAGGCGAGACGTATGGGCAAGTCTGATTACAGCTGCTGCCTATCTAACCCACAGTAAAAATGTACCTGGGAGTTGGTCGATTGCTTCTGTATCTGGGGGAAAGCACAAGAACCGTAGGGATCACACAGCACTTGGGGACAAGGAGACTAACAGACCCTCTGGAGATAATAATCCGAAGAAAACTTAAGTATTCTATTACGGAATAATTATATACCTTAATATATTACCAATAATAAATTAGTGTCCATCGTGTGATATTTATTTTTCTTCTCTAAAGTTTAGAGGTTAAGGAACAAAACGGAAATCTGTATTTACGGTATTTAAAAAACATACTATTTCATTTTTCACAAGCATAAATCTCAACTTAAGGCGCCTCAAACACCTATATGTAACTGAACTATTTCCCTTGCTACGACTCAGTTACCGATAACTGGAATGAAAGGCCCATCCGCAGTGAGAAACAAAACAAAAGAAGGCATAGAAAGAAGAGTACAAGACAAGAGAAGGGCACAAAACAAGAGGTCACACAAGAGAATGGTAGCAACGAAAATATGAGAAAATGTTAATGCATTGCAAAATTGTAGGCAAAAAGGCTTATAGCCATGTTAAGCTCAAGTTCGCGAGAGGCCAGTCATTCAGCATTATGTGGTGAGCGTTTCCACTGTTGTATCTCATTAGGATCCCACTCCTCCCCACCCTAACCCTTCCAAGGAAAATAGTGAAATACAGTTCACTATAATTATAAAGTTTCACCAAAACTAACATAGTAACCTATCTAGCCTAAAATTTATGTAATAGAAAATGCCTAACACTGCCTAACGTATATAAGATTGTACACATCAATATTTCACAGTTTTCCTCAGCGAGGGCAAATCTTCATGACTGTTGTTCAGTTTTCTGCACTGCAACCTTCAGATGGATCCTGACCTTTCAAGCCTGCATCAGGTGACCGCCCATAATGGCAAAATCTATATACACGTAACGACCGTGCAATTACAACTGTGGAACACACCCTCTGCTATGATCCATCCATACTTGGAGGGATAACGAAGAGGAGCGGGTCTCCCTACTTTACCTCTTAATATTTACAACCTTTTATCAAGTAGTTTAAGGTTTTAGGTTTAGTCTATCCGAAATGCTCCGCATAACCAGGGGCTTTCCAAAATGTATGAAATATATATTAATCCTGTACTTTTCATGACCACCTATATGTACCCCACACGCTTAATATTTACCGTAACACATTTTACAACACTTTTGACTAATCAATGCGAATTACGCTCCTCACTAATCATCAACATGACCGTCACACCCTTTCATTAACCAACACTGCTAATCTTGGTCAAAAGTGTTGACTTGTCACATCAACGATGCTGACTTCTCACTAGTAGTCCTGACCTCTTGCTGTCACTGCTAACCTCTCACGGGATAAATGTTGTTGACCTAGTACGATATCAGTCTTGACGACTGAAAACATCTTTTGTCACACCAGCATAGTTCACACTGAACATCAGTGTCGACCTTTAACATCGGCATTGCTGACCTTTCACGACATGATGACCTTGCACGATACCAACAAAATTACGAAAAGCTAAGATTTCACTTTCGTGAACTTGACGAATTATGAAAACATGGCATCGTGGCCCTCTTGGGCAACCTGTCCTCCAATTAGGGCTGTCAGTTTCACAAGAATTGCTGTGCGTGCATTTCTGCATGAATGCACTTTCAGTAAATGAAGAATCCCGAAGAGGTAACTAAGTTTAGGCATAACTAAGTCTTGACAGATATGTGTTATAATAGGGTAACTTAGAATTAATCTTGTTAACGTTTAACCTATATTTCCGCATAACTCAACAATACCAAAATAAAAAATAAAATGTGGCTAACATCTGGCAGAGCTGGGTGTATATTTCGTACATACCTTTTCACCTGCTCAGATAAGAATTAATTGTTAATGTTACGAATGAAAAGAGAAAAGGTAGTCAGGGAAGAATACTACCAGGCTCACATCCGCATGACGCCTATTGTATATAGAGTTTCATGCCTGACATTTTAACCTTTGCCCGAAAGCAGCATTAACCATTAGATTTCCCTGCGTCGCAGCAAATAGGAAATGGTAGCAGGTGTTTAAATTTTGGACAACACAATCGGCAATGACCTTGACAAAAACATCGCACAAGCCCCTCACACGGCAGCCCATTATAAGTGGCTACAAGGTGAACTGCAGCAACACAATGGATAACAATAACAGCAACACACTGGATGACAGTCACATCCTAGTCATTTATCTTAAGGCAATTACAACTAAAGATCATTTTGGCTAGAAATATTTAACCCTACCTACTTGAGGGATCCGATTGGGCAGAGGGCACCGCCCATATCCAAATTCAAACTGAATCTACATATTCCAAAATAATTGACTCCCATACACGTTTAGAATCTTTCCAACAATAAAACGTGAAATAGGGCTCGGATGAGTGACAAGATTTTTTGTTATTATTAACCCAGAGAGTTTGTAATCCAGAGTATCAAGGCAGTCATCAAATTATCTGGTATAACCGTTGGGGTCATTTATTTCTATCCCCTAGGATGCAATCTACACTAGTCGGCTAACACCCAGGTACTTTATTAAGGCACTATGTACTTTATGGCATTTTACTGAAGACGTTTCGTCAGCCAAGGAATTTTAACGCTTCTGGCGAACAAACTTCTCAATAAAATGCCATAAACTGAATATTGTATCTTAATATACTTGTTGGAATATTTTATCGTTAATAATATACACCCGGATACCTACTTACTATTAAGTGAACCAGGTCAACAGGTGTAAATAAATGTCCGAAGTTTCCACTCGTCCGGGGACCGAACCCGGTCCCTCAGTGTGCGAGCTGAGGTCGCTACCAAGTGAGCCACGAGCACCCGTAGGGTTAGTGTTTGGAAGGAGTGGGGGTGAGGCGAGGGTGGGGGGTATTGGGAAGGTATGGGGGCGGGTGCATGTTAGTGGGAATGAGGTGAAGGCGTGTTGGGCAAGTATAGAGGCTGACGCTGAGCTTCTCTTAGTTTCCTGCATTTTGTGCCAACGTACAACGTTTATGATGTTGCAGTTTTTTTTTAGTGTAAAAATATGTCTGCAAACACAGTCGGAAGAATGTTTGTTTATAGGATTTCGGTGATAACGTACAACACCTGGGTATCATCATGACGAGACATTTCGCCTGCGCAATAGAGTTCTTGAATCTCGTGCAGAGGCGACTTTTATACTGGGGACTGCGAAAGAAGAATGGTAATTTTACGGTGTTCAATCCCTTAGCCTTGACATGTCTTATTTATCAACTTGTTGGTATTGTATACCACAAATGTAATGATATGTAAATTTCTTAGATCAATATACCAAATTATGTTAAAAAAAACCGCGTGTCTAATAAACTCATTAATCATATATGCATTCGCTTATAAACGAGTAATAAATGAAAATAGCATTATAGCGCTGATTATACGCTAGCCTTACAACTACAGAATACACATATATTAACTAAAATTGCATTAAATGGGTAATCATCAATGACTCACTAGGAACCTTGTAAATGTTGGAAAATTAAAAAATACACACTATAATACTATAGCACAACTAACAAAAGAAATACTGTAAGCATGCTGCTTCATTTACGTAAACAATAATAAGTGGATCCTCAGCCATATTAGTACTTTAGACTTAAACAGGTGCCACCAAAAAAAAAGATACAAGATTAGACTAGGATGAACAAAAACTAACACAGCAAACTCACTGAATTGTACAAGACTTAAACATTAACCCCTTACATAGACATCTACATAAATCGGCAATGTACTTAACACCATTATCTCAGTATAGTTGTTTTTACATTTCCATATACACAGCCAAATCTAAGTCCTCCATAATTCCTTCTATTATTTAGATAAACTACCCATAAAATAGAGACTTTCCTTACTACGAAGAGTATTCAAGAAATCTCCGAGAATATTAACTAAAGTGCTAATAACCTTACTTCTCACAGACATACACATCTTAGGATAAGCAATAGTTAACACCTTCAAGAATACAAATTCCATAGAGAAGATAAGGGTGCTTTATGTCAACAATTTTAGAGGTCGGGTACCTGAAAATAGAAGCAGCAGCACTTGGCACTACTCGAGTGAATCAGTTCATGATTGATGTCCCCATCGTTCCTCTAAGCCAAATCTGCTACTGTAATCTAACGTTATCAGTAAATTAAGATTAAACTACAAGATACAGAGGACTATGTAACCTAAAAAAGTATAATAACAGTTTCAATTTTTTCATGGATTTCAGGGATCGAACCGAAGGGCAAGAATTTATATACGTACACGGTTGGAAAAGCAGCGGACTTCTAAATTATTGCCCCCCCCCCCTCTGCTCGATCTCCTTAAATGAGAGGACAGTTTAATGTCCTCAAGTAGCGCATATATATATATATATATATATATATATATATATATATATATATATATATATATATATATCAAACACTTAAATAACAAGAATGCTGCACTCGTAGCCAAAAACAATGAAGCATTTATTTTGTTTAATACCTCAGTTCCGAGTTCCACAACAGACTACCGACGTAAGAGGATTTGTGAAGTTCGAGTCGCATTGAACAGCAGCACGTTGTAGCTGTATACGTTTGCATAAGAAACTCAACAGCACACTATTCGTCTACTCTGTTTTATAGAATTGGATTCACCAGAACATACTTGAACAGGCACTTGCAAGATGTGACTACCGTAAATCGCTTTCCCATAAATATGTGAACATACAGTATACCTTAATAACAGAATCGTTGATATATATAATCAGACTAAGAACTATGCCCGGAAGGGTCATACTGGAATGATGGGAACCCCTTACAAATTTAACTTTAGTTCTTCCCTCCCTCACCCATACAAAAACAACAATGTTGTTTATCCTAGGTTCTCTACACATATGCTGCTATGTATGATAATCTATGTAAATGTATTTGTGTATACCTGAATAAACTTACTTACTTACTTACTAAAACATTAAGCTGGTAACGGGGTACACATGCATTTTCAACTCAGATAAAAGTATCCTTGTTATTTGTCTTTAGGTGACGTACTTCTCACTTAAAGTATATCCGCCAAAACAAGTACATACTCTAAAAACCTAATATCTATTTGGTTTGTAATATTCTTGATTAACGTTAGTGTAGAGATTTTGCATGTAACGTCACGGGTTACTTGTCGAGCTTACTGAACTGTGAAGTCGCATTGACAACCAGGTAGGTTACACGTACAATTAGGTAAGAACATAAAAAAGGAACACTGCAGCAGGCCTACTGACCAATGCGAGGCAAGTCCATCACTCCCCGGCTTAGACCCGACCACCTGGAGTTAACCCTCTCCAGGTAAACTCCAGATAGTCAGGTCACTTCCACTTAAGGAATTAGTACGGCATCTGACCTAGTAACACAAGCTAGTCAGGTCCAACTCACACCCATTCGTGTATTTATCTAACCTATTTTTAAAACTACACAACGTCCCAGCCCCTATGACGGTACTCGGGAGTTTGTTCCACTCACGTGAGGTTTCTCTCGCTTATGAAGCCTCTTACGATAGTTGTTGCTTGTTGTGCTATTGGATGTAGTAATCGTTAAATCTAGCGATAATAATTTGATGGCGAAGGGGGTCTTGAAAAAAAGGACCTGGAGTTACCTTCCCTTTCCTAGGATCAAACCTGATTACCTCCCATTCCCCATGCGCTGTAAAACCCCAATGGGTTAAGAACTTCCCAATTAATAATAATAATTTAATACTACAGCCGTCTGTATAGCAAACACTAATTTTTAGATATTTCAATTGTTGCTAGTAATGTTTCAATGTTAATTAAGTAACCAATATTATGCTGTGCATTTAAAGCGTCAGTTGGTTATAAGCGAAGCTTAAACGTTGGTGATATACGGGGGACTCAACATTCACATCTGTTGGAAAATGTATGGACAATTATTTATAGGATACAATGGTAGACATCAGATATGACAATGGTTAACATTATGAGATAAGAGTGGAGCACCAAAAAGTGTTGGATTTAAGAACAAAAGACGTATACAAGCGAACCTTTCATCAAATATATTTCATGTACAAGCGGTTTTATTAAGTACTTGATAAAGCATCTTGCTGATGAGTCTTGTTCGATAAAATGTTTTCTGTTTTATTTTTACCAGCTCCGATACCTATGACTGTACCAGACTTATTACCCAGTACCAAAGGGCATACTATTATTTGTTAATGCTTGTACAGGCTTTTCACACCTTTCCCAGGTAGAGATAGCGCTACTACGTAATGATATAAATCATGAGTCCCTCGAAAACATGTCACAAGGTTAGAAGAAGTAAAGGAAGAAGCCTTGTCGGTCAAGACGATTACTATGTTCACATCTCCGGAGAGACAACTCAGGATGCAGACGGGGACACCACTCGGAATTTATTTTAATATAAATGATCCCAGAAATGTCACTGGAAATTTAAAATTGCCCGCAATGCACAGCATATTAGGGGCTTTTGGCATGTACATCTCATTAATAACTATGTTTCTTGTCTACCATGTATCATTGTACCATGTCTCAATAAAGTATTATTATTATTATTGGTCCATTTATATCGACGGGAATTATATGAACGTTTGATTGATATTTACTGTGGTAAACCACTTATATACGGGAACACTAACCTAATAAAAAAATGTCTGTAAAGAGTTTAAAAAGATGCTGAAATGGGATTACTGTTCAATGTTGTGCAAGCAAAGCGAACTGCAGATACGTGGTACTTTTGTCTATATGATTTGCAAGACCACGAAAGATAACAAAAGCAAGGGCATACGGTCAAGGTTACCACTGGTTAAATTATTATTATTATAAACACTGGTTAAAAATAAATATTAAGCAAATAATGAAACAATTAAATTTGTTGGCTATAATGATGATGGTGCTGGTTATATTAAAAAAGAACTAGTAGTAACTGTCCAAGAAACAAAAGGTAGCACAAATAAAGGTAAATATATATTTGTAATGTCGTTTATTATAATCGCGAACATTTGTGTATTAATGTTGTTAACGGTGACACCGGTGTTGCCTGCTATAGTAAGGTGGTATCAGGTAAGAAGCTAGACAGACTAAGGAAATAGAGCATAACATAAGCCAGATAAGTCAGGAGTAGTGCGGGTCGTTGGCACCACGTGTGATGGAGTCAGGAACGCAGTTATCCGGACGAGTGGCTGCAAAAAAATACAGCCTCCACCATCACTCGTCAGGCATCTCGCCAAATCATCACTATTTACTGAATAATGATTTCACCCCGAGGGGCATGACGTGGGTTGAACCATTGAATACAGAAATTCCTCCGAGGGTTGCGTATGTGTTCAGTTTATCAACACTGGTTCCCGGAAAACAGCTGATCGTGCGGCAGACCGGGGCTCAGAATATCTAGGAAGTGGTGCTTGCTAGCTCCAGTACTGCCTAACATGCCTTCTAGCAGCTCTTATAAGCTTTCAAGCCTTCTTCTAGCAACACTACTCCCTTAAACTTTACAACTATGCCTTTAAACGTGTAATAAATCCCATTGTAACTGGCGTCACTTCTCGTCTCGTCGGGCATTAACGCAGCCCTTCGCCTCAGTAACGCGGGAACTAGCGAACTGACTCATCCCAAACGGCAGCCAGGGATCAAGCACGAGGTAGTGTGTCACCTGCTGGTCATGTCATGCCTGCAGTGACCTCAGGTGGGCTGTAAAATCTGAATGCCCCGCGATCAACTTACCTTGAGTGCCGTGTGCAACGTTGGGATCCAATATGGCGGTGTGTGTGGGGGCGTGCGCACTCCTGGCTCACTCCTCTCACCCTGTATCCCAGCCTCCTGATAACACACTGATAACTTATCTCCCTCCCTATATCACTCTTTGAGTAGTGATTTACCCTTTATCATAGGCTTTGCTTTATTGACAATTGTATCGGTTTTTATATGCGAGTATTAAGCTAGGTTCTGCTGGCAAGAGGCAATAAAGGAAAATGCGAGCGGAGGATGGGGAGGAAGGGGGATTAAGTAGTATTGTGAGTGGTGTTGAAGGCTGTGAGTGGGTTCCACTCACCTTCCAGACACCATGACACTTTCACCTCCCTGGCGTCTATGATCATCTGGAAAGTATAAACCTATAGTGTCTGTTGTAAACATGGAGAGGAGGAGACAGGGTAACGGCACTACCTTAGACGGCTATTCTGAGGCTGCAAATGTCATGGATTCTGATGGAATTCTTGATGACAAACTCTTGGAATCCGTAGCCCCAAGAATTTCACTCATAGATGACGTGAGGGTTGAAGATGTGAAGCAAACGTTTTGTACTCGGTGTAGGACCATCTCTACAAGCTTCTTATCCACCTCCTATGTGACCAGTGACACCATTAGTATTGGCAGCAACGACAGGTGTAACTCAAGGGACTCTAATACCAGGTTTTATGTGGAAGAACCAGATTCAGTCCAGCGTGATACACAAAGTGACACTGATGATGTTCCTCTTCTTCGTGTGAGTTGTACTCATCTAATTGTTGTTGTGTTATTTTATATTTGATTATTCCAAACCTAAATAATAATTTCTATTTAAAAAAAAAAGAGTAGAGTCTAAGATGTAAAATTAAAATTGTGACCCAAAAATTAATACTGAATATCATAGGATAGATTGTTTAAGATATATGCACAATTTGGAAGTAAATATTGTAATAGCAGGGAATCAATAATTAACTATTCTTCAGTGACCATATTAGTTGTACTACCCTTTAATAGGCTTGCCTTGATGCCAGTGATAGGATCTTGTTCTGATGAGTTTGAGTTTACGCTCTGCTTCCTCTGATGACACTTTCACTCTGCTCCAAACTGTTTTTAACCTATCTACTCGCTCTATGACACTTCTGGGTTTAGTGCTTCATTATGAGTGTAATAATAATAAATAACCTATCTCTGAAACAGGAAATTTGTCTTATCTTCATTGGTGTGTAATTTTTTTTAATCACTTATCTGGAAATAATGTGTGTAATTTTTTTAATCACTTATCTGGAAATAATGACAGCTGCATGGAAATTCCATGGTGGGTTGTGCGGTATAGAAGCATAGATCGTACTGTATTTTTTAGATAGCCATTAAATGTTTATTTAGAAGGATTTTAGGAAGTAATGTTGCAATCTTTGCATAGTATTCTGTACTCATTATATATTGAGAGCATACGAGTTACATTGCTTTTGTAATATAAATTAAACTAATGTAGAGCTTAATAAACCCTCAATATAATGGTCCTCTATATAATGTACTTCAAATACAGAATGAAATCCGCTGGGTCAGTTGATGTGGAAACAACAAAGTCAGTTCGTTACAGAATTGGCTGTTAGTGTTACTGTCATGACAAAACAATCTTTTCTTTATTCATCACGGTTGCCTTTACCAGCCACCAGATACCTCACATTACTTCATTAAATTGAGATTTATTTCTTGAATGTAATTAGAAACTTTTATGTTTGCATATTACAAAACTGTATGACTTGCATTTTCTCTGCATATAGGATCAGGTGGTTTAACCATAGTAAAATAGAACCATTAGGTGTCCCGTGGCTCACTTGGCAGCGCACTCGCCTCACACTGAGTGTCTGTGGGTCAATCCCCAGTATGGGTGGAAATGTTGGGCATGTATCTCTTTATCTGAATTATTCTTGGATAATTTCAAAATACTGGAATTTTTAAAAAAATTGTCAAATCATCGTAATAATGCATTTTTCAAGATTAATTATAATTCTAACGCAGTCTGTAATTTTCTGCCATCCATTTAATTTTTATTCATGAAATTTGAATGTACACTATTTTTAGAAAAAGTATTTTCAGGCAATATACTCCTGAAACATATTTCCTTCTAATGTCCAGTATGGTTCACAGTTCTCATAAGTGCCATGGTTAATGTGCTGCGATGAGGGAGAGATGTAGAAAAAGTTATAAAAGTTTAGCCAAATGTTTAACCACTAGATGTATCTGACAGGTTGAATTCTTGTTGAGTGCAAAGTATTGTAACTGTTCAAGTCATTGTATAGAGCCAGGAAGTCAAAACTGAATTGTTTTGCATTCTCATTACACTTCAGCAGATTTATAGGTATTGTGGAAGTTTTTATTTTTTCCTTTAAAATTTTCCTTATGCATCTACAAAGGATTTGATGTACTTGAACATGATGGTGAGGTAGTTTAAAATTTTAAAGAGAATGGAGCAGAATAAAATGACTAGGAGAGTGTACAAATGTGGTTGAAGGAAGGAGGGTTAAGGGTTGTCCTAGGAATGGTTAGAGGGAAGGAGTAAGGAGTTTTTCAGTGCTAGGAGCTTGAGCATCCTGTAGATTTGTGTGAGGGTGAGATCATAATGAGTGGAGACAAGTGGTTAATAGAGCTTTACATGCTGTTGGAGTTTGAACAAGGTAACATTTATGAAAGTACTTAAAAAAAGTAAACCAGACTCATTTCAGGGTGGTGGAAAATATAGTGCATGCAATCTAAAGGAGGGATGGGAATGTTACTGTTCGGAGGTTTATTTGAATTGTGATGTCTGTGTGCTTCTGGCAAGACAGCTATTGAATGAATGGTTGTGAATGTTTTCCTTTTTATGGATCCTCCTATGTTTGTGGAAGGTGGCAGACAAAAAAATTAAAACTCCAAATATGGGTCAGAAATATACAGTTTTTGTGTAACTATGTGGTGTTGGATGTATAGCATGTGATATATGGGTATACTTATTGGTGTTACTGTACACAAAAAATCTTGCTTCATGTATCGAAACACTGCTGTAGACTTTGCAGGCACTAGCTAATTATTTACAGCAAAATAGACTATACCAAACTCATGGGCTAGCAAGCCATAGCTAGATCTTGCTACACTTTTCCCTACCTCTTCCCTTCTGAGCACTACACTAATTTTTCATTGTAAGTAGTGCACAGTATTAACACCCAAAGTAATGGAATTTACTTCTATAGATAACTGAATTGATTATTCAGGTTTGCATTCTTTTCTTATTAATATTTTTGTATCCTTATAGGATGGAGATGAAGCTGAAGGAGGGCATCGACGTCCACCATCGTCAAGCATTAGCTCCGACCATTGTCATACTCCACGATTTAGTTCCCGAGCATCGAGGCAGGCCATGATCAAGCTCTTTGTGGCATGTGGCCTCACAACAATCTTTATGGTATGATTTACATATCTGTATTTGTCTTGGAAATTTAGAGTCTTGGTAGTAGATTAGTAGCCAACAGCCATCCAAGAAGGTATTACTGTCTATCATATAAGTGTAAAAAGGAATCCTGTTAAATATTTTGCACTCTGTCATGATTGCTGGTGTTTCCTTTGTGTCTCATGAACATATAAGTTGAAATGTGAATCTTACAAATTTCTTACATTCAGTATCTACTAGTATTTTGCTGTTTAGTTCTTATTCTTGCAGTGTTAACTTTACAATTTAGAAGGCCTGGTCTGGGACTGGGCCATGATGGTGACGATCCTTGGAACCTTTAGAAGATGTATTAACATTTAACATATACTACATATTTAGTTACATACATGTTTTGTTACATAGTACAGTGGTACCTCAGTATACGTCTGCTTTGGAATAAGTCCAACTTGGTATACAGTGGACCCTCGACTAACGATCTTAATCCGTTCCAGGAGCTAGACCTTTATATGAAAAAATCGTTATTCGAAACCTTATTTCCCATAAGAAATAATGTAAATACAATTAATCCGTTCCAGACATCCAAAAATATTCACAAAAAAATACATTTCTTAAAGAATAACTATAGTTTTACATACAGAAAACACGCACAAATACTACATACAATATTAAATTTATAAATAAATATTGAAATAAACATTTAAAATAACATTTACTTACCTTTATTGAAGAGACTTGCTGGCATCTGGAAGATAGGGAGGAGGAGTGAGGGAGTGCTTAGTGTTTGGAAGGGAAATCCCCCTCCATAAAGACTTTAGGTAACAAGTCCTTATCTGGGGTTACTTCCCTTCTTTTTCTCTTAATGCCACTAGGACCAGCTTGAGAGTCACTGGATCCCTGCCTCGTGAAATAACTGTCCACAGTCCTCTGTTTCTAGCGACTCTAATACTTTCCTGAAGTGCAACATGGCTCTGTCACTGAAGTGGTTGCACAGATGGCTCAATTCAGCTTGCTCAGGGTGGTGTTTTTCAACAAAGCTTTATAACGTATTCCACATTCCACACATTTCCTTAATCACGGAAGAAGGCACCTCCTTCACTCTCTCTTCCTCCTCCTGTGAAGCAATAACCTCAGCTCTGGTCTGATGCTTTTCCAGTTCCAGCTCTTGCAGCTCTTCAGTTGTTAGCTCTACCCTGTGCTCCTCCACCAACTCTTCCACATCCTCACCACTCACCTCCAACCCCAGGCTGTTCCCCAATGCCACAATATCTTCCACAACATCTTCCACAACAGGCACAGGGTCGTCAGGGTCAGGGTCAGCCTCAAATCCTTCAAAATCCCTCTTTTCAACACAATCCGGCCACAGTGGTCTCCAAGCAGAGTTCAAAGTCCTGGAAGTCACTCCCTCCCAAGCCTTACCTATAAGGCCTATGCAATGCACGATATTGAAGTGATCTTTCCAGAACTCTCTTAGGGTCAACACAGTGTCTGAGGTCACATCAAAGCACTTCTGAAACACTGCTTTGGTGTACAGTTTCTTGAAATTTGCAATGACCTGCTGGTCCATAGGCTGGATGAGAGGAGTGGTGTTAGGAGGCAAGAACTTCACTCTGATGAAATTGAAGTTGTCAGCCAACAACTCTTGCAAGTTGTGAGGATGAGCAGGAGCATTGTCCAGTACCAGGAGGCACTTGAGTGGCAATTTCTTTTCCAGGAGGTATTTCTTCACACTAGGGCCAAACACTCCAGTCAACCAATCCATGAAAAAGTTCTTAGTGACCCATGCATTAGTGTTAGCCTTCCAATGCACACGCAAATAATTCCTGTTAACATTGTGTTTCTTGAAGGCTCTGGGATTTTTTTGTGTAAAGGTCTAGCTCCTGGAACAGATTAAGATCGTTACTCGAGGGTCCACTGTACCACTGTATTTAGATATACAGTGGTCCCTCGGTTTTCGTGCATCTCCAAACTCGAACATTTATGTAAGTGTATTTTCGTAAGTGCTGTTGCAAGTGTATTTTTGGGGGTCTGAAATAGACTAACCTACGTGACATTATTTCTTAAGGAAGTAAATTCGTTCGGTAATGGCACTTAAGCAGCATTCTGGAACGAATTTTCGGCGAAACTTAAGGAAGTAAATTCGTTCGGTAATGGCACTTGAGCAGGCTTCTGCAATGAATTTTTTCTTTAACCGGGGTTCCACTGTACTTACATAATTGTACGATTTCCAGGGTGCTCTTTACTCGGGGGTCCACTGTATATGCAGTGGAACCTCGGTACTTGAACAGCTCCCTACTCGAACAATTCAGTATTCAAACGCTTTGTTTGATAAAAAAAATTGCTCGGTAGTCAATCGTTTGTTTGGCACTTGACCAAACAAACACAACCTGCCAGAACTTCGCTGTAAACTAGTTCGTGTTTCTTCGCATTTTATGGTGTTTTTTTATATTATTTGTATAAATAAGTCACCATGGGGCCTATGAAGATTAGTGATAACAGCCAACCAAAAAGAAAATTGGCTGGGAAAAATTTGTTTGGTACTCGATCAGATCGGCTCTCAAACAGCCTTCTGGAACAAATTAAGTTCGAGTACCGAAGTTCCATTGTATTTAGATACATATTCTCCTTCACTCGGGATAAGTGAGGATGTTGCAGGTTGGAGGGCCATCTGAGCAGTGATGTCAGCATTCTTCTGGCAAGACAGCAAGTGAATGAATGATGGTGAATGCATTTCCTCATTTTAATCATCCTACCTCACTGGGAGACGGTTTGTTAAAAAGAATGTTAATATTTGACATTTTAAATGCGATCAATGTACTACCTGCTTTATTTTTATAATTTGGTTACATTTATTATTCCATAAAATAGGAGAAAAAAATGCACATTGGTTTGGACATGCTAAAAGTTAAGTCGAGTAAAGTAGTTAGAAGTTGCGCATAGAGGTAAAGGGTCTAGTAATGTGAAGTTATACAACAGCGAGGACGAGGGGCTGTTTGGGAAAAAGAAAAGGCTTGAGACGCAAGTATTAATAACATTTCCATGTGGTTTTTCTGTTGTATTGTGGAGGTAATGACATCACAAGTGTAGATTCAGTTGATAAACAGATGGCATCCAACTGTGGTACTTTGTTGCACTACTTTACTCACACCTAACCCACAAATTGGAGGGAATGATAGGTAGGAGTCATCTCAGGAAGGGTTGGAGGGAGGTTTTGAATGGTAGATGCATGCATTCGGCATGTGTGTAAGCATGTTAGATCAAAGTGGAGACCAGTGGTGTGAAAGCAAATCAACATTTATTCCAGGATTTTGAGAAACCCATAATGCACTGTGGACCTAGCTTGTCTTAGATTCTTTTCAAATGTGTGAGGAGGTTTTTGGAGACCCAAACAGTTGAGCAGAGGCCAAAAATGTCAGCAGATGGTGTATTTGAAAGCATAAAAAATTGTGTACTAGTACAATAAACACAATTTAAGCGTTAAAGAAAAGTCAAAAGAGGAAGTGTTATATATTCCTTTGAGAGACTGCAGTACATATATTATTAATGGCTTTACATAGTTGCACCATTGAATATGTTCTTAAATAATCAGTTGTTACTGTGGTCATGTTTTTATTGGCATAACATTAATAGAGTTAAGTTTAAAATGTTATTCATATTTTGCACCAACAGATTACAGAATGTATAGGAGGATACCTGGCAAACAGTATTGCTATTATGTCTGATGCTGCTCACTTACTCAGCGATCTGACATCATTCATTGTATCCTTAGTAGCAATATACCTTGCCATGCAACCTGCTTCAAAGAAAATGAACTATGGGTACCACAGAGCAGGTTAGTTGGGATTTACTTTTTATTTATATATTCTAAGTAGAGCTATTTTAATGTTTATATGAATACTGTGCTGCCAAAACTTCAACAACAACATTGTCATAATTTTAACGCACTGACCAACTCGCTTACTTTTTTAGTCTGTTTTTCAGGTTGTACCTAGATGGATTGTACTCAGTTATTCAATTTTGCTGTCAGTATTTTCATAACATTTTGTACCAATTTCATAATAGTTCAATGTACAGTACTTTGTGTAAGTACTCTCTGCTGTTTACATTGCTGCAGCTTTCACAATTATAAAAACTTGTTCTTAAAAAACACTTGTCTTTATTATGCATTTCTACAGATAATCAAAGAAAGGGCAAATATGTAATAGCATGCATGGATTTTGTTTCAAATGTACTTTAATAAATCTGACATAACAGGGAAATTTTAATCCCCCCCCTCCCCCAAAAAAAAAATTGAAGCCTGTGGTGTTAACTTCAAAATAAATAATTTAACTTATAAAACAATTTATTCTATCAATTAAATCTATGTGTCTCCAAGATTTAGAAAAAATCATATTTGATAATAGAAAGTAACCTTTCACTAGCCTGAATGATTCTAGGAATTTAATAGTTTAATACCAATTCATGGAATCATCAGTAACAAATTTTAACTACACTTACAGTGTTATACTGTTTTTAGAAGGGAGTGTAGCTAACAGTGCAGTAATAGATTTATCTGATATTACACATACTTATTTATCCATATTTATTTTCCAGAGGTGTTGGGAGCAGTAGTGAGTGTTCTCATCATCTGGGTAATCACTGGCATCCTGGTCTATGCTGCAATTCAGAGAGTCATCTCCATGGAATTTGAGGTGGAAGCAGATACTATGATTATTGTATCTGCTCTAGGTGTTGTTATTAATATCATGTAAGTCTTAATTTTTTTTTTATGATTTTACTTAGGTGAGTGTTGATTAACACGTTTTGCTTTAGTTTGACATTTCATTTCACATTATTTATAGTAGAGTACTATATTAACAATAAATACACAAAAAATATTGTTGCTGTATTCACATTAAACACAAAAAAGTATTGCAATGGGTATTGCAGATGGGTTTATGAAGGATAAGGTTAACCATAGAATTGATGAAGGAAAAAAAGTGAGTGGTGCGCTGAGGTATCTGTGGAAACAAAAAACATTATCCACAGAGGCAAAGAAGGGAATGCACGAAAGTATAGTGGTACCAAAACTCTTATATGGGTGTGAAGCATGGGTTGCAAATGCTGCAGCGAGGAGGCGGCTGGAGGCAGTAGCGATGTCCTGTCTAAGGGCAATGTGTGGTGTAAATATTATGCAGAAAATTCAGTGTAGAAATTAGGAGGTGTGGAGTTACTAAAAGTATTAGTCAGAGGGCTGAAGAGGGGTTGTTGGGGGGTTTGGTCATTTAGAGAGAATTAATCAAAATAGAATGACTTGGAGAGCTTATAAATCTGTAGAAGAAGGAAGGCTTGGTAGGGGTCGTCCTCGAAAAGGTTGGAGGGAGGGGGTAAAGGAGGTTTTTTGGGCGAGGGGCTTGAACTTCCAGTAAGCATGTGTGAGCGTGTTAGATAGGAGTGAATGGAGACAAATGGTTTTTGGGACCTGACGAGCTGTTGGAGTGTGAGCAGGGTAATATTTTGTGAAGGGATTCAGGGAAACTGGTTAGCCGGTCTTGAGTCCTGGAAATGGGAAGTACAATGCCTGCACTTTAACCCTTTCAAGGTTATTGACATACTAGTACGGCTTACGCCCTGGGGTTATTGACATACTAGTACGCCTAAATTCTAGCGCCCTCAAATCAAGCAGATACAGGCTGTTAGGCCTAGATGTGATAGAATGGGTCTGTGCGGTCAGTGTGCACAGTATAAAAAAATTCCTGCACCACACAGTGCATAATGAGGAAAAGAAAACTGACCGTATTTTTGGTTTAAAACAGCGACATTCCAGTCTATTTTCGTATGGTATTTATTGATGTATTCTCGTTTTCTTGGTCTCATTTGATAGAATGGAAGATATATTACAGAAATAGAGATGATTTTGATTAGTTTGACAATGACAAGTACCTAGAAATTGAGCTCAAAGTAGCGAAAATGTTCGATTTTTGACGATGTTCAAGAGTAAACAAATCACACCATGCGTCCAATACACATCAACTGGCGAGTCTAATATTCATGCACAAGTGCTCTGATATTGTTTATACCATTTTTACAATGATGCAGTTGTATACATAACAGTAAATCTTTTATTTTTTTGTGAGAATAAAAATTCAAAATGATAAGCAAAAGTAATGTAAGAGGGGCCTGGAAACATGACTAATGAACAGATATGTTATTTTAGTGCCAGGAATGTCTGCCTTGTTTATTCTGGACCCTATTTTGAAATTGGCATTGTTTGAAATTTGTGTGAAATTGGCCAAATTGCCATTTTCTGACCACTATTTTGGGTAGTTGTAATTGGTAAATAGGTGGTTTCTTGTACTCAATCGATAGAAGAAATGTAGTTCTAGCGAAATAGCTATAATTTTAGTAGACTGAAACATTGAAATTTGCCGAAAATAGGGCTCAAAGTGGGCGAAATCGCCGATGCGTAAATGTCATCCATACCGATAAATTCGCGAAAGCATAATTCTGTTAGTTTTCGATTAAATTTCATAATTTTTGTGGCGTTATGACCGGAAAAAGATTCTCTATCATTTCATAAGAATTTTTTTTTTTTTTTTTTTAATTCTTGGACCCTGAGAACTAGTTTTGGAGACCCCCTTGGACCCTGAAAGGGTTAAAGGAGGGGTTTGGGATATTGGCAGTTTGGAGGGACTTCTAAACTGTCATATCTGAGCGACTGCAAAATCAGTGATTGTGTATGAGTGAGGTGAAAGTGTTGAAAAAAAAATTCATGACACGTGTCGTTAGAGGCGATTAATATGCTTGGACCAAGAGGCTAGTAACATTTTTCTTCTGCATAAATTGCTAAATTATTTTTATCATCAGGGAGCGCTAAACCCTTAGGGATTATACAGCGCCTGTGGATAAGGCGATGGAAGGTATTCAGGCTCAATTCAGGGAACTGGAGCAAAATTCCAATTCCCTATATCAAGAGCCCCTCACCAGCATCAAGGAACCTCCCTTGAGGGGTCTAAATGTAAAAAGAAGAAAACTTTATGAAAGTTTCTTTTTCTTTGGGTCAACCTGCATCTGTGGAAATGGCCAGTTTGTTAAAAAATATATATATATATTCGTGACAATTTTTGCATTCCTATGCTTTATAAGGTTTTGATGACACTCAGACTATGCTTAAACCCCTTTTGATATCCTTAATGTAACAAGTCATATTTTCCACTCCATAACATATGGTTAATCTGTCAGCATAGGCTTGTTACCAGTGGCAAATGATTGAAAGTGGAGAATTGCACAAGGGTTTCCCTTTCAAACACAGTCTTTGACCCTTCCTTCATAGATCTAGACTATCTATCTATCTATCAACACGTCGGCCATTTCCCACCGAGGCAGGGTGGCCCAAAAGGAAAAACGAAAGTCTCTCCTTTTACACTTAGTAATATATACAGGAGAAGGGGTTACTAGCCCCTTGCTCCCAGCACTTTAGTCGCCTCTCACGACACGCACGGCCCACGGAGGAAGAATTCTATTCCACTTCCCCATGGAGAAGAGGAAATAAGAACTAGTAAGAAAATAGAAGAAAACCCAGAGGGGTGTGTATATATATATATATGCTTGTACATGAATGTGTAGTGTGATCTAAGTGTAAGTATAAGTAGCAAGATGTACCTGAAATCTTGCATGTTTATGAGACAGAAAAAAGACACCAGCAATCCTACCATCATGTAAAACAATTACAGGCTTTTGTTTTACACTCACTTGGCAGGACGGTAGTACCTCCCTGGACAGTTGCTGTCTACCAACCTACTACCTAGAAGATCTAGACTGGATCTCTCTAATTTTAATAGCTTTACTCAAAATTAATAGCCTCATAAGATGTGCTCATGTGTCATATTTTATGTTCCCTCTTTCCCTACAGGTGACTTGGTCATCATTAAGGAAAAACATACAGTGGTACCTCGAGTTACGATATTTTTTCGTTCGAGAATGCTGTTCAAGTGCCATTACCAAACGAATTTATCCCCATAAGGAATAATGTAAAATAGACTAGTCCTTTTACACCCCCAAAAATATACCTACAAAAGCATTTAAAAAAATAAACTTACATAAAAGGGCGATTTTGGGGACCATCGTAACTCGAGGTACCACTGTACTTGTATTGTCTATAAGTCTTAGGTATAGTTGGGTTGTTTCTGGTGGATTATCAGACATCACAAAGCTTAGAATATTACCTTTGACAAATGAAGAGGGCTATCTGTACCGCCATAGTATTGACAAGTGTACAGTGGACCCTCGATTTTCGTTCAAAATTCTTTCCAGAATGCTGTTCAAGTGCTGTTACCGAACAAATTTTTTCCCATAAGGACAAATGTAAATTAGATTAGTCGTTTCAGACCCCCAAAAATACACTTACAGAAGCTCTTACAAAAATACACTTACATAATTGTTCGAGTTTGGAGATGAACGAAAACCGAGGGTCCACTGTACTTCCCTTTTAATTTAAGTTCTTGTAACAAGCTAATAGAATGATTGAGCCAACAGATATAGTTGAATTTGTGTTTTAATACCAATGAAGGGTTCTTCATCCAAATAATTGGACCTACAGGCAAATCACTCTCCCCTTTCTCAGGTTAAACTTGATTGCCTCCCATTTACTGTGTGATCCATGTATGTTTTGTGCTTTCCCATGAGGATAATAATGTAAGGGTGTTGGGAAGGGGTGTGAGATTGAAAGGTCTTGAATCTGATACAAAATGGGAGTTATCCCAGTTATTTTTGCTGATGTGATTCTTTTAGGGGATTCTGAAGACAAACTGCAATGGTTGGTGGATGAATTTGAGGGAATGTAAAGGAGATTAAAAGTAAATGCAAGAAATAGCAAGGTGATGAGGGCAACATAAATTTTAGATGATAGATTGAATATCAGATTGTAGGGAGGGAATATGGAATAACTTAATTTTTTTTTTTTCAACAAGTCGGCCATCTCCCACCGAGGCAGGGTAACCCAAAAAGAAAATACGTACTTTCATCATTGTCAAACACTTTCACTTCACTCATACATAATCACTGTCTTTGCAGAGGCGCTCAGATACGACAGTTTAGAAGTCCCTCCAAACTGTCAATATCCCAAACCCCTCCTTTAAACTGCAGGCATTGTACTTCCCATTTCCAGGACTCAAGTCCTGCTAACCAGTTTCCCTGAATCCCTTCGTCTCCATTCACTCCTATCTAACATGCTCACGCACGCTTGCTGGAAGTCCAAGCCCCTCGCCCACAAAACCTCCTTTACCCCCTCCCTCCAACCTTTTCGAGGACAACCCCAACCCTGCCTTCTTTCCCCTACAGATTTATATGTTCTCCAAGTCATTCTACTTTGATCTACAGTGGTACCTTGAGTTACGAGCTTAATTCATTTCAGAATGCTGTTCGGGTGCCGATACCAAATGAATTTGTTCCCATAAGGAATAATGTAAATTAGATTAATCCATTTTAGACGCCCCAAAAATACACTTACAAAAGCACTTATAGAAATGCACTTACATAATTGTTCGAGTTTGGAGCTGCTCGTATGTTGAGGTACCACTGTATTCTATCTAAATGGCCAAACCCCCTCAATAACCCTTCTTCAGCCCTCTGACTAGTACTTTTAGTAACTCCACACCTCCTCCTAATTTCCACACTCCGAATTCTCTACATAATATTTACACCACACATTGCCCCTAGACAGGACATCTCCACTGCCTCCAGTTGGCACCTCGCTGCAGCATTTACAACCCAACCTTCACACCCATATAAGAGTGTTGGTACCACTATACGTACTTTCATACATTCCCTTCTTTGCCTCCATGGATAACGTTTTTTTTTTTTGTCTCCACAGATACCTCAACGCACCACTCACCTTTTTTCCTTCATCAATTCTATGGTTAACCTCATCCTTCATAAACCCATCTGCTGACAAGTCAACTCCCAAATATCTGAAAACATTCACTTCTTCCATACTCCCTCTCTCCAATGTGATATCCAATTTTTCTTTATCTAAATCGTTTGATACCCTCTTCACCTTACTCTTATCTATGTTCACTTTCAACTTTCTACCTTTACACACCATCCCAAACTCATTCACTAACCTTTGCAACTTTTCTTTAGAATCTTCCATAAGCACAGTATCATCAGCAAAAAGTAACTGTCAATTTCCATTTTGTACTTGATTCCCCATAATTTAATCTCACCCTCTCCCCAACACCCTAACATTTACAGTGGACCCTCGGTTAACGAAATTAATCCGGTCCAGGAGCTATTACTTAATCTGAATCTTTCGTTATCTGAAACCTTATTTCCCATAAGAAATAATGTAAATACAATTAATTTGTTCCACAAAAAAATAATCACTCAAAAAAAAAAACAATAACATTTACTTACCTTTATTGAAGAGTTGCAAGCATCTGGAAGGTAGAGTTGCTGACAGGGGCAGGGTGTTAATGGTTGGAAGGAAATCCCCTCCAAAAGGACTTCAGGTAACAAGTCCCTCTCTGGGGTTACTTCCTTCTTTTTCTTTTAATGCATGCCTGCTACACTCCCTGCATGCCTGCTACAGCACTCCCTGCATGCCTGCTACACTCCCTGCATGCCTGCTACACTCCCTGCATGCCTGCTCACTCCCTGCATGCCTGCTACACTCCCTGCATGCCTGCTACACTCCCTGCATGCCTGCTACACTCCTGCTTGCACTCCGCCTGCTACACTCCCTGCATGCCTGCACCTCCTGCATGCCTCTACACTCCCTGCATGCCTGCTACACTCCCTGCATGCCTGCTACACTCCCTGCATGCCTGCTACACTCCCTGCATGCCTGCTACCTCCCTGCATGCCTGCTACACTCCCTGCATGCCTGCTACACTCCCTGCATGCCTGCTACACTCCCTGCATGCCTGCTACACTCCCTGCATGTCCTCTGCAGCCCCCCTGCATCCTGCTCACCCCCCTGCATGCCTGCTACACTCCCTGCATGCCTGCTACACTCCCTGCATGCCTGCTACACTCCTGCATGCCTGCTACACTCCCTGCATGCCTCTACACTCCCTGCATGCCTGCTACACTCCCTGCATGCCTGCTACACTCCCTGCATGCCTGCTACACTCCCTGCATGCCTGCTACACTCCTCTGCATGCCTGCTACACTCCTGCATGCCTGCTACACTCCCTGCATGCCTGCTACACTCCCTGCATGCCTGCTACACTCCCTGCATGCCTGCTACACTCCCTGCATGCCTGCTACACTCCCTGCATGCCTGCTACACTCCCTGCATGCCTGTCACTTGCTACACTCCCTGCATGCCTGCTACACTCCCTGCATGCCTGCTACACTCCCTGCATGCCTGCTACACTCCCTGCATGCCTGCTACACTCCCTGCATGCCTGCTACACTCCCTGCTCATGCCTGCTGCACTCCCTGCATGCCTGCTACACTCCCTGCATGCCTGCTACACTCCCTGCATGCCTGCTACACTCCCTGCATGCCTGCTACACTCCCTGCATGCCTGCTACACTCCTGCATGCCTGCTACACTCCCTGCATGCCTGCTACACTCCCTGCATGCCTGCTACACTCCCTGCATGCCTGCTACACTCCCTGCATGCCTGCTACACTCCCTGCATGCCTGCTACACTCCCTGCATGCCTGCTGCACTCCTGCATGCCTGCATGCCTCCTGCATGCCTGCTACACTCCCTGCATGCCTGCTACACTCCCTGCATGCCTGCTACACTCCCTGCATGCCTGCTGCACTCCCTGCATGCCTGCTACACTCCCTGCATGCCTGCTACACTCCCTGCATGCCTGCTACACTCCTGCATGAATGCTACACTCCCTGCATGAATGCTACACTCTCTGCATGAATGCTACACTCCCTGCATACCTGCTACCACTGGGGTGCCACTAGGAAGCTTCTTTGGACCCATGGTGACTTATTTCACAGTGACAATCACTAAACCACCAAAAAAGACACCAAATATATTGTGAACCTTTGAAAGAGCGCGCTAGGTAATGTTCTCTCAATGGTAAACAACGCTTCACTGGCGTCCTGCGCTTGCGCGGAGCAGGCGGACACGTCTAATACCTTTCGGTAACCGAGGAATTTTCGCTAACCGATTCCGAAAAAGCTTACGTTTTCCGAAACTTTCGTTAACGGGACCTTTCGTTAACCGAGGGTCCACTGTACTTCTTTTACAACCCCATCTTTTTTCTTCTTTTTTTTTCAACGAGTCGGCCGTCTCTCACCGAAGCAGAGTGACCCAAAAAGAAAATACTTTCATCATCATTCAACACTTTCACCTCACTCTTACATAATCACTATCTTTGCAGAGGAGCTCAGATATGACAGTTCAGAAGTCCCTCCAAACTGTCAATATCCCAGACACCACCTTTAAAGTGCAGGCATTGTACTTCCCATTCCCAGGACTCAAGTCCGGCTAAAATCTATAATAACAACCCCATCTATAAATATATTAAACAACCATGGTGACATTACACATCCCTGTCTATGACCTACTTTTACCAAGAAGTAATCTCCCTCTCTCCTACACACCCTAACCTGAGCTTCACTATCCTCATAAAAACTCTTTACAGCATTTAGTAACTTACTACTTATCCCATGCACTTTAAATATCTGCCACATTGCTCCCCAATCCCCTAGATATATTTAGATATTTTATGAAGGATGAGGTTAACCATAGAATTGATGAAGGAAAAAAAGGTGAGTGGTGCATTGAGGTATCTGTGGAGACAAAAAACGTTATCCATGGAGGCAAAGAAGGGAATGTACAAAAGTATAGTGGTACCAACACACTTATATGGGTGTGAAGCTTGCAGCGAGGAGGCAGTGGAGATGTCCTGTCTAAAGGCAATGTGTGGTGTAAATATTATGCAGAGAATTCGGAGTGTGGAAATTAGAAGGAGGTGTTGGAGTTACTAAAAGTATTAGTCAGAGGGCTGAAGAGGGGTTGTTGAGGTTGGTTTGGTCATTTAGAGAGAATGGAACAAAGTAGAATGACTTGGAGAGCGTATAAATCTGTAGAGGAAGGTAGGTGGGGTAGGAGTCATTCTCAAAAAGGTTGGAGGGAGGGGGTTTTGTAGGCGAGGGGCTTGGACTTCCAGCAAGCATGCGTGAGCGTGTTGGATAGGAGTGAATGGAGACGAATGGTTTTTGGGACCTGACGAGCTGTTGGAGTGTAAGCAGGGTGATATATTGTGAAGGGATTCAGGGAAACCGGTATGCCGGACTTGAGTCCTGGAAATGGGAAGTACAATGCCTGCACTTTAAAGGAGGGGTTTGGGATATTGGCAGTTTGGAGGGACTTTTAAACTGTCGTATCTGAGCGCCTCTGCAAAGACAGTGATCATGTATGAGTGAGGAAAGTATTTTCTTGGGGGGTTTTCTTTCTTTTTGGGTCACCCTGCCTTGCTGGGAAACAGCCTATATGTTAAAAAAAAAAAAATATTAAGATATTTTCTCCATGGGAAAGTGGAATAGAATTCTTCCTCCATAAACCATGTGACTAAAATGCTGGGAGCTAGGAGCTAGTAACCCCTTCTCCTGTATACATTACTAAATTTAAAGAGAGAAACTTTCGTTTTTCTTTTTTAGGTAACCCTGCCTTGGTAGGATATGGCCAGTTCATTGAAGAAAAAAAAAAGGGAAAAAATTTAGATATTTGGGAGTGGATATGGCAGAAGATGGGTTTGTGAAAGTGAATCATAGAATAGATGAAGGAAAAAAGGTGAGTGGAGTGTTGAAGTATGTGGAAACAAAGTTTATAGAGATGAAAAGGGAATGTACTTAGGTGTATAGTGGTACAAACATTTTCGTATGGGTGTGAAACATGGGCTTTGAATGCTGCATTGAGGAGGAGGCTAGAGGCAGCAGAGATGTCATGTTTGAGAGGAGTGTGTTATGTGAATACCATGCAAAGAATTCGGAGGGGTTGTTGAGGTAGTTTGAGCATGTAGAGAGGAATGATAGGTTTATAAAGTTGTATAAATCTGGGGTGGAAGGTAGAAGGGAAAGAGGGCATCCCAGGAACAGTTGGGGAGTTTTAGGGGATTGAACATCTATCAGGCTTGTGTGAGCATGTTAGATAGGAGTGAGTTCAGTCAAGTGGTTTTTAATGGACATGTTTTGGAATGTGAACAAGGTAACTTTTATGAAGGGATTCATGGAAACTGGTTAGATAGACTTTAGCCCTAGAAGTGGGAACAGCAGTGCCCAAACTCTGAAAGAGGGGTGGGGGATTTTGCAGTTGGTTGGTAATCTGATTGTGATGTCAGCACAGTTCTTTCTGGAAAGTCTGCAACTGAGTGAATGTGTTATCTTCCTTGGGTCACCCTTCCCTGGCAGGAGACGGCCACTGAGTTAAAAACAAAATTATGTGAGGGGTTTTTAGTTGGTATTATTCTGGCAGAGAAACCACTACTCATTGCATGGAGAACCTTTAACACTTATGGCTGTTACTTGTGAGTGGGAGCTAAGCATGTTCTGTAGGTCATCTGACCCACTGTATTTTTTGGAAACTTCTTTTCCTTTGTCTAGGGTTAGCATTTTACCATCAAAATTTTAATGTTGGATAATATGTAAATATAACTGAACCTTAAGATAATTTCTTAAAATTGATTACTGGATTTCATGAAGTTTTGAAGATGTATACATCTAGTTTGTGTCATTAATCAGTGAGAACAACATTTGTTTGTGTTGAAAAGAATATATTTTAAGCAAGGTACTGATAAAAAGAAATTTAACACTTTGTTAGATGCTTGCCTATGCAGATTAACATTTTTTATTATAGCATACTTGTCCTTTAACATGAAATGTTACTTTTCAGTCTTGGTGTTGTGCTTCATGCAGGCAGTGGTGGACACGGTCACAGTCATGGAGGTCGGGGTCATAGTCACAGTCAGAGTGGACGTGGTGCTTCATATGATCAAGATGCACCTAATAATAATATAAACATCAGAGCAGCCTTCATTCACGTATTAGGGGATTTAATACAAAGCATTGGCGTTTTAATAGCTGCTTATATTATTAGATTTTATGTAAGTGCTACATTTAAATATTTTAATAATTTTTTAATATAGAAATGGTCAGTTAGTTTTTTTTGTGTGTGTGTGCATGCACACGTATTGTGTCATTAATACTGTATATAGTACAGTGGACCCCCGAGTATCGGCCGTAATCCGTTCCAGGAGCTAGGCCTTAACTCGAACTGGCCAAAAGTCAATCCATTATTTTCCATAAGAAATAATGTAAATACAATTAATCCGTTCCAGACGCCCAAAAATATTCACAAAAAATAATTTTTTTAAAGAATAACTATAGTTTTACATACAAACAACACATCATAACACATAATAGCATCTGGAAGATAGGGAGGAGGAGTGAGGGAGGGCTTAGTGTTTGGAAGGGAAATCCCCCTCCATAAGGACTTCAGGTATCAAAGCCCTATCGGGTTACTTCCCTTCTTGGTCTTTTAATGCCACTAGGACCAGCTTGAGAGTCACTGGACCCCTGTCTCGCAAAATAACTGTCCACAGTCCTCTGTTTCTGGCGCCTCTTTAACATGTTCCTGAAGTGCAGATATGGCTTATTTCAGCTTGCTCAGGGTGGTATTTTTCAACAAATTCCTGCACCTTATTCAACATTGAACAAATTTCCTTAATCTCAGTTCGATGGTGTTCCTCACTTCCTTTACCACAGGGGTGCCACTAGGAAGCTTCTTTGGACCCATGGTGACTTATTTCACAGTGACAATCAATAAACAATGGTAGTAGGTTGGTAGACAGCAACCACCCAGGGAGGTACTACCGTCCTGCCAGGTGACTGTGAAACAGAAACCTGAAACTGTTTTACATGATGGTAGGATTGCTGGTGTCTTTTTTCTGTCTCATAAACACGCTGGATAACAGGTATATCTAGCTACTTCTACTTACACTTTAGGTCACACTACACTGGCATACACATGCATATATATACATACACACATCTAGGTTTTTCTTCTTTTTCTTAATAGCTCTTGTTCTTTTTATTTTCTCTATTGTCCATGGGGAAGTGGAAAAGAATCTTTCCTCCGTAAGCCATGCGTGTCGTATGAGGCGACTAAGATGCCGGGAGCAATGGGCTAGTAACCCCTTCTCCTGTACAAATCTACTAAAAACGAGAAGAAAAACTTTATAAAATTGGGTTGTCTGAATGTGCGTGGATGTAGTGCGGATGATAAGAAAGAGATGATTGCCGATGTTATGAATGAAAAGAAGTTGGATGTCCTGGCCCTAAGCGAAACAAAGCTGAAGGGGTAGGCGAGTTTCAGTGGGGAGAAATAAATGGGATTAAGTCAGGAGTATCTGAGAGAGTTAGAGCTAAGGAAGGGTAGCAATAATGTTGAAGGATCAGTTATGGAAGGAAAAGGGAATATAAATGTGTAAATTCAAGGATTATGTGGATTAAAATAAGGGTCGGATGCGAAAAGTGGGTCATAATAAGCGTGTATGCACCTGGAGAAGAGAGGAGTGTAGAGGAGAGAGAGATTTTGGGAGATGTTAAGCGAATGTATAGGAACTTTTGAACCAAATGAGAGAGTAATTGTGGTAGGGACCTAAATGCTAAAGTGGGAGAAACATGCAGAGAGGGTGTAGTAGGTAAGTTTGGGGTGCCAGGTGTAAATGATAATGGGAGCCCTTTGATTGAACTTTGTATAGAAAGGGTTTAGTTATAGGTAATACATATTTTAAGAAAAAGAGGATAAATAAGTATACAAGATATGATGTAGGGCGTAATGACAGTAGTTTGTTGGACTATGTATTGGTAGATAAAAGACTGTTGAGTAGACTTCAGGATGTACATGTTTATAGAGGGGCTACAGATATATCAGATCACTTTTTAGTTATAGCTACAGTGGGAGTAAAAGGTAGATGGGATACAAGGAAAATAGAATCAGTAAGTAAAAGAGAGGTGAAGGTTTATAAACTAAAAGAGGAGGCAGTTAGGGTAAGATATAAACAACTATTGGAGGATAGATGGGCTAGTGAGAGTGTAGGCAATGGGGTCGAAAATGTATGGGGTAGATTTAAAAATGTAGTGTTAGAGTGTTCAGCAGAAGTTTGTGGTTACAGGCGAGTGGGTGCAGGAGGGAAGAGGAGCGATTGGTGGAATGATGATGTAAAGAGAGTAGTAAGGGAGAAAAAGTTAGCATATGAGAGGTTTTTACAAAGTAGAAGTGATGCAAGGAGGGAAGAGTATATGGAGAAAAAGAGAGGTTAAAAGAGTGGTGAAGCAATGTAAAAGAGAGCAGATGAGAGAGTGGGTGAGATGTTATCAGCAAATTTTGTTGAAAATAAGAAAAAGTTTTGGAATGAGATTAATAAGTTGAGGAAGCCTAGAGAACAAATGGATTTGACAGTTAAAAATAGGAGAGGAGAGTTATTAAATGGAGAGTTAGAGGTATCGGGAAGATGGAGAGAATATTTTGAGGATTTGTTAAATGTTGATGAAGACAGGAAGCTGTGATTTCGTGTAGGGCAAGGAGGAATAACATCTTGTAGGAGTGTGGAAGAGCCAGTTGTGGGTGTAGGGGAAGTTCGTGAGGCAGTGGGTAGAATGAAAGGGGGTAAGGCAGCTGGATTGATGGGATAAAGATAGAAATGTTAAAAGCAGGTGGGGATATAATTTTGGAGTGGTTGGTGCTATTATTTAATAAATGTATGGAAGAGGGTAAGGTACCTAGGGATTGGCAGAGAGCGTGTATTGTTCCTTTGTATAAAGGCAAAGGGGACAAAAGAGAGTGCAAAAATTATAGGGGAATAAGTCTGTTGAGTGTACCTGGTAAAGTGTATGGTAGAGTTATTATTGAAAGAATTAAGAGTAAAACAGAAAGCAGGATAGCAGATGAACAAGGGGGCTTTAGGAAAGGTAGGGGTGTGTAGACCAAGTGTTTACAGTGAAACATATAGGTGAACAGTATTTGGATAAGGGTAAAGATGTTTTTGTGGCTTTTATGGATTTGGAAAAGGCGTATGATAGGGTAGATAGGGGGCAATGTGGCAGATGTTGCAGGTGTATGGAATAGGAGGAAGGTTACTGAAAGCAGTGAAGAGTTTTTATGAGGATAGTGAGGCTCAGGTTAGAGTGTGTAGGAGGAAGGGGACTATTTCCCAGTAAAAGTGGGCCTTAGACAAGGATGTGTGATGTCACCGTGGTTGTTCAATATATTTATAGATGGGGTTGTAAGAGAAGTGAATGCGAGGGTCTTGGCAAGAGGTGTTGGGCTAAAAGATAAAGAAGCAAATACAAAGTGGGAGTTGTCACAGTTGTTTTTGCTGATGACACTGTGCTTTGGGAGATTCTGAAGAGAAGCTGCAGAGGTTGGTGGATGAATTTGGTAGGTGTGTAAAAGAAGAAAATTGAAAGTGAATATAGGAAAGAGTAAGGTGATGAGGATAACAAAAGAATAGGTGACGAAAGATTGGATATCAGATTGGAGGAGAGAGTATGGAGGAGGTGAATGTATTCAGATATTTGGGAGTGGACATGTCGCGGATGGGTCTATGAAGGATGAGGTGAATCATAGAATTGATGAGGGGAAAAGGGTGAGTGGAGCACTTGGAGTCTGTGGAGACAAAGAACCTTGTCCATGGAAGTAAAGAGGGAATGTATGAGAGTATAGTTATACCAACGCTCTTATATGGGTGTGAAGCATGGGTGATGAATGTTGCAACGAGGAGAAGGCTGGAGGCAGTGGAGATGTCATGTCTGAGGTCAATGTGTGGTGTGAATATAATGCAGAGAATTCGGAGTTTGGAAATTAGGAGGAGGTGGGATTACCAAAACGATTGTCCAGAGAGCTGAGGAGGGTTGTTGAGGTGGTTTAGACATGTAGAGAGAATGGAACGAGACAGAGTGACTTCGAGAGTGTATAAATCTGTAGTGGAGGGAAGGCGGGGTAGGGGTCGGCCTAGGAAAGGTTGGAGGGAGGGGTAAAGGAGGTTTTGTGGCGAGGGGCTTGGACTTCCAGCAAGCATGTGTGAGCGTGTTTGATAGGAGTGAATGGAGGCATATGGTTTTAATACTTGACGTGCTGTTGGAGTGTGAGCAAAGTAACATTTATGAAGGGATTCAGGGAAACGCAGGTACGGACTTGAGTTCTGGAGATGGGAAGTACAGTGCCGGCACTCTGAAGGAGGGGTTAATGTTGCAGTTTATAACTGTAGGTAAAGACCTTCTGGCAAGACAGTGATGGAGTGAATGATGATGAAAGTTTTTTTTTCGGGCCACCCTGCCTTGGTGGAATCGCCGATGTGTTAATAAAAAAATAAAAAAAAAATCAATAAACAATCAAACACAATAAAATTATTGTGAAATGTTTGAATGAGCACGTTGGCTCATGACGCCTGGCGGGGAGGCGTGCAAGCGCGGGCAGGTGGACAGGTCTGGTACGCGGGCCGAAACTCGGGGAAACAGCCGATAGCTGGGGAAAAATTGGGCCGAAAAAAGCAACTGAAACTCGAGTCGGCCGATACTCAGACCGGCTGATAGTTGGGGGTCCACTGTAATAATATCTTTATTTACTACAAGTACATGTACATGATATACAGGCCTAGCTGACATCAATGACATAGTACTACTATATAAAAAGCCCCTTGTTAATTTAAGCTAACAGAATCCTTGTTCTTCAACTCTATATCCTTGGTTAGGCCTCATTTAGATTATGTTGCACAGTTCTGGTCACTGTATTACAGAATGGATATAAATGCACTGGAAAACGTATAGAGGAGGATGACAAAGTTGATCCCACGTATCCGAAATCTTCCCTATGAGGATAGACTGTGAGCCCTGAATCTGCACTCTCTAGAAAGCCGTAGAATTAGGGGGGGGATGTGATTGAGGTGTATAAATGGAAAAAAGGAATAAATAAAGGGGATGTAAATAGCGTGCTAAAAATATCTAGCCTAGACAGGACACGCAGCAATGGATTTAAGTTGGAAAAATTCCGATTCAGGAAGGATGTAGGAAAGCACTGGTTTGGTAATAGAGTTGTGGATGAGTGGAACAAACTCCCGAGTACTGTCATAGAAGCTAAGACGTTTTGTAGTTTTAAAAATAGGTTAGATAAATACATGAGTGGGTGTGGGTGGGTGTGAGTTGGACCTGACCAGCTTGTGCTACTAGGTCAGTTGCCGTGCTTCTTCCTTAGGAAATGGGACCTGACCTGACTACCTTAATGCATTGGCTTAAGCCGGTGAGTGAATTGGACCTGCCTCGCATGGACCAGTAGGCCTGCTGCAGTGTTCCTTCTTTCTTATGTTCTTATAACGTGTTTCTACTTCTGTTCTCATTAAAAAATAGTCATTTTTGATGTTTACTCACTTTGTTCTCAGGCTTTTGAGTAGTTCTGCACTTTTTTCATGCTGTTCGCTCCCTCCCCTTTCCCTTCAAATTAATGGTTGAATCTTGGGTTTTTATCTATTCCTCTTTGGGCTAGTACTGGTAGACATTGTATGTTGCCTCTTGCTTATTTGCTTGAAAATTATCCTAGTTTCCTGGGATGCCCATTTTTTTTTTTTGGACCCTTTCAGGTTTTGCCTTATTTATAGAAGTGAGGCTTCCACATTGGTCTTGTGTTTAAGGTGAAATTTCTATTGAATGTGAGTGTTTTTTAATTTTGTCTTTATATTGAAGAGTATGTATGTATTCGCTTGAGGAAACTGTATTTGGGTAATGGTTGCTCTTAAATGTAACCATACTTATTTATATTTTGGAAAGTTAGATTTTGATAGTGAGAGGAATATGATATTTACATTACTTTTTTTTCCTCTCTTACAGCCCCAGTGTAAAGTAGCAGATCCTATCTGCACCTTCATATTCTCTGTCTTAGTGATGATAACAACAGTGCCTATACTGAAGGATTTGGGTACTGTTTTGATGGAAGGCATGCCACCTGGGATTGACTATGCTGCAGTCTGCTCTAACCTCACAGCATTACCAGGGGTGAAAATGGTTCACTCTCTACATGTTTGGGCACTTACCCTTGATAAAAATGCATGTTCAGTACATTTAGCTATCAGTAAGTACTTCAAAAGAATATTTAATACAGTTTTTATTATAGATTAAACTGTTTAGATCTAATTGTAACATGTCCCTAAATTTATAGTGAGACATTTTATATTATTTTTTTAATAAGCTGGCTACCTCCCACTGAGGCAGGGTGACCCAAATAAAAGAAACACTTTCACCATCATTCACACTACGACTGTCTTTGCAGAGGCACACAGATACGACAGTAGATGTCACTCTAAACAGCAAATATCCCAGACCCCTCCTTTAAAGTGCAGGCATTGCACTTCCCACCTCCAGGACTCAAGTCCTGCTAATTGGTTTCCCTGATTCCCTGCACAAAATATTACCCTGCTCATACTCCAACAACCCTTTTGTTTACAAATGATGAAGGGCCAGTGGCAGATAAACTGTTTTATGCTTGTAAAATTATATTTTCTTTGTTAACCCTTTGAGGGTCAGAACACTTGATCCGAAACTTGGTCTCAGGTTCAGAGAATTTAAAAAAAAAAAATATTTTTCTTGTGAAATGATAATTGTTTTTCAAAGTAATGAAACCAAAAATATGAAATTTGGTGGAAAACTTGTGTACGTAATTACTCTCTCGCAAAGTTAATGGTCTCGGCAATATTTAACGCATCAACAATTTCACCCAATTTGAGTCCTATTTTTGGTCAATTCCATTGTTCCAGTCGACCATACTCTTAACTGTTTAGCTATTATTTCTTCTATACTTTTGATTGAGCACAATAAACTGTCCATTTATCTAATTTATCTATCCAATAAAGTGATCAGAAATTGGTAATTTGGCCAGTTTCACAAATTGGTCACTTTATTGATCAATGTAGACATTCCTGAAACTAAAACATTTCCTCTGTTCATTAGTCATGTCCTCAGGGCTTTCCTATATTACGCTTTCTTTCCATTTTGAATTTTTATTCACACAAAATATAAAAAGATTTACTGTTATGCAGACTACTAAATTAATATAATTGTATAAATAATGTCAGCACATTCCTGAACGCGTATTGAACGAGTAACGTAATTTTTGTACGTACTTTGGAATATTGGCAAAAAATCAAACATTTCTGCTACTTTCAGCTCAATTTTAAGCTACTTTGTCTTGAAACCAATCAAAATAATCTTTATTTCTGTAATGTATCTTCCATTCTGTCAATTGAGACAAAGAAACCAAGAATACAGCCATAAAAACCGTACGAAAATACTTCGCAAAGTTTCTGCGTATTTTAAACCAAAAGTACGGTTAGTTTTTTGTTATGCACTGCATGAAGCAGGATTTTTTATATGGTGCACACTTACCGCATAGACCCCATTCTCTCATATCTAAGCCTAAATTTACCGCTCACAGCTTATCTGAACTCGAGCTGAGCTCACCACATAGTTCTACGGCACTGACCCAGAGCTCAAAGCCATAGTACTACCGCACAGACCTCGGGAAGGGTTAATAACACGTGAGGAAAAATTTGGTTGCTTTCTTGACAGCCTCCAAAAAAAAGTCAGACAGATTTCTTTTAATTTCTGTTCCATCAAAAAATAATAGTTTTTGATACCTTGTATTGTAGGTGTCATTGTGTGAAGATGGTTTGGGGTACATTAAAAGTACATTAGGCAGCTGATACATCCAACAAGCTTGCGTGAGCATGTTAGATAGGAGTGAGTGGAAGCAAGTGGCTTTTTTTGTTTAATGTTTTGTCAGTCTGAGCAGGGTAACATTTATGAAGGGATTCAGGGAAATTAATTAACCAGACTTGAGTCCTAGAGGTGAGAGGTACAGTACCTGCACTCTGGAGGAAGGATAGGGATGTTGCAGTTTGGAGAGGCATATAAACTGTGATGTCAGCGTGCTTCTGTCAAGACTGATTGGATGAGTGACTGAAAATATTTTCCTCTTTGTCCGATCACCCTACCTTTACGAGGAGATGGCCAGTGTGTTAAAAAAAAATAGATTTAACCTAGGATAACCCAATATAGTTGTGTGACTGTACATGTAACTTAAAAGGTTATGCAGAATAATCTTACCTTAAATTTTGATGAAGACAGTCAAGCAAGAGTACTTATAGATAAAGAAGCAGGAAGCATTGTATTAGCTACCAGCACAATCATTGTCGTCACCTAAAACCATCAGCTACCATTTATTAGACCTGAGGAAAACCAGTTGTTGATTCAGTAATGTGTGTATTTCTTCCACCGAAACTTTAAACAGGGCTCAGCATTTCATGAGCATTGATGACCTTCAAAGCTACCACTAGCAAGATCATGGCTTCATGAGACAACTTTCATTTGAAATTAACTAAAAAGTGACAAGAAAAAAATTGTAGCCTACTTTAGATTCATTGTTCCTCTTGCATGTTACTACAGAAGTGTGTAGAAATGCTTGATGGGGTCTTTCCTGTAACTGCCTAATAAGCTCATGCACTCAAATATTTCATAACTTTGCTCCACAATTTTCTTTGTTTTTTCTTTAATAATTTTTCACACTTATTAACCACCAACCTGTACAAATGTATACATACAGCTAGGGGTAATTAAATGACTGTTGAAGGCATGGTAATGTGTAATTAGTGAAATTATGGGTTACTAACCTTCATGCATACCTCAAACCATATTCACTTAAAATTTCATAGAAACTTTCAGATTCACACTTGGCACCTCCAGCATCACTAGATTTTCTTTTGGTGTCATGGTTAATATCCAGAGACAAGATGGGGTGATAAAAGGATTGAAAATAGACAGATAAACACTTGACTCCATGGGCAAATGTTTACACTAAGAAGGGCTTAAGCTTCACCCTGAAACATTGGCCTTACCTGAGGTGCATAGGGAAATTATTCTGCCTCACAATGAAATGGGTTTTAATGCATGAATTAGAGCATTAGCCAAGAAATTTAAATAGCAAGTTATTGAAAAAGCAAGTTACGGTTACGCAAATTATGAGAGTTTACTATACTTTTAAACTGGAATGGTTAATGAAAGTTGAATTCTATAGGTATCTTCTGCATTTTCCCTCAGGTAATGACACCAACCCAGAAGTTGTGCTAAGAGATGCTCAAAGAGTTATAAGAACCCGTCACCAAATCTTCCACACGACTATTCAAGTAGAGCAATACCAACCACAGCTCATGGACAACTGTCAGCAGTGCCAGCCTCTCTCTAGATGAAAGGTTTCAGTTGTTAGGGATATGTATGTTTCGTTAAGTTATTTGATTAAAATTTATTCTTATTTGCTCTATTGTATATCAAGAGTCTACATAAATCTTTATCTATAGTCTTAAATCATTTTTTACAGTATCAAGATAGTCAACATACTATAGTGGGTAAGTGTTGTTATGGTTGGAAGAATGTTTATTTTCCATTAGGTATTGTGACTTGCTCATGATCATAAATATTGTAAATAAGAATTTATGAAAGATTCTCTGAAATTTAAGATTCTGCATTATAAGTTAAAAGGCTTAGTTTATTTATTTCTTAATATGTTTTTAAATATTACATTCCACTCTATGCAAATATGCTAGTAAATCTTTTATAAAAAAAAGCAATAATATTAAAAGGAATTGATTATAAGAGTTTTGAACCCCTGTGGTTTAGCGCTTCTATTTGATTATAATAATAATAATATAAGAGTTTTGTATTTTTTATAATGTATATTCTCGGCCATATGTCATCCCTTTTTTTAGAGAAGAAATTACTGTATAATGGAAGTGATTACACTTAAGTTTTTTTAATCTTTTATCTACCACAAAAAATTTCTATAAGACATGCTCACAAAATAAATCAGTGTAGCAGTGGAACAGAAGCTGAATTATACTATACCAGATCATACTCTTTTGTATAACTGTTGCACCATTCTCTTTATTTGTCATTAATGAATAAATAATTTAAAATCAAATAAAACCTGCACAAATGACAACAGTTACTGGTACTTGCACACCAAAATGGGTTTCTTACATGTTGTACAGTATAGCAAGTTGTAGTAGCATGTTCATTTCATTTGTTGAATATTCGTTCATGTTTATACTTTTGTATATTTTATTTGGTAATGTTATTACTGAGAAAATATACAGTGTATGTTATACATTTAATTTGTGTATCATTAACTTTGCAGAATAGGATGACCAAGGTGAATAAATCAGGGATGGAAGAAAGGATGGGTATAGGTTGTCCCAGGGAGCATCCAGCAGTGGTGGGTGGGTGTGTGTGGTGGGTGGGTGGGTGAGTGTGTGTGAGAGAGAGTGTGTGCACACCTGGATGCTGTGTTTTATCTGGGGGAGTGGAGACAAGTGGTTTTAGGGATTTGACATGCTTTTAGAGCAAGATAATTTATGGAGGGATTCAAGGAAAGCGATTAGCCAGAACCGAGTCTTGAAAGTTGGAAAATACAGGGCCAGTACTGTTCGGAGGATCATTTGAATTGTGATGTCTACCCCCTTCTGGCAAGACAGCTATTGAATGAATGAGGGTGTTTCTGTTTTTTGGGGGGTCACCCTATCTTGGTGGGAGAAGGCTGATGTGGTTAAAAAAAAAAAAGTGCATTTCAAGAAAATATAGAAAGAAAATTTCCTGGAGTCCTGAAGGTGAGAATAATGCCTGTACTTTGAATGAGGGGTTGAGATGTTGCATGTCGGATAGTCATTCAAATTTTAATGTCTGAACTACTTCTGGTAAGAAGTAATGATTTTTTTCTGGAGAGGGGGGAGGGGAGGTGAATCACCCTCCCTGCCTCAGGGAGATGCCCGCTGTGTTATATTGAAATTCAGAATATAAAAGAAATCTAATAAGAAATATATTTACCTTTGTGTATGTGTCAATGAATGAATGAATGAATTTGCATTACATTTTTAAAATGTGCATGTTTGGGGAGAAGCCTCACTTAGAATCATCCACTGTGATTTAGTAGTGGGTCACATTTACAGTCACTGCAGTACTCCTCCAGTTACTCAATATTCTCAGTTGTTTTTCACAAGAAATGTACTAACTAATGAAAACCGTACAATGTTTTGTTCCATGTTAGTGAAATTTTAATTAAAATTATGATTTTATCATGGAAAAACAAGAGTGCCAGGCAGGATGAAGATCTTGGACCCAAAATTCTCCTTACTACCTCATATGTCATTCATACTATTTGCCAGTTGCATTATTACAGCTCAGTTTTTAACTAACATTTGCATTTTGATGATAGCCTTGAAAGAATTAAATAAAATAAAATAGACCAAGTTTTCAAATGGAAAGCTTGTTGTAAAAAGCCAATGTTTTGAACTGGAAGTGTGTCCATTTTACTAATGGCTGAGAATATGCTGCACTGTATTTTTTCTTTCAATTTCTAAAGGGTGACTAGAAAATTTAGCAAAGACATGTCTTATACTGAGTTTGAGTTGAGAAAATTTTAGGAGTTAGTGTGTAATTTAATATTTTTATTCTCATACATTGAAATGTTTTACCAATGTGATCCCCATCTTGTGAATATTTTGTAATTTGTAAAATAAATTTTTTTTCTTTTATATTTTTATGTAATATTGGTATTATTCTTGTCTGTAGATATCCTAACAATGCCTGAACTAAATATTTTCTAATTTGGATCATCCACTGTGAGATTATCACCATCAAAGCGTTTACCCTGAAAGGGTCCAACACATGCACTGTGTGTGTGTGTGTCTACCCCATTACTGGTCGTGCTTCTTCCCCAATCTTCATGACCTTGCATTTATTGGGGTTGAATTCAAGCAACCACTTATCTGACCACCTGCAAATTGTCTAGATTCCTTTGGAGTCTTTCCTGGTGTTCATTATTTTATTCTTATTAGTTTTACTTCAATAAATGGATAAATTTGAATTAATCCCATCTGGAATACATGCACGCACCTGCAGAATAAGTTTGTTTATGGTTGGTCTGCATTTTCTTTTGCAAACTTAGAGCCACCGGACCTGATTCCCTCAAAATTGATACTTCTCAAACGTTGGTGTTGCATTTTAATTATGATTGCATTACTGAAGTTTTGCTTCTCTGCTTTTGATTGAAGCTTCTTATTTTGTCATTTCAGGTGACACTCAAATATGTACTCTGAATGTAATGGGATACATTGCCTCTTCCAGATTGCATTATTTAAGTACTATTTTTTCAGTCAACTAGTATTTTTTAGCAGAATTAATATGCACTTTTGCAGCCATCATCCACATGCTACCGTGCCTGCCTCATCATTGGTTGTAGTCTCAAGAGATACTGCATTGTAAGAGATCCAGACTATATCTCATCATCCTTCATATACAACACTGGCTGTGTCTAGTACTAGACAGAAAAAAAAACTTTGTTGGGTTCTTTGCCTTGCTGCAGTTCAGGGCATTGAACTTAGCTGCTCATTCTGCTGTTCAGAATCTTTGTTTCCAGCAGGCAGTTGCCATTAAATTGAACAATGTATAACCCCTATGGGTTTAGGGCTTCCCTGTGAATATAACTACTTGATAAGATGTGCTGGGTAGTCTGTTAAATATGAAGACCTAAATTTTTTTTTTCTAGAGCCAATTTTCAGAGGCATGTTTTTGTTTTATTGGCATTCTGTGTCATCTGTTAAATTTTAAATTTGGCATGTTGATACCTTAGAATTATGCCACATTGTACTCTAAATTTAAATTTCCAAATCTATTTTTTAATTGTGTGGCACCTTCCAGGGCTGAATGGCCTAAAAAGGTTTTGTGCTTTTTCCTGTAACGATAATAATAGTCTGAGACTACAGTACTGCATATATGTATTTTTTTTTTGTATCAGGCATTTAATTTTTTCTGTCCTACCAAGGCAAATTCTTTCATATTAAGAGAGCTTTTAATCCAAGGAAATGGAGTGGTCATGCCCTTCAGATCAAACCTGATTGACACCTCTTTCCTAGGTGCTGTACGATCTCTACAAGTTTAGCACTTCCTCAGAATTATAATAATTTCCCTTATGCCTAACAGTATTACTTCCCATTCCCCAGGCACTATGAGATGCAGCTGGGTTTAACTTTCTCCATAAATATATGTATGTGTTGCCTCAAAGCTTCAAGTGACTCTGTGTAAACACTTACTTTCTTTTAAAACTGAATCCCTCAAGGGGAGGTTCCTTGAGGCTGGTGAGGGGCTCTTGATCTAGGAAATTGGATCTGTGCTCCAATTCCTTGAATTAAGCCTCAATGCTTTCCATCCCCCCCCCCCACAGGCACCATATAATCCTACAGGTTTAGGACTTCCCCATGATGATGATGATGATGATTGATACTGGGGAGGGGGTTCTCGATCAAACAAATTGGATCTGATTTCCCCTTTGATCGAGCCTGATTGTCTCCTATCCACCATCCTCCTGGTTGTGTATGATTATTTTGAGTTTATCTCCCCCATTAGTGCAATAATAATTTTTAAAATTGAGCAGTTTTGCCTGGTCTTTCTTGGAAACATTTTTGTCATAGTGGTGAAAAATAATTTGAACATGCCAAACTTAAAACACAATAATTCACCTTTTAAAGATTATCTAGATGTTGGCAAAGGCTCTTGACCCAAGGAATTGGATTTACCTCCACTTACTCAAATCAAACCAGATTTCCTTATTCCCATGGTGCTACAAAACCTCTACTCCTCCAGAAACGTAGGTGCCTTTATGCCACTAAGAGGCTCTTGGCCTAAGGTGCTGGACTTAATCTTCCCGTCCTTGAATCAAACTGAATGCCTCCCTTTCTCCAGGCACTATGTGACCCTATCAGAGCTGTATGGCCCATATGGGTTTAGCACTTGGGTATGATTATAATAATTATAATATATGACCCTAAAATATAAAAAATAATAAGGCTACTGCTTTAACTATTTGTTTGGGGCCACTTACTGAACAGTGCTCTACGACCCATAAAAGTTTAGCACTTTCCATGGAATATAATAAAATTAAGCACTAAACCCAAAAGGGTCTATGAGATATAGATGAGATAGCCTCTATGTAATTAATACAGCAACTTTAAATTAGCTGTATTGTGTGCTTAACATTATTGTTGGCCTAATGAATTATTATAATCAAAAGAAGCGCTAAACCATGGCCTAATGAAGTGTTCTTTATTCAGCATCCCTGCCCTGTATGACCCTTGTAGGTTTAGTGCTTCTTTTTTATTATAATAAATATTCCAGCAAGCATGTGTGAGCGTGTTAGATAGGAGTGAATGGAGACGAATGGTTTTTGGGACCTGACAAGCTGTTGGAGTGTGAGCAGGGTAATATTGTGTGAAGGGATTCAGGGAAACCAGTTAATTGATTTAGTTGGACTTGAGTCCTGGAAATGGGAAGTACAATGCCTGCACTTTAAAGGAGGAGGGGTCTGGGATAGTGACAGTTTGGAGGGACTTCTAAACTGTAGTATCTGAGCGCCTCTGCAAAGACAGTGATTATGTATGAGTGAGGTGAAAGTGTTGAATGATGATGAAAGTAATTTTTGGGGGGATTTTCTTTCTTTTTGGGTCACCCTGCCTCGGTGGGAGATGGCCGACTTGTTGAAAAAAAAAAAGCAGCAGCCATCAATAGGGAGGCTTTGAAACTAGTGGCAATGCTGTATGACCCTAGTGGGTTTAGCGCTTGGGTTTTGATTATTATAATTTGATGCTAGTGAAGTGCTCTTGATTTCTGGAATTGGATTTATCCTCCACTTCCTTGCAAACCTGATTACCTCGTTTCCCAAACACTACACGACCCTTTGGGGTTTACTGCTTCCCCTTTAATAATAACAACATACTATATCCATTTGGTATTTAGTACGATTTTGTGAATTGCAAAGAACAAGCTTCTTCGGTCATTACAAGGATGAACAAGTATTTTTATAGAAGCGTATAGGCAGCGCTGTATGACCCTTGTGGGTTTAGTGCTTAGTTTTGATAATAATATAGATGCGTGGCCGGGCTAGTGAGGTTACTGTGGGTGAAATGACAAGAGGCTCATGGTTAATGGAGTTTAAAGCCTATCAGCCACACCAGGATCATTAACACTGCATGGTAACCTGTTTCCCAGCAGGCAAGAAGACTTAACTAAAACAGAGAGTACGTAAACTCAGCATATATACGCTGAGACAAATACACTCCACAGGATATATATCCTACCTGGGAGCGTCACACTGGGCGAGTCACTGCCTGGGTGCGTCACACTGGGCGAGTCACTGCCTGGGTGCGTCACACTGGGCGAGTCACTGCCTGGGTGCGTCACACTGGGCGAGTCACTGCCTGGGTGCGTCACACTGGGCGAGTCACTGCCTGGGTGCGTCACACTGGGCGAGTCACTGCCTGGGTGCGTCACACTGGGCGAGTCACTGCCTGGGTGCGTCACACTGGGCGAGTCACTGCCTGGGTGCGTCACACTGGGCGAGTCACTGCCTGGGTGCGTCACACTGGGCGAGTCACTGCCTGGGTGCGTCACACTGGGCGAGTCACTGCCTGGGTGCGTCACACTGGGCGAGTCACTGCCTGGGTGCGTCACACTGGGCGAGTCACTGCCTGGGTGCGTCACACTGGGCGAGTCACTGCCTGGGTGCGTCACACTGGGCGAGTCACTGCCTGGGTGCGTCACACTGGGCGAGTCACTGCCTGGGTGCGTCACACTGGGCGAGTCACTGCCTGGGTGCGTCACACTGGGCGAGTCACTGCCTGGGTGCGTCACACTGGGCGAGTCACTGCCTGGGTGCGTCACACTGGGCGAGTCACTGCCTGGGTGCGTCACACTGGGCGAGTCACTGCCTGGGTGCGTCACACTGGGCGAGTCACTGCCTGGGTGCGTCACACTGGGCGAGTCACTGCCTGGGTGCGTCACACTGGGCGAGTCACTGCCTGGGTGCGTCACACTGGGCGAGTCACTGCCTGGGTGCGTCACACTGGGCGAGTCACTGCCTGGGTGCGTCACACTGGGCGAGTCACTGCTCTGGGTGCGTCACACTGGGCGAGTCACTGCCTGGGTGCGTCACACTGGGCGAGTCACTGCCTGGGTGCGTCACACTGGGCGAGTCACTGCCTGGGTGCGTCACACTGCCTGGGAGGGAAACAGTCGAGTAAAATAGAAGAAATTTTAATCTAATCTTGAAGACTTTGCAAGTGGGAAAGGTGTTGAGAATAAGAAAACATGAGAAAAAATAGATAACATAAAAAATACCCTAGATTTGTCCCATACGGGTTTTGCACTTATTGTAAAATGAATGAAATAACCAAACGCTAAATTTTGTTAATAAAGGAAAAAAAAAATTATCCCCTCAGGGAAGGTTCCTTGATGCTGGTGAGGGACTCCCCCATGATTATAATAATTAATAATAATAATCACCACCTCGATGCACCTTTAGTCATGATTCCTGGTTTAGTTGCTTGACCTCTTGTAGTCCTGCAGTCGCGGCTCCTTCAGGTGAATGACTCTTGATTCTAAGAATTCGACCTATCTTCCCCTTCCTCAGTCGAAGCTGAATGCCTTCATCGGCCTAATTAGCGCGGACGTTTTCGTCTTTGTAAATTCAGTTACTAGACGTAGGGAAAAGGAATCGCTATCAAGTGCTGTTCTAGTGCTTCTCTAGATAGTTGTGTCACTCCAGCCGATGGAAACTAGACCACAGTGGGGTGTCGCGGGTGACTCTCCTGCAAAGAAACTAGAAGTGCAAAGAAACTAGAAGTACAAATAATAATAATTAAAGTCACCAAGTGCCTTTGTGTCTGTAATCTCTTGACCACTACCCACAGGATGGGTATGTGGTGCGTAATAAAGACATTAAACTGGCCCTCCTACGGGCTTTGAATGAATTATCACACTGCACTTACACCAAAATCTCATCTTACACAACAAAGCCGACTGAGATGCCCGGAATGCTATGCATAACCCGGGGTTTCCATGGGTGCTGTCAAATGTCAACCTATCTTGTCAAACTATGTACTGCATCTTGTGGAAATAAAAGTTTGTTTGCTTGTTTAAACTCAGTCATCACTACAAAAAAATAGACCCACCTCAGACACGAAGCTAGAATATAACTAATTCAACAAACCATCCTTTAGACTGCATAAGCTACCGTTCCCCTCCCCCCCAAAAAAAAAAGTTAAATAATAATATCTTTATTTCTACAAGTACATGTACAAGGTATACAGGCCTAGATGACATTACTATATAGAAATCCGCTTTTTATGCAGAGCATTTCGGGCAAATTAGATCAGTTTTGTCTCAGGATGCGACCCACACCAGTCAACTAACACCCAGGTACCATTTTACTGATGGGTGAACGGGAATCGAACCCAGACACTCAGCATGTGAAGCGAGAGCTTTGCCTACCAGGCCACGGACCACCCACAGAAGATATTCTTTTGTTTCTCTGCTGGAACAAAATGTCTACCAACCTGCTGCTACTCTGGCTTATCTGCGAATTCACACAGATACTGGCAGGTACTGTGGGGTCTTACCACCCTCAGGAGCTACATATTGCACGACCTCAGAGGACGACGACAAACACTGCCTCGCACTCATACAAAAATCACAACATAAGAATTTTGGAAATTTATCAAAAGAATAAAAGGGATGCCTTCATTTACACTCACAATAACAAGAATATCGTCAACTCCCACCGACGTAACAAAAGTATTTAAAGCCATCTGATAACCCAAAGCGAGAAGAGTTTGATCCTTAGTCACTGGTTTACAAGAGACTCTCTTGTTTCTTACTCTGACTGGGTCATCATATGACTAAGACCCGCGTCAGGAAACACTTGTCTGTTTCCTGACAAACCTAATACCTTACTCTGTCTGGGTGTAGCACAATCTTCATACAGGTACACAGGCGCTTACTGCAGTGAAGTCTATTAGTACAACGTTTCAACCACGAGTGACCTGTATCATGAACTTGATAAAGCCACTCGTGGGTGAAATGTATTGATAAAGGCTTCACAACATGGGTCTAATTACTGCTAGTCGGAGTAACGCCTTTATTTAATTTATAAAAATCTTAATAGAGGTGCCGATTCTCACTAGAGAATTTTAAATCTTGCATATCTAAAAAAAAAAAAATCACATCAAAGACCCACTGATTCACCGCGAGGCTGATCACAGACTGGGCCGCGGGGGCGTTGACCCCCGAAATCATCTCCAAATATACAAACTTCTTTCTATATTTATTCACTCTTTCACTGAAAAAAACGAAGTAAACAGAATGATGGTAAAACCACATCGATGACCTCTCTCTCAGTCTTTCACTAATCTCTGGGGACCTTCCTCGGAACCCAGAGTTAAAAAATTAAAGCTGGGCAGCAGATACAACGAGTCGCCCTAAAGATATAGAATAACGCAGCAAATACCGTTCATAATTTACTCGATACAAACAATGCACACTGCCACTCATACAATATTCGTAGTTAATTGCCTGCCTCGGAATATTTGCCTAGTCTCAACGTAACAAGGCACCGTCTATTGACTCTTTTGTAAAGCATGAGTGTAGTCAGGCCAATACAGCGGCCAGCTCTCCCAGGCTCTGAACCAGTGAATCCCTGTTTACCAATATTTTTTTTTAATGCGGTTGTATATTTGCATATTCATTGGCTATTGTGTCGTTTTATTCGATAATGAGAAATAAATTTCCAAAGCATGTGCGAGATTTTTATATATATATATATATATATATATATATATATATATATATATATATATATATATATATATATATATATATATATATATATATATATATATATATATTCATTATCGGCAACTTTCATTTATCTATAATAATATTTATTTGAGTCATCAACAAGTATATTGTATTGAGATTTACAGTTTGTCTGGCCTCATACCATACTTTTTTAATCGCAATATAAATTGTCCAATAATAGCCGTGTTTGTGCGGTGGAATTTAAAGTATTTCATTAATGCCACGAAGGTTAAATGATAATCACATTCAGACGAGGCTGAATTTTCGTGTGCAATTCTTTTATCGAGGTTGACACGAGTAAAAAAAAAAAAAAATATGCCTCATTACGCTAGATAGCCTCGGAAATGCCGAATACTGTGAGTGACACCCACGCCATATTAAACTGTTGACGTATATCGCACATATTTGCGATTCCGAAAGTGCATATTAAAGCGTATTTGATCCGACGGGATAATAGCGGCCATATAGCTCCACGCGGTTTTAATTCCATCCCATTTTTTCCCCCCTCGCGACGAGGTCAGTAAAAAAAAAAAATTGGTGAAGGTTAGAGGCTGATTACACTAGACAAATCATGAAACTGGAATAGTGCGACTGAAGAACATTTGAAGCGGAAGAGGAGGAGGAGGAGGTGTTGATTCACCGGGAATTCTCCCGGCCCGGGTCTTTACCAGATGGCGACCCGGCTCCGGCTCCCTGGCGTGGGAGTAGCAGAGACCTAAGTCTCCCATGGGAGGGGGTACCCCTCAGCAGCGGGACCAACTGGACCCAGGCCTAGCCATATTCGCCCACAAGCACGTAGGTAGATAGTTGCTAGGCCCCTCTGGTCTGCCACCTTCCCCGCCCCAAGGAGGCTGACGGGAAGGACAGGCTTGCGAGCCGCAGATGGTAGCAAGCTCCAGCCTTGGCACCTACCCTGCCCTAGTAGGGCTAGGCATGGTGACCGCGCGCCGCGGAAGAGGAGAGTTGCACTACAGCGCCTGGGGAATTGGGGAGGGAGGGGGTAATTAGGGATGATCCGTGCAAAAGAGGGTAGCTGCAGTTCCTTGGATAAACAACCCTTAACTAGCATCTAAACCCACCCACCTTCAGGATGAGACGTGACTCACATTAGAATTTGACTGTTGTGAGGTCACTAGAGTGGTTGTGAATCCACAAGAGTGATTGTCAGGTCACTAGAGTGGTTGTCAGGTCACTAGAGTGGTTTTGAGGCCACTAGAGTGGTTGTGAGGTCACTAGAGTGGTTGTGAGGTCACTAGAGTGGCAGTGAGGTCACTAGAGTGGCAGTGAGGTCACTAGAGTGGCAGCGAGGTCACTAGAATGGCAGTGAGGTCACTAGAAAGGCAGTGAGGTCACTAGAATGGCAGTGAGGTCACTAGAGTGGCAGTGAGGTCACTAGAGTGGCAGTGAGGTCACTAGAATGGCAGTGAGGTCACTAGAGTGGCAGTGAGGTCACTAGAGTGGCAGTGAGGTCACTAGAGTGACAGTGAGGTCACTAGAGTGGCAGTGAGGTCACTAGAGTGGCAGTGAGGTCACTAGTGGGGCAATGAGGTCACTAGAGTGGTAGTAACTTTACGAGCAGATCTGCCATATGGAAAAAAAACAGGAAAAAATGGAAATAGTATTAAGTCGCTTGACGCTTTCCACTCGACGGTATGAAAAAATGAAAATTAGACACACGTGCAACATCTGGGTATCATAACTGTAGACGTTTCGCCCTCCAGTGGCTTTATCAATACAAATTCAAGGACATAACTGGATCATAAGAACTATATACAAAAGATGAGGTAATGAGTCTCTCAGTCTTGGAGTTGGTGTGAAGAGCACCGTAGTTGTGGAGATTCTGGAGCACAGACAAGGAGGCTGGCGCTTATATACTGGCGTCAGGTGGAAAGGGACGGGTAGCAGACGAGGGCATAGTCACTGGTAGGCGGGATACCCCAGTGGAAGTAGGTCATACCCGAGGCACGGGTTAATGGTAGTAGTAGCTGTGAAGCAGGTTATGTGGATGTCCTCTGAACCAAGATTCCATGATGTTGCAATGACTGGAAAGTTGTACATGAATGGTATGCAATACCGACGATATGAAAATTAGACACATGAAAAAAAAACAGGTTCATCACAGACATTTCGCTCACCTGAACCCCTTGTGAAAAGTGCCAATGAGTGAACTATTATAAAATAAACTCATTGCTACACTTGTTGCATGACCCGGTGTGTTGCTAGTCTTTAATAAAAATAATAAATCATAAATAATAATAATAATAATAATAATAATAATAATAATAATAATAATAATAATAATAATAATAATAATAATAATAATGGAAACGATAATGAAATTAGTCCACCATGTTCAAAACGCAACATTTGCCGTCTCTCTCTCTCTCTCTCTCTCTCTCTCTCTCTCTCTCTCTCTCTCTCTCTCTCTCTCTCTCTCTCTCTCTCTCTCTCTCTCTCTCTCTCTCTCTCTCTCTCTCTCTCTCTCTCTCTCTCTCTCCAGTGAGTAGTAATGGCCGAAAATACAACACACAAATCGCCTCGAAACATTTAATTACAACCAGATGATTGCACAATCAAATTCCTATTATGGCCGGTGACTGCTACGGTCTGTGAAAAGCCGCGAACGAAATTGGGGAACCGCGAACACAATTCATGGGCCGTGAATGCAACTGGCGTGCCGCGGACGAAATTAGGGAGCCACTAACGCATCTGAAGAGGCGTGAACGCAGTTGGGGTGTAGCATACGCACTTTGGAGAAGCGCGAGGGGAAAACTCGCGTCGCGAACGCAACTGAGAAGCCTCGAATGCAGGTGGAAAGCCGCGAACGCAACTCTAAATTCGCAAACCCAGTTAAGGAGCCGTGAAAGCAGTTTAATACATTAAGATGCTGTACAGTATAAGACAGTCTCTTGCACAGTGATTAGCACCTTTCTTACATCGACAAAAAAAACTTTATTGTCAAGCCTATGATAAAAGTTGGAAAATTTGAGTAGAATTTTAGGAAGAATCGTGTAATAGGCGCAATCACATTCAATTAGCTTTCATTTGCCCTATTTGAGTATCTCATGTAATCCATCATATAATCAATATTAACTAGAAAATAAACTCCCCAAGCGAAAAAAAAAATTTGAATAAATTATAATTTTAGAGGTTCGCCTCTAAAAACAAAATCCGGAAATAAAATCTGCTGGTGAGAAATAGGGTGTAATTTTTGTGAAAATTTAGAACTGTTACCGATATCATTAATACAACACAGGATATATACACGAGAGGTGTATTTCTTAGAGCGTATATTTGCTCAGAGTTTATTTTAATCCCTAATATAAGGGATCAAAGTATTCTTGTCTGGTGGTGAACAGGTTACGTGTACCCTTAATGACCTTGGTGTAGTCGACAAGTCTTTAAGCCTCATTAACCCACCATAAATAAGATAAAACTTACTATTACTGATTAACTACTAACTACTCTGCTACGTTATTAAACGTCTTAGATAAAGTTCATTACTGTTCAAGTTTTCTTCAGAATTTAAAGAGACGTCTGATGTAAGATGTTGAGGTTTGCCAACATTTATTGCAATAAATTTGTCGCCTCATGTGTTATGTCACGCTGATACAATCCAAGACAGATAAAAAAAATTCCTCTCATTCTAAACTACTAATAAAAATTTTAACGAAAGTAAAATTGTCATTGTATTCTTTCAAAATCAAGTTATTTGCAATAAATTTAACCACGATCCAGGGCAATATAGCGACAAATTGGGAACATTAATTGGGTTTAATCCCTCGTAAGGTAATTAACCCGGCAGGATATTACAGATGACTGTAATCATCCCATCTTTACATAGCAGGCCTCAAATATATATTTCGCTAGTGCACTCCACGTAATAAATCAATCAATTTTTAAATATTTAAAAGCATTATAATATATATTATATATGCATGAACTAATACTTCAGAATTTTTTTTGTTTTCCCTCAGAGATCCGGTTCCAAATTTCATGCAGCCCCTCTCTTAGTGGGTCGAACTTAAAAGGGTATAATTTTTATATGAACAGTCATGCAAATATATTGGATATATAGAAAAAGAGATATTCCTTACAAAGACTTTAAACATATATATATATATATATATATATATATATATATATATATATATATATATATATATATATATATATATATTATGCAAAAAGATCACAGTAAACAGGTGATATCAAATATGCAGAAAATATATGAAAATAGAAGAATTTCGCATTCTGTACTCACATTATCAGGAACTATATAGTTCCTTGATAATGTGATATCACAAAGGCTTGAATTCTTCTATTTTTCATAGTGGTTTTCTTAATATATATATATATATATATATATATATATATATATATATATATATATATATATATATATATAAGGGAAACATATTACAGGTAACATATGGTTGTTCCTTAATTTATTGCCATATACTGGAGCCATATGAGGCAGCATCAGTCGCAGGCGTAATGTATGTGGATTACCAAGACATTTCTTGAGGCAAGAAGAACAGCCAACCACCGGCTGCGATAGCTACAATAAAGACCAATAATATGAGAGTAAAGATTTTATCCATCAGAATATCTGCAGCTGAATTGCTCTCTGGCGCAAGAGCGGCTTAGGAAGAAGGGTAATGTCGAGTTCTGAAGAGGGAAGGTGTGGTGAATATTGTGGTGGTGGTGCTGACTGGAAAGGTTGTGGTGGAGACTGGGAGGTTGTGGTGGGGCGGTTGAGTGCGCGAGGGAAAAGGGAGTGGGAGGAGAGTGTGTGTGGAAGAGAAAGAGCGTGGAAGAGAGAGAGAGAGATTGGGGGAAAGTATGCGAGAGGATGAAAGCATAAGATATACTGCCAACATGAAAGCTATCTGCCGAGGACTTACAATCTAGCTGCCACTACTTTTATCTAAATAGCTAAGATTAGGATAGTATTCCAGAAGGCTGGTTCCCACTCACTCTCTCTCGCCTCTCTTTCTCTCTCACTGTTAAAGGTTACCTGGCCCATGTCTGGACAGACAGGTAATCGCTAATTAGTTTTGGACTCGGGGAAGCTACACAGTGACCAGCCGCAGCAGCGGGCTATTGAAGCCTGAGATTGTGTCCCTCTTATTGATTGGAGAAGCGGAGTAAAGACGGAGGGGAAGAAAAGGGAGACGTAGGAATTGGGAAAGGAGTGAGGGGCAAATGGAAAGGAGGGAGGATTGAAGAGGAGTGTGGATGAAGGAAGAATTTAATTAGGAAGAAGAAAGGGAGCAACGGAGGGAGAGTTGAAGGGGAATGGAGGGAGGATGGAAGGGCAACATGTGTTCTGAATTGTTAAGGACTTTAATAGTTGTTGATTGCTAAATTGTTGGTGATTATTAAGCTGTTGGAGGCAGAAATTCTTGAAGATTCAAAGAAAACTAGACACCATATAAGAGGGTTGGTCTGAACCTACAACAGTCAGAGACTTGTAAATACCGAACAGTTCCAGTAAACCACTAAATTCCTGAAACAAACTAATCCAAATTGTCAAGACTTTGAGTGTAACTGTAGCAAATTGTAGGCGAGACTCCAAGAACTAGTTTGAATTGTTGAAGGTACGTCCCGAAGCGACATAATTTGCCAGTATTTCATCAAATATATAATAATTGATCTAGGGACACATACATTGAAGACAGATGATTAGTTTGTGTGTATGTTTATTTACCTAGTGTAGTTTTGTCCCATATGGATCTGCCTCTTAACTTCCTTTTGGCTGATTCTCTGGAATGCTAGTGTCTTGTTTTCAAACTGTTTCTGTGTCACACTGTTCCACCTCTCTGCTGCAGAAGTGCTTTCTAACATATCTACGAGTCATCTAGTTATCCAATTTTCCCCTTTTTTCCCCATCGTTCAGGTTCCACCCGTGAGGAATGGTCTGTGTCGGCATTGTCTATTCTCCTAAGTATCCTCTACGCTGCGATCATGTACATCGCTTTCTTGGTTCTTCACATTTTGTAAGGTCCACCGTGTGCAGTCGTCGTAACTTCCTAGTCTTAGCACCAGCATTGTGGCTCACCTTTGGATCTTATAAATTGTTTAAATACTTAACTAGATGTGGGCTCCACCCCGGCGCCGCGCTGTGTACGACTGGCCGCACGTTATTGTTACTCAACATTTTTCTTTACCATCCTGAATGTCGTCCTCAATTTTTGCTAGGCTTGACAACTGCCGCTGACGTTATTCGGATATAACAGGTACTTTTAGTTACAGATTTGGTATGACGTTAACGCCTAGGTCTTTCCAGCAATCTCACCCGATGGAATCACTTTACTGTTGACCACAAGAGTGTGAAGTAAACTCACTACGTATGGGCGGTTTGCTATAAACCTCACTGTTGTCCCAGCTCACTTTATACACAACTTTAATACAAATTATGAGGGTCAGGTAACACGTGCTTATATAAGCGAACATTCATGTAAGTACAAACTGATTATTATACACTGTCGTTAAATGTAATATTCACGGTTTCGTGAATTTTAGCCTTCATATGGATTGTGTTACCAATGTATTACCTTCGTGTAAGAGGACACACAATGCGTGCAAAAGGAATATCTGTAAAAGTGTGCAGATGGATATGCAACTTTCAAAGAAACTGAACCCAAAGAGTAGTTCAAAGATTGTCAGTGAAAAGCTCTTCCCCAAGGTTAGTGCTTCCCCACCTCTCTTGTTCATTCTTATATTCGATACATACAAGACAAATATACATATACTATATTAGAAAATACATACTATTTCCCTCCTATCCTCCTTTTTACTTTCCAGGATATCGAGGCACAGTAAGTTGATGAATTTCTAGCTACTTTTCACACATATTATATATATATATATATATATATATATATATATATATATATATATATATATATCACAATATCATTGTTCCTTAGAACATATCAATGATAAAATATTAGCTTTTCTCTGGTATCTTACGAGTGCGCAATTATTTACAGAGAACTATGTACAGGACCTTAAGGTTTCATTTCCAGTCACATTAATAACGTTACAAGTTATCATCCGGAGGTTTTCAGATCACCGGAGGTTTTCAGATCACCGGAGGTTTTCAGATCACCGGAGGTTTTCAGATCACCGGAGGTTTTCAGATCACCGGTGAATATATCAGATATTTGACATAGGACGTAATATAGAGATAAGTCCCCCACGAGCACCTTAAGTATGATCTAAGGGAATACGGCTGTAGATTGCCTGCTACTGTCAGTAGTGGGGGAGGGGTGACCTAACATAAGGTAGGTCACGTGACATACGCTTGGAGGGTGAGCGTGTTAACCATTTGGTAACTCATATGAAGCCCCAGATAATATTAAACAGTCGGACTTATTTTAGCATTTAATAAGGAAGTTCACAATACGATATTAAGTGACATCGGCTCAAAGTATGTGGAAGATGACCAGGCATAACAGTACACATATATACACACACACACAAGATCATTATAGGTCGGATAGCTTGAGGTGCGTCGGAATATTAATTCGTTAGCACATGCAGTAGAGGTGTATACACTTATCCTTGCCTGTGTGGGAGGCATAATTAACGAGGTGCGTGCCTATGTATAGACTACCATCTTGTGCTTACATGACTTGGTTGCGTGTTAAGGAAGCATTACGAGTTATCTTTGTGTTAAACAGAAGACTTTAGTTGATGACTGGACCAGATAACACTACACATGGGAAGAGTTAAACAAGATGGTAATTATTTTGAATTCTCCTTTCTCTCCTCGCTTCGAATACGTCTTATGCCCTCCCTTCCCAACCCTTCCCAACCCTTCCCAACCGTTCCCATCCCTTTCCATTCCTCCCAGTAGTGTATTTTTTTGTTTTACCAGCTGCATGCTCTCAGACTGGGGGCATTGACCCCAGAAACCCTCTCCAGGTATGTCTTTCTGTATTTTTTCATGTATTTAACAAGCAGATTACACACTACGTGTCACATACATTACTTTTTAACTCCACACCACTCTAGAACACCATAGTATTCAATGCTTTTACAACGCCATCTATAAATATATTAAATAACCATGGTGACATCATACATCCCTGTCTATTGTTTATTTTTACTGGCATATAGTCCCCATCTCTCCCACATACCCTAACCTGACCCTCACTCTCGGTTTTAAAACTACTTTAGTTACTTGCTACGAACTTCCTCTATTTATGACTTCTACCGTATTGCTCCCCCTATCCACCAAAGTGGTTGAAAAAGAAGCACTTTCACTGTCATTCACTCAGTCACTGGCTTCCCAGAAGCGTGCCGAAATTATATTTTATTGGATAACCCAGACGATAGTAACAAATTGTGAAGTGATAACGTAGTGATATCAGATGTCTTAGGCTGATCGCCAGAGCGATCAGACACACGCGAGGCTCGGCTGATCACCACGGCTGATCGCGTATCCAATCACTTGATCCCCTGACGAGGCGATGAATTAGTCACTGATCCTGGAATTGGCACTAATTCCCGTCTGACGGACGGTGGAATGGATTCCAGGATCGATAGTTAGTGCTTTTCTCTCTCTCTCTCTCTCTCTCTCTCTCTCTCTCTCTCTCTCTCTCTCTCTCTCTCTCCCTACACTTTTCCTCATGCTTACTCTTCCTCACCCTATCTCCTCCTTCATGTAAATTATGCCTTAAAATTGGCAGACACACACACTGCTGCACTAGAATATTAAATATGATATATACAAATATAATCAAAACAAGGTAAGAGTGAATATGAAATTTGAACTTATATGAAATTAAAAATTATAATATAATGATAAAAAAGGTAAATCACATAGACGGATACTATGAAGGATACAGAGAAAAATAAAGAGCTTATATATATATATATATATATATATATATATATATATATATATATATATTATATATATATATATATATGTATATATATATAGTATATATGTATATATATATATATGTATATATTATATATATATATATATATATATATATATATATATATATATATATATTATATATATATATAGTATATATGTATGTATATATATATATATATATATATATATATTTTATATCAATGACTACACTGCACTAGCCAGGTCGAACCCATGATGCTTTGGCCCGCCTGATGATGAATGAAAACACATGACGTCATGTGTTTTCGCTCATCATGAGGCGGGCAAAGCATCATGGGTTCGACCCTGACTAGTGCAGTGTAGTTATTGATAAATACCACTCGTTTGTGGTCACAATAATATATATGTATATATAAAATATACCTATTTACACAAACGCAAACTAATTCTCCGATATTTAAGAGAAGAGTTCAGTACTAAATAAACGAAATAGGAATTAGTATTTACAAAACTACCCAAGCAGGGTAAGCACCTCAGCCACTCGCCCGTCCTACCTTAGTTTTCATCCTTAATGCACCTCAGACATGCTGGCCAGAGCAACAAAAATTATATAAATTCATAGGAAGTTCATGACCGAGGTGCCTTTTTTTTTTTACACATGAGAATGCTTTGGTATATAACCCAGACATGACACGAGAAACCAGTGCAGTTATAGGGAACCTTTACTGAAACAAAGTTTCGCCCATGAAGCGGCTTTATGAAACCACAAATACATGTAGCTTGATAAAACCTTCACTTATTGAGCAAAACGTCTTTAATAAAGTTTCATATAACTGAATCTGTCTCCATTTACCAAGTGAGTTTGTTGATTCGATATTTAGATTCCTTTCACTCTCACTTTGGTTTAGCGCTTCTTTTGATTATAATAATAATAATTCACTCTCACTATCTGGCTATTTTTCTTTCTCTCCTTTTCTCTTTCCTTCCTCTCTTTTCTCCAATATTTACTCTCTATCTGACCCCTCCCCATCATAACATCATTCCTCCACCTCTCTCTCTCTCATCTCCTTCTCTTCCTCCTCCAGTTCAATAATTACGAACTTGACCTCCCCTCCTGAGCCGGAAGAGGATGGGTAGTGGGTTTACTGCTGCTATTTTTGAGAAAGAGAGATAACCAGGAGTGAGGAACTGATAAAAGGAAAAAAAGTGATATATTTAACACGTGGAGATAAATAAAGAAATGGAAGAGAGAGCAAATAGAGGGAGGTGCGTAGATAGATGTAAGGGGAAGGAGAATGTTTGTAAGAATAGATGGAGTCAATAGAGGAGATGGATAAAACAAAGAAATGGAGAATGTGGATTAGGAAGAATGATGAAAATGCAATTAAATAATGAATAGGAAAAAGCTATTACAATAGAAAACATCAAATTATATATATATATATATATATATATATATATATATATATATATATATATATATATATATATATATATATATATATATATATATATATAATCATCCTCAGAAACGGATGATGTATCTACAAACATTATATCTTACAGCAGACACGTGGGATTTCAGCTGAAGCTGTAACGTTTCAGGTAGTTTGAAATATTCAGTTTTGGTGGTCCCGACATTTCAAGCGTAAAGTTTCCTACAAGTTGCATTAAAGGTTTTACTTTTCACATGCTAATTCATCTGGCTGACTGCACGATAACGTGAGGCAAGATGGAAATCATTTGTGTACGACGACCAGGTAATTGAGAGTTTCCAGGTTGATGTGGTGTAAATTATTGCCTCTTCAACAGCCAGTTTGATCGACTTTATTCCTGAATAAACTCTAAACCTGTTGGGAGGCATACATCTTTGAAATTTAGAATGACGAGAATACACATGCTGGACTCTTCGTTTAAGAGACTGTACCTGGAGGCATTTACCTTCGACCACTCTCGAGAGTTATTCCACTCACTTAATCCGACCTCAAGTCTGACCTTCCTGCTCACTATCTAAATAATACAAGCATCATCTTCAGGGACTGCCTGCAGCACAAGGCACCATCAGTCACCAAACGGTATTATCAGGCACAGTGCCACTAGAGCTAACAGTGACGATATATGAAATACCTGGCGGTCTTCTCCGGCACTGTCTCGGCAACGCTGTTGAATATTCAGAGGGGAAGGAAGTGTTTATCTCTGGCTCCCTTACTCATGTTGGCGCTGTTGAACCTGAGAGAATTACGTTGGAGCTACAGCTTGAACACTATACTGGAGTCGATGTTTGCAGCCATCTTGGGTGTTTCAGGACGAGAGACATATCTCTCTTCGTCGGTCTAACTGGAGGAAGACAAACCAGATCAACTCCTTCCTTTGAGGTAGATATAATTCGTCTCTTCTTGCTAGACCACCCTTTTCTCCTTGAGGAAACAAAGAAGATAATCTTTCTTCCTTTAGGAAGACACTCTCGGTTAACTTCCTTTCTTGAGGAAAACGGTCTAGACCATCTTCCTCTGAACAATGTACGTTAGACCATCTTCCTTCTTTACTGAATGTACGTTAGACCATCTTCCTTCTTTACTGAATGTACGTTAGACCATCTTCCTTCTTTACTGAATGTACGTTAGACCATCTTCCTTCTTTACTGAATGTACGTTAGACCATCTTCCTTCTTTACTGAATGTACGTTAGACCATTTCCTTTCACGAATGACGTTGCGTCTTCTTCACTGAATGTACGTTAGACCATCTTCCTTCTTTACTGAATGTACGTTAGACCATCTTCCTTCTTTACTGAATGTACGTTAGACCATCTTCCTTCTTTGAGGAACGTACACTAGGCCATTTACCTCCTCCGTCGCCCCAAAGAGAAGGTCAAAGGAGTATTTCACTTCATATTTAATTCCCTCGAGGCAACTCGTGTTGTAAAAGATTCTCCATAATTCCACAGAAGATGGGAAACTGTGCATTTGTTTACACAAGATGAAAGATAAAAGGTGAACAAAGATTTTGTTTCTGGCGCATACCTCTGTAGTCTTCACCGCTGTGAGAGCTTTCCGAGTTGCAATTTTCTTAGTTATCATCGTTTTTTGTTTGTTCTGTCACGGCTCTTCTAATACCAAGAGCTAGAGCTCACATTTTCATACTTAGAGGTGAAAAAACTGCCCTCTGGAGGATGTTTCGTGCCTCAGGAATCACCAGACTCAATATTTAAACCGGCTAATTGATCCCTATATTTGATTCACATTTACCCTATGCATTTTGACTTTTTCTCATTTTATTATATACTACTTCTCTCCTTCCTCCATCATCCTCCACTAATTTTCCTCCTCCACAAATCATTCACCACTTCGTCCCACATATCCCTCCCTCCCTTCTCCATCCATTATCCACCACTTTCCTCCCTCACATTCCTCCCACATTCCTCCCCACATTCCTCCCACACATTCCTCCCACACATTCCTCCCACACATTCCTCCCACACATTCCTCCCGCACATTCCTCCCACACATTCCCACCACACATTCCCACCACACATTCCCACCACACATTCCCCTCACACATTCCTCCCACACATTCCTCCACATTCCACCCCATTCCTCCCACATTCTCACATATTCCTCCCATTCCTCCACAATTCTCCTCCTCACAAGACAACCTGCCTCACAAGACAACCTGCCTCACAAGACAACCTGCCTCACAAGACAACCTGCCTCACAAGACAACCTGCCTCACACACCCACTTCCTCTCAGACGTCTTCAAGAGTCAAGTTTCTGGGGAAAACTTTTGCGAATAAAAAGTTTTGGCTTTCAAACACCATATTGCGGTTTCAGAGGCCCTCCTCCCTCCTCTCCTCTCTCCCTCCCTCTCCCTCCCTCCCTCCTCTCCCTCTCTCCCCTCCCTCCCTCCTCTCCCTCTCTCTTCCCTCCCCTCCAAGAAAACTTTTAATACCTTACAAATCCTCCTTCCCTTGCCTGCCACCCGAGGTAATGCATTAAGTATGAGGTCTTGGCAGCGTCTGGCGTCATATTACGTATGTCTGTAAGCGTCTTGGCTCCTGGATCCACCTCCTAAGCTTGGTTGGTCAGCGCTGCTGTTTTCTGGCTTATCTTACGTTTCCGCTTCCGTGGAAATTTTAATTCTCTGAATTTCTCAATAATAAATCCCCCGTGCTTTGTGTGCTCATCTAGCTGTGGGTGAAAGAGTCGAGTCTTAACTCCTTGCACAGCCTGCAGCCGACCGGTGTGGGTCTTGTTTCATGTCATGTTTACTCTTTTAATTTTAAATATTTTCCATCCACCCTATCAAGATCACTACATTTTTTTATATTACGTCATGGCTGAAGAAGCAGTTTCTAAAACCGTGTGGCTCATCTGTGATCTCATGTTCCCGTTTCTCTCATACAGGTCCATACAGGTACAGTTAGGTTCGCCAAAACGGTGACCCGGCATCTGTCTCTCATACGACACCGATCTTCCTATACAAGAGCGGCGGCAAGGGAATGACTTGGATGGGGAGCGTCAGTCCCTCCAAAAATTCCCTCAGCCCCCAAAGCCCCCCGAATTAAAACAGTAATAATAACGCTGCTTCAAAGCAGGTCTCATAGCCCCCCTTCCAAAACAGCCACCTCTAAATTCCGGCAGTATATATATTCTAGCGCCTGTCCTGTTTCTGCACCCATGCTGTTAATTCCTCAGTGTCATGTGAGCCGGAGGGGAAGTAGGAGTTCTTTTCACCCTCAGTAAAACTCTTACTGGTCACTTACCAGTTGTTTAAATGAAATCTCAGAGTAATTATACTGGCATAAAATAACAAATAAAAGTAACAATAAGAGTATTAGTCACTAAAATAAGTGTTACTGGGAAAGCAATGTAATACTAATGGAACTATTCAATAATTTAGACATGGAGAAACCTGGGTGATAAAAGATATTCTAGCAAGTAACAATGAACCGAAGTCCACCAAATCCTTCATCACTTTGGTTTCAAATTAGGTTTCACTTTCTGAAGTAGGTCTCAAAAGACCAGCCATCTCTTTACTTCACTGTCCTTTGACTCCCAACTCTCCGACAGGCTCTAGTCTTCACCTACCCCATCATCACAAAGTCTTGAAAATTGAATTCATAAGGACGAAGTTATATTGCAACAATACAATGATCATATCGTATTCTCCGCCATTTGCACCTTTCCTTCGTGGCACTGCTGCTTCCGTGCTCATAAGAGGAACAACTCACCCACTCCTGCAGCAGCACGTCCTTACAGTGTACACAAACCGACCAGGAGTGTTGTGTATCTCAAGGAGATGCTGTCTTTCCAGTTCTGTCTCTCCTCCTGCGTGGTGAGTCACTTCAGTACCTCAGAACCTCCAGCGCTACGGAGCTGCCAGGTTACTGCTCCAGAAATCAAGGACAACAAAGAAATTTATATAACACTTTTACCTCCTCGGCAAAAACAGGTTGGGAGGACAAAGACAAACGCGGTGAAAAGTTAAGGAATTTCTCAAGCCGCGTCTCGCCTCAAAACTCCAAGAAGAAAAAAAAAAAAAAATATCGTAGGAATTCCGGCTCACTTGTGAAGGAATTCTTCAGTGTTATAAGATTTAAGATATCTGTGGAATTTCGAAAATCCGGCAAGATATGATTCCGTCATTCTCTGGGCGTTACTGAGAACATGTGATGAGACTTAGGTTTTCAGTACCAGCAAGAGAAAAAAAAATGGCTTCATGGTGACAATGTCGTTGTTGAGTGTTGAATGTTTCAACGTGACGGGGAGACATTATCATTTAATCTTCTATGATCAGCTCCTTATATCATTGCAAGAGTTATTTTATCCTCAGGTACCTTGTTTAAAGGGGGAAGGGGCTGGGCATTCTTGACTTCGTCTCATAAAACACACAATAAGCTTAGCTTTAAAGCTGAAACGCAAAAATTATATTTAGCGAGGAACCTGGCGTGTCCATCACACTATTCCGGAGGGTTTAGGTAACAGACTAACTGAAAATCATCGAGGCTTTTAGTGCCTCAATTTGGAAGTCAAATCCACACTTTAAGTTCCGAGTTCATCACCGACCGTTACTCGTTTTTTTCCCTACTGACGAAGCCTTTTTGTTTTTCATTAGTTCTCAGTCATGCGTCTTATCCCAAATAAGAGCTGACAGCCTAATATGTCATCCCAAAGAGATGGAAAACCTGCTGTGGTCTCAGAGAAGCACTGACGACCTGTAATTTTTTTTGCACCAAGTTGACAGCCTGCTGCATCTCCACACACACACATGACAGCCTGCTGCATCTCCACACACACACATGACAGCCTGCTGCATCTCCACACACACACATGACAGCCTGCTGCATCTCCACACACACACACATGACAGCCTGCTGCATCTCCACACACACATGACAGCCTGCTGCATCTCCACACACACACTGACAGCCTGCTGCATCTAACACACACACATGACAGCCTCCTGAATCTCACACACACACATGACAGCCTGCTGCATCTCCACACACACATGACAGCCTGCTGCATCTCCACACACACATGACAGCCTTCTGCATCTCCACACAACATGACAGCCTGCTGCATCTCCACACACACATGACAGCCTGCTGCATCTATACACACACACATGACAGCCTGCTGCATCTCCACACACACATGACAGCCTGCTCATCTCCACACACACATGACAGCCTGCTGCATCTCCACACACACATGACAGCCTGCTACATTTCACACACACACATGACAGCCTGCTGCATCTCCACACACACATGACAGCCTGCTACATCTCCACACACACATGACAGCCTGCTGCATCTCCACACACACATGACAGCCTGCTGCATCTCCACACACACATGACAGCCTGCTACATCTATACACACACATGACAGCCTGCTGCATCTATACACACACATGACAGCCTGCTGCATCTATACACACACATGACAGCCTGCTGCATCTCCACACACACATGACAGTCTGCTGCATCTCCACACTCATGACAGCCAGTCATATCTTTACACAGCTGACAGACTGCTACGTTTCCATACATCTGACTGTGTTATATCGTCAGATATAACACAATAACACAATTGTTATTATAATTAAAACTAAACGCTAAACCACCGGGGTCATACAGCGCCGAGTATTCACGAGACCCACGAATTAATTATCTCTCGTATCGTTCTGTACTTGTATGGCATCCCTGAACAAGATAATAAAATTCTTCTATTTTCTCTTTGTCGTATCGTGAGAGCCTCGCACAACCTCCCTAAAACCTGCTTGTCACAGCCGCCTGACTCTACTTAAAACTTGAGCAAATCTTTGAAAGATTGATAGACAAACTTCTTCGCCTCTTCTCAACCTTAATCTTAACTAGACTACGAAGAGCGAATATATTCCTCAGGCTGCCTCTCTACCCTTTCTAAACGTCTTCCCATTCATCATTACGGGTTACATACGTGTCTCGGGGCTTTTCTATCATCCGCAGTCTAGAGCCTGTATACACACCGACATCACACCCATCATCTCCACTGCTTTGTAACTTTTCCTGACTTTCACGATCCTTACATAGAATAACGACCACAACACAGCATGCATAGGATAACGACCACAACACAGCATGCATAGGATAACGACCACAACACAGCATGCATAGGATAACGACCACAACACAGCATGCATAGGATAACGACCACAACACAGCATGCATAGAATAACGACCACAACACAGCTACCTTATTACCCAGTTATTATTTTTATGTTCACGAGAAATGGAAAGTCATGGGTTTTGAGCCAAGGGGAGTGTAGCACAATTTCTTTGGATTAAGAGGTTGTTGTTGTTGGTCTCCTGTGTTGATGCTAAGCAGAAGACACCATGAAGGGGTACCAATGGAAACTGGTAAGTAACTCATGATCTGGCAGCTGCGGCTGTGTTGTGTGTGAAATAAAGACTAATTAAATAAAGCAAAGAGTGACACTGAAGCTTCAAAGTATTTCACTTGAGAGTTTCATCAACTTTCAGGATGCAAAAATGTTCAACTTCCAACGAAAACTTTGGTCAACCATAATTGATGTGTGAGAGGAAGAATATATCGGTGAGACGAAGAGGAGAAAAAGGAAGAAGAGGAAGAGAGAGTGATAAGGATGAAAAGGAGAATGATTAAGAAGAGGAAGTGAATGATGAGGAGGAAGGAAGGAGGGGAAGAAGATTAAAGGGAAAGGATAAGAAAGGCGAGAAGCATAGTGGAAAGGAAAAAGAAGGGAAAAAAGAAAAACATCAAAATACAACAACACATGTACACGAAACAAAGAAACTAAAATATGAGTTTTTAGTTTGAAGGAACGTTCAGACTTTCTTTAATCTTATAGAATACCGAAGTTTTAAGAGAGAGAGAGAGAGAGAGAGAGAGAGAGAGAGAGAGAGAGAGAGAGAGAGAGAGAGAGAGAGAGAGAGATAGTATTATTATGAAAGGCCTCACAGAGAGGAAAGATGAGTGAGAACAGAGAAATGATGAAGAAGGTCTTTTGTAGGGCATATGGTATAAAGGTACAGCTCAGTAGAGGGAGAAACTGAGGAAAGAAGAGAGGGAAGGACTGAGGGAGATAGGAAAGTCCTGATAGGGGGGGGGAGAGAAGGATTAAGGAGAGAGAGAGAGAGAGAGAGATGGAGATCTGGCGAGTGCTGCATTTCAGATTTAGTAGCCTGGGGACTGAGGGACTTGGAAGGTGAGGGTTAATGGCGTCTGGAGTCTTGAGGTGAGGCTGCTGGTAGCTTCAGTATGACGTGAAGGGTCAGCAGCTAGAACCTTGAAGGAGATTTATTTTAAGGAAAAGTCACAAGTTGATTAACAGACTTGTACCGGGACAGCGTTTCATCAAGTCATACGTAGGTTAGAGCTTACATCCACGTCTCTATGAGTTGATAAAGCTCTACACAGAGGGAAACGCTGTCCCAATAAATGCTTCTTCTATAACTCGTGTCTTCATACAAGTGGGTAATACACCATTTCATCCAGAGTGACTTATCAAGGATACGACCCATGAATGATGACAGTCTCCAGGGAACCTGTTTACAGCTAGGTGGCCAGGAACAACAGGTGTGTAGATAAATGGTTCAGTGAACCGACAAGTTGATAAATTAGACACATATGCAACACTTGGGTGTCTTTAATGAGGAAACGTTTCGCCACACAGTGGCTTCATCAGTCCAATACAAAGAAGAATAGTGAAGATCAGAAGGAGTTACTGATTATATCGACTCCAGACTGAGGGACTGATTACCTCAAACTCCTTCTGATCTTCACCATTCTTCTTTGTATAGGACTGATGAAGCCGCTGTGTGGCGAAACGTTTCCCAAGTGTTGCAGATGTAATCAGACTTGTTCATTCAAAGATAAAAATTATATTAAAATCCCTGAGAAAGGGCTAAACCCTCAGTGGCCATTCAGCACATGGAGAAATGGAAGGTAATCAGGTTTGATCCAAGGAGGAGGATAGACTCTCTTCCTTCGGATTATTGTATCTCCCTCAGAAGATATACCAGAATAGAAAAGCCTCGAATGATAAGATCTTATGGCCCTAATGTTTGAAATCATGGTTATATACTTAATGCGAAGCGCTAAATCCGTATGGGTTATGTAGCGCAAGGCGGAGTGGGGGCTCGATACTCCATCAGCTAATCGCGGCACGTCTCTGATCAGCCATACTGTTGGTGATAACGTTTAAGTAAAAAATAAAACGAATTGCTCACTGCAGGATCTGTTGGGTCTTGTAGGACCTGGGTCTTGTAGGACCTGGGTCTTGTAGGACCTGGGTCTTGTAGGACCTGGGTCTTGTAGGACCTGGGTCTTGTAGGACCTGGGTCTTGTAGGACCTGGTTCTTGTAGAACCGGTGTCTTGTAGGACCTGAGTCTTCTGGGTCTTGTAGGACCTGGGTCTTGTAGGACCTGAGTCTTGTAGGACCTGGGTCTTGTAGGACCTGAGTCTTGTAGGGTCCTCGTAGGCCGGTTGAGACGGTTTTGTGGGATAGGACCTGGGAGGCGAGCTGATGGGGGAGAGGGAGGGATGGGGAGAGGGACTGATGGGGAGAGGGACGGATGGGGAGAGGGACGGATGGGGAGAGGGAATGTTAGAACTTTATGAAAGAGAAGAAAGCAAGAGACTTGGAAATACCAACATTAAAGCAATTTTCGTTAAAGGTGTCTCTTATAATTTTCAAAGCTTATTGGGAGAGAGAGCGAACGTTCCCAGAAATTGTTAGAAACTTTAATTGAGAATTTAAAACTATAGCAAGGCAAGTGCACGACATATTAAACTCAAAACAACAAATACACAGTGAGTGTTTGTCTTAAAAAGAAACATTAAGAACTTGTGGGAACTAGTGGGTAATGGAGACTATTTTTGATACTCTGGAATTATCTTGTTCTGAAGGAGCAATTTAAATTCTTCCCATTTATCGCGGCAGCAAAGAGAGTTAGCGTCCGACACAGGCATTATGTATATAAAAAAAATCTCATCTCGTCTGCAGTGACAACAAACACCAGCGTCTAGAGAGAGAGAGAGAGAGAGAGAGAGAGAGAGAGAGAGAGAGAGAGGTGTTAGTAATACATATATTATATTTTCCAAGTTTTTTTTTTACCCCCCTCGCCTGACTTGCCAATCCGGTAACGTACATGAACCACACGGAAAGGGGGATGGGAGAAACACGAACAGAACACTCGTACACACAACCCGGGACACAATACGGTCGTCATGAGAACACGCTGACGCACACAGGCGTAAATGCACTCATAAAACGCTCATTGTAGACGCGCGTGCGCACACGCGCACTCGCTCCATAATTGTAAGCTTTTTGAAATGAAAGATTGGATAAAAAAAAAAAGTTCGCTACATAGCCAGCTTTTATGTTTTTGTGATTAATTAATACGTAGTTTGTACGATATAACTGCAAAAATTATCGCAGTATTTGTCGAGCTTAACAATGCAAAATATTAATGTTATGAATGTTTACAAGTGCACATGTGTGCACATACAAGTGCACATGTGTGACATACAAGTGCACATGTGTGGACAAGTGCACATATGTGGACATACAGGTGCACATGTGTGGATATACAGTGCACATGTGTGGACAAGTGCACATATGTGGGCAAGTGCACATATGTGGTCATACAGGTGCACATGTGTGAACATACAAGTGCACATGTGTGAACATACATGTGCAAATATGTGGACATATACATGTATACCATCTCTCCCGTGTATATTCTTGTATTCACTTTCTCTTTCTCCATTTTCATTTGTCACAGTCTTCCATAATATCTAATTCTATCTTCTGAGTTTGTATTCGTACATACCGTTCACTCTAGTGAACTTCTTTATTCTGCTTACCCTTATCCTCTCCTCCTTTTCCTCCTCTATCATTTCCTCTCCTCCTCATTCTCTCCTCTCATTTTCCTCATCATTTCTTCCCTTCTTCCTCCTCCTCCATATTTCTCCTCTCCTCATTTCCTCCTCCTCCTCCTTTCCTTCCTCTTTCCTCTCCTCTTTTTCCCTCCTCCTCCTCTTTCTTCCTAATCTCCTCATTTTCCTTCCTCCTCATTTCCTAATCCTCCTCTTTTCCTCCTCCTCTTTTCTCTCCTCCTCCTATTTTCCTCCTCCTCTTTCCTCCTCCTCCTATTTTCCTCTCTCCTCATTCCTCCTCTCCTCTTTCCTCCTCCTCCATTTCTCCTCCTCATTTTCCTCCTCCTCCCATTTTCCTAATCTCCTCATTTCCTAATTCCTCATTTTCCTAAATCCTCCTCATTATTTCTCCTCCTCATTTCTCCTCCTCAATTTCTAATCCTCCTCATTTTCCTCCTCCTCCTCATTTCCTCCTCCTCTCTTTTCCTCCTCCTCCTCCTCCTTCTCCTCCTCCTCCTCCCTCTTCCCCTCTCCTCCCTTCTATTCCTCTCCTCTTCTCTCCTCCTCCTCCCTCCTACTCCTCTCTTTCCTACTCTCTTCCTCCTCCTTACCTCCTACCGCCATATTTTATATTATTTATAGCATTTCTCTTTTAATTCTTCCTATTCGTTGTCGATTTCTTTCTTCCTAAGTCTGATATTATCCTCTCTTCACTGATTTCTCTTTTTCATATATTATTCTCATATTCATTCTCCTTTCATCTGTCCCTTTCAAACATATTCATTTAATATAATATCCTCTTTCATCTCTTCCCTAATATTATTTTTACCACTATTTCCCTTCCTCCTCCTCCGCCTTTTTTTAGCATTTTACACATTTCTCTTTTCTCTCCTTTCTACATTTCCTCCCAAGTCTGCAAATAATCTATAACACAACTATATATATATATATATATATATATATATATATATATATATATATGTATAATACATGAGTGTGTGAAAGAGCGTCTGACATCGCCAGGTCTACACTCAGCCAGAGTGTCTACACTCAGCCAGTGTCTACACTCAGCCAGTGTTCTACACTCAGCCACAGTGTCTACACTCAGCCAAGTGTCTACACTCAGCTCTCTCGAGTTCATTATTCCACCAAAGAAGCCTTGATGTAATATTCTCAATATTCGCAGAGTCGGAGGGTGATGGTAGTCTATTATCCTCTATCTTTACTCCATTCACTATTTCTCTTTTCTCGGTTCCTCTCTCTCTCTCTCTCTCTCTCTTCTCTCTCTCTCTATTTCCGTTCTTTTTCCCCTCTACTTCCCCCTGTTTTTCTCCATTGTTTTAACTCTCCATCTCTTCCCTCATCCTTTCCTCACTTTCTTTCCCGACTTCCTTCCTTCCTTCCTTTCTCCCCACACTTCTATCAGCCTCTTCGTCATTTCTACACTTCATTCAATATCTCCTATTTTATCAGGTCTTTACCCTCCTCCTCAATCCTCCACCTCTTCCTCAGGCGCGCCCACACCTCGACTAGGATAATTACCAACGATAATAGCGTTAATAAAAACAGTTAATAGCCAGGGTATTACCAAGATAACGCTTCCTCCGTATATTTTGGCGTCCATTGTCGCCGCTACCTTTCCCTCTCCTCCTGACGGACCACCGTCACTTAGCCAGCAAGAAAATATTAACCGTCTGGAGCTGTAATAACCAACACAGTAAACATTATTAATAACGTCATTGTCGCCGGGAATCGTCCGGTTGGTTGTGATGCTGAGCATGTTATTGTGCTCATTTGCGTGAGGCTGTTTTTTGCGTGAGGTCGTTTTGCGTGAGGTCGTTTTGTGTGAGGTCGTTTTGCGTGAGGTCGTTTTGGTGAGGTCGTTTTGTGTGAGGTCGTTTTGTGTGAGGTCGTTTTGCGTGAGGTCGTTTTGTGTGAGGTCGTTTTGCGTGACGTCGTTTTGCGTGACGTCGTTTTGTGTGAGGTTCAGATAAGTTTGTTTACAATTTGATCAGCTGATCGGTAAGAATGTCTTTTGGTTTATATATATGTGAAATACGGCACAATAAGTCCGTAGAGTTTAGAAAATCTGCCATGCTAGGGGTGGGTGAGGTTCAAGTTTTTATTGTTACAATGTTTCGCTTTGTGTAGAGCCTAATGAAGAGCTCTACACAGAGCGAAACGTTGTCCCAATAAAGCTTGTTCTGCAGTGTTTTTCTTTTCTTCGTCATTCGAATCCGTAAGTCCGTAGAAACTTAAAAAAAAAAAAAAGAAAAAAAAAAAGTTGTCAATTTATAAAAGTATTGCTATTCCAATCCTAAGATTAATATATTGCCAATAACTAATATTGCCAATATATTGCCAATAACTAACTAATATATTGCCAATAACTAATATACTGCTAATAACTAATATATTGCCAATAACTAATAAATTGACAATAATATATTGCCAATAACTAATATACTGATAATAACTAATATATTGCCAATAACTAATTAGTTATTGCCAATAACTAATAATCCCGTAGCTGTCTTCAAAGGGGGTCGTGTTGAGCAGACGTCAATTCTTGTTCAGCTGTGCAGTGGTGCATAAGTTGAACTGCGTGTGGCTAGCACCAACAACATTATTGCTCAGACTATCAAAGAGGCCTGGTCTAGGACCAGGCCTAGGTAGTCGGTGACTCCCAGAATTTAGTACAGATATGTTTCTATGCAAACATACACGCTTCTCGAAAGCCTGGAGAGTAAAGGAGTGGTTGTAGACGCAGGGTTCGTGTTGACCAAATCTGTGACTAGCAGATACTGTGACAACACGTTGGTGCCCGGGAATGGGATTCAGAGTGCTGTGACAACACCCATTGCTCAGACTAGTGCAAATCGAATCAGATTTGACACTTTGACAACGAGGAATGGGACAGTTGAGGTTATATTCATCACTATCTTAGTAGCAAAGAAAATGACAAATTTAAGTGCACTTCAAAATACTACGGACATGTGAATTAATTTAAAGTGATATATATTAGAGTATTAAAGAGCAGACAAGCATGAACACTTTTAGAAACAAAGAGGACTAAATGCAATTAATCAGAATTCTTTTTATTTCATAGTACTCACACTCCAACAGCACGTTAAATCCCTGGCATTTCCAGTTATTATTATTATTATTATTATTATTATTATTATTATTATCGTAACTAAGCGCTAAACCAGTAAGGTTCATACACCCCTGTCCAGATAACTAGCAAGTGGTGTCCAGACATACTCATCCACGACCACCTGGATGAGGAAGAAGCGATGGTGGATCCATCCTATGATAACTCCCTCTCACTCTCCTCGGAGGCTGTTGGTAAGGAATCTAACAAGAATAATTAGTAGACTCCTTGGTAGATGCATGCAAGTTGGTGAATGAGGGTTCGAACCCACGGTAAAAGAGTCAAAACCCTACCAGGCAAATGCATTTTACCACAAGACAATGAATCTTACCGGAGAGTTTACCTGGAGAAAGTTCCGGGGGTCAACGCCCCCGCGGCCCGGTCCGTAGTTTAATAATAGAAATAATCAAGTATTCAAAATATACTATTGCAACATGTGGAAGGGCAAGCATCTTAAGTCAAAAAACTTTCTTATATATCAAGCAAGTACAAGGAGTGGTAGAGGCTCGATCCGCAGTTCACTAATCACGAGGCGGACAAGATTATCCTTTCAAATCCAGAGTCCATCGCAGAAGGAAGATGTACAACAGAGGACGATGAAGTCGCCTACACACAAGGGAAGGGAGAAGAATTACAGGAGAAAGAAAGAGAAACTTATGTTTTACCAGTAAAACATTCGCAAACACCTCATAAAGGCTGCCACAAATCATACTTTTTTTAAGGTCAGAGTGACGTTTATATGCCATTAAAGAAGCGACATTAGTAGGCAGAGCCTTTATGAGTTCAAATGTGAGGTTAAATGAATTATATTATTCGTATTAAGAGTATTAAACAAATAAGGTAACATATACTATTAGACGGTCAATATAATTCTCTATCAGATCAACCACAGGTATTTTATCTATCAGTTTTAAATTGATTTTGTTTTCAAAATGGTATCACATGACAAAATAGGAAACAAAAAAGGAATATGAAAGAGAAAGGGGAAAAAAAGGAAATAACGAAATAAAAAAAAACGAAGATTTTTGGAAACAGATGGGAACAAGAGCAAAGCCACAAATACGTGTGTCAGTGTATGTATATACGACAAACTCAAGCTGAAGAACACGACCACGGTATCTCTGGGTGTATACCGTGGTCGTGTATACCTTGACAAACAAGCAGGAGTAAGCTCAAGGGTGTGTATCAGCGTATATACGTAATCAAGATCAAGAAAATCAACAAGGAGACAATGCAGCATATTATTATTATTATTATTATTATTATTATTATTGATTCCTTGAATAAAGACCCTCCCCTCCCCGCCCATTCCCATTACCTTGAAGGAACAGTAGAGAATAGTCGCCTCCGATAGTCAACTATTTTAAATTCTCCATCATACCGCAGATCCAAGATATATACTGTTCTAAAACAATAAATATTTTTTTTTCCAGTTTTCTTACTTCGTGTTTAAATGGTTGACAGGTTTGTTAAAGGCCGTAAAAACAAGGAATTAATTAACATGTGATTGATATACTATATTTTTTATCCACCTTTGTTATACACAATATTATTGTTGTTGTTCTTGTTGTTTGGTTTAAAAAAAACACATTATCTGGGTGTAAAGGTGGCCGTTGCTTTGAGCTCTCACCTGTCCTCTTTAAAAGCTCTCTAGCTTTCCGTTCTTCTCTTTAAGAGCTCTCAGATGGGTTGCCACTGATACCTTCTGCCTGGCCTCTGAGAATTTCCCCTCCTATCTGTTGCTGTCTTGCAACACTGCATAGCTCCTGACGATGCATGAGTGAGCGAAAGATCTAGTGCTAAAGATTTCCATCCTCAAGTCGCTTGTTCTGCATTGTTAAGAAAGCTTGTTTACGATTGTATTGATATAATATATATATATATATATATATATATATATATATATATATATATATATATATATATATATATATATATATATATATATATATATATATATATATATATATATATATATATTATATGTATGCATACACACACAGGCCATTAATTTTCCATTAACCTCATAAAAATCATTGTTGTGGATACTCTGTTACTGAGTGTTATCTTATTATTCTCGAGTCTTTTACGTGTTTGTGGTCTACGAGATGGTCTGCCGGCATTCTGAAATCCGTGGTCCTTAATTTTGTACTCGTACTCGTTCCTCGGCTTTTGTGTATCCATATGCTCTTGCGTTACCGTCCACAGGCTGGACACGGAGTGCGCACAGGATGGTCATGGAGTGCACACAGTAGGAAGATCATGGAGTGCACACAGGAGGAAGATCATGGAGTGCACACAGGAGGAAGATCATGGAGTGCACACAGGAGGAAGATCATGGAGTGCACACAGGAGGAAGATCATGGAGTGCACACAGGAGGAAGATCATGGAGTGCACACAGGAGGAAGATCATGGAGTGCACACAGTAGGAAGATCATGGAGTGCACACAGGAGGAAGATCATGGAGTGCACACAGGAGGAAGATCATGGAGTGCACACAGGAGGAAGATCATGGAGTGCACACAGGAGGAAGAGCATGGAGTGCACACAGGAGGAAGATCACGGAGTGCACACAGGAGGAAGATCCTGGAGTGCACACAGGAGGAAGATCACGGAGTGCACACAGGAGGAAGATCATGGAGTGCACACAGGAGGAAGATCATGGAGTGCACACAGGAGGAAGATCACGGAGTGCACACAGGAGGAAGATCACGGAGTGCACACAGGAGGAAGATCACGGAGTGCACACAGGAGGAAGATTATGGAGTGCACACAGGAAGGTCATGGAGTGCACACAGGAGGAAGATCATGGAGTGCACACAGGATGGTTATGGAGTGAACACAGGAAGGTCATGGAGTGCACACAGGAGGAAGATCATGGAGTGCACACAGGAGGAAGATCATGGAGTGCACACAGGAGGAAGATCACGGAGTGCACACAGGAGGAAGATCACGGAGTGCACACAGGAGGAAGATTATGGAGTGCACACAGGAAGGTCATGGAGTGAACACAGGAAGGTCATGGAGTGCACCCAGAAAGGTCATGGATTGCACACAAGCTGGTCATAGAGTGCGTTCAGGAGGGTCATGAAGTGCACACAGGCTGGTCATGGAGTGTACACAGGAAGAAGATCATGGAGTGCACACAGGAGGGTCATGGAGTGCACACAGGCTGGTCATGGAGTGTACACAGGAAGAAGATCATGGAGTGCACACAGAAGGAAGATCATGGAGTGCACAAGGAGGAAGATCATGGAGTGCACACAGGAGGAAGATCATGGAGTGCACACAGGAGGGTCATGAAGTGCACACAGGCTGGTCATGGAGTGTACACAGGAAGAAGATCATGGAGTGCACACAGAAGGAAGATCATGGAGTGCACACAGGAGGAAGATCATGGAGTGCACACAGGAGGAAGATCATGGAGTGCACACAGGAGGAAGATCATGGAGTGCACACAGGAGGAAGATCATGGAGTGCACACAGGAGGAAGATCATGGAGTGCGCCCAGGAGGGTCATGAAGTGCACACAAGCTGGTCATGGAGTGCACACAGGAGGAAGATCATGGAGTGAACACAGGAAGGTCATGGAGTGCATACAGGAATGTCATGGAGTGCACACAGGAAGATCATGGAGTGCACACAGGAGGAAGATCATGGAGTGCACACAGGAGGAAGATCAATGAGTGCACACAGGAGGAAGATCAATGAGTGCACACAGGAGGAAGATCATGGAGTGCACACAGGCTGGTCATGGAGTGCACACAGGCTGGTCATGGAGTGCACACAGGCTGGTCATGGAGTGTGCAAAAAAGCAGCAGCCTTGGGGGCAAAATGTAAATTCTTTCTATATCTAGGGAGCTGAAATATGTCATTATCGAACCTGTTACTCTCATTTGTCTACTGAAAGACTGTTGATATTAATTATAATTAATAATATCTTTATTTCTACAAGTACATGTACAAGGTATACAAACCATAGAAGACATCAATGACATACTACTATATAGATCAGTTTTTTTCCCGGGATGCGACCCACACCAGTCAACTAACACCCTGGTACCTATTTTACTGATGGATAAACATTTGACAGCAGGTGTCTTAAGGAAACACGTCCTAGTGTTTCCTGCCGTACCGGGGATCGATCCCGGACCACAGTGTGTAGCTGAGTGCACTAGCGATCGAGCCGCGGGATATTTGAGTATTTCTTCTGTGTTTTCTATAGAGGCGACTTATTTATAAGGTATTGTCTGCAAAGAACAGGCCAAACAGTAAGGCTGGCAGAATGGCTAACTGCCTTGAAGGTAGGCTGACTGGCTGGTTGGGTGGCTGGGAGGAATTCTGGCTGGCTGGCAGGCAGGCTGGCTGGCTGGCTGGCAGGCAGACTGGCAGGCTGGCAGGCAGGCTGGCTGGCTGGCTGGCAGGCAGGCAGGTTTGGCAGGGAGGCAGGCTGGCATACAGGCTGGTAGGCAGGCTTGTGGGTACCTCGTTGCATCAAGCGTTTGTTTATGTTGTTGTGTCCGACCCCTTGGCGCCACTCATTGTCATGGCGACCTTGCTGCCAGTGAGGAGGACGGAGGACGAGGGAGGACGACGAAGGACGGAGGACGAGGGAGAACGACGAAGCACGAAGTAGGACGACGAAGCAGAGCGGTACAGATAATTACAGTAATGACATCGGCGACAAAAATAACAACTTATGTCAACTTGTTTAAAATAAAAATCCCATTTCAACCATTACACCAGTTTGCTGATTAAATTTTAAGGCTCTGAAAGTTTAGAACTGCACTACAAAGGTCATTATACCAGGACTGTAAAACTCATAGTTCTAAGCAATTAAGAAAATCATCACAATGAACATTGAACGTAAATCTAATAAAAGTGATTCAGTCGGGTATTGCCGTTCCTGAAAGCATCGAACATAAACACTTAACACAGATAACACAATCATACCAAGGCAAAATAACATGTTAAATGTTACTTCAGTTGCGAAGTGCTCTTGATCCATGTCATGCAGGTATTGTATGGCACCTATTGGTGTCATGCAGGTGTTGTATGGCACTACTGGTGTCATGCAGGTGTTGTATGGCACTACTGGTGTCATGCAGGTGTTGTATGGCACCTACTGGTGTCATGCAGGTGTTGCATGTCACTACTGCTACCATGCAGGTGTTGCATGACACCTACTGCTACCATGCAGGTGTTGTGTGACACCTACAGGTGTCATGCAGGTGTTGCATGACACCTACTGGTGGCAAGTGTTATATGACACCTACTGGTGTCACGAAAATATGAATATATATCTATTTTAAAAACATTTTAAGTGAGTCAGCGTACCGTGTTAAATGATCATACAAGACGTGGAGTGAGCGCACCATCCCCGCTACACTCACCCACCACACTCCATACAATAAACTAGTCAACAGTGTGAAGCAACAGCCTGGCTGATCACGCGATCGACAGTGAAGTCTCAGCCTTTGTGTTAGACACCGCCAAGGTGTGTGAACACAAGCTGCGATTCACGGCCTTTTACCGAGAAGCCTTTCCGTCTGCCAGGAACTTTTAGCAATTATAAAAGTCCGAGCCTTTGTCCAGGCTCAGAGAGTAGAGGATCTCTTGGAAATTAGACTTGATGGGTGTTTGATTAAAGACTTTTTGCAACAAATAACAAAAAAAGACACAATACCATGACTGGAACAGCTTGACTTTGTAAATGGTCCAAGTCAGACCGAAACGTCGTCGTAAGCTCCTCTCTCCTGTGTGCCGGTTATCTGTGTACTTTTTGCAATATTTGGGTATCTCTGTTCTGGAAACGTTTCGCCAGCCAGTGGCTTCATCATTGCAGAGAACAGTGGGATATGAGACGGCGTTTGAGGTCATCAGTAACTAAACCATTTATATAATATGATTGGCGAATGGGAAAAAAATTAATTTATATTTTAATGCTTAATATCTGTACCAATGCTTAGAGCACAGGTTTGAAAGTTTTAAGAGCTGGCTTGCCGTGGGTTCGAACCCCACCTGTTCTCTGAGGTAGTGAATCCGACAGCTTTCAGTGAGCATATCAAAGAGGGGGGAAAGGGTTCTAGGGAACATATCTAGAACAACTTAGGTTTCAGTGCGCACAGTTAGGACAAGAGTTCTGTTGTACATATCAAAGGAAAAACAATTCTAGTGTACCTGCCAAGGTAAACAAGGGTTCTAGTGATGCTAGAGCATTTCATACATATATGGCTTACCATCGTTCTCCTTTATATGGTCTTCCTTCTCCTTCTCCTCCTCCTCCTTTCCTTCTACTTCTCTTCCCTCACTTTCTCCTTTCACTTCTTTTCCTTCTTGGTTACAGGTTCTGTTCTTTCTCATTTTTGAGATCATCTTCTTACCCATGCTGTCTCCCCCTCCTCCTGTCCTTGGACAGTGCCCCTCTTCCTCCTACTGCCCATGTCCACCCTCTGCTTATTTCTCACACTACTGCTGACCCTGGCTCCCCCTCCCCCCCTCTCACCCTGGTTATGCTCCCGCCTGCCCAGCCAGACCTGCTCCGCCTCTCCAGCTATACCCATGTATTAGCATCGTCGGGCACCTCCTCTTCGGCGCCTTCGTCGGACTGGTGCTGTTGCTGTGAATTACAACACTTTCACTAGTGTGCTCTGGTGAGCTCTTGCCCTGGGCTCGATACCCTTATAGCAGCTGAATGACTAGCTATTCCTTGTCAGGGAAGAGTACGTGTATGTACCCACCTAATTGTGGTTGCAGGGGTCGATTCACAGCTCCTGCTCCCGCCTCTTCTCTGATCGCTACTAGGTCACTCACTCCCTGCTCCGTGAGCTTTATCATACCTCTTCTTAAAGCTATGTATGGATCCTGCCTCAACCACCTCACTTTCCAGACTATTCCACTTCCTGACAACTCTGTGACTGAAGAAATACTTCCTAACATCCTAACTCATCTGAGTCTTCAACTTCCAATTGTGACCCCTTGTCGCTGTGTCCCATCTCTGAAACATCTTATCTCTGTCTACCTTGTCGATTCCTCTCAGTATTTTATATGCTGTTATCATGTTTCCCTAGTCCCTCCTGTCCTCCAGTGTCGCCAGGTCAATGTCCCTTAACCTCTCCTCGTAGGACATGTTCCTTAGCTCCAGGACTAGTCCTGTTGGAAACCTTTGCACTTTCTCTAATTTCCTGACGCACTTACCAAGGTGTGGGTTCTAAACTGGTGCTGCAAACTCCAATATACGTCTTACGTACACGGTGTACAGTGTCCTGAACGACTTCTTACTGAGGTGTCGGAAAGCTACTCTTAGGTTTGCTAGTTGCCCATATGCTGCCCATATGAGTGAGGTTTGTAGTCTTTGGCCCCCTAGGCTGTATTCTGTCTGCGGTCCTCTTTGCCTTTTCCCGATCTTCATGACTTTGCACTTGCTGGTTTAAACTCCAGGAGCCAGTTGCTATACCAGGCCAGCAGCCTGTCCAGATCCCTTTGTAGTTCTGCCTGGTCCTCCTCCGATTGAATTCTCCTCATGTGTGTGTGTGTGTGTGTGTGTGTGTGTGTGTGTGTGTGTGTGTGTGTGTACGCGCCCGTTCTTAAAAAGTCCCACCTGTTAAGCTCCATTGAAATGGATGGCAGACTTCGGTAACCTCCTGTGGTTCTGTCATGCCTATTCTTGAAGCTGTGTGGAGTCGTCCACCTCCTCTACCTGTTACACTAGCAAGTACACTAACAAGTTCGCTGTTCATTTACTCTGAAGGGCTTTCTGCCTTGCCTGAGGCTGTAATGAAAGATGTCCCTACCTAACATTCACTAGATCACTCAGCAAGCCGCTGATCTCAGACAGCGAGAACACTCTTATACAGTAAAATATTCAGTTGAAGAACAATAATCAATATATCGTGGCTGAAACAATACCTTAGTTGGAATATCGTGGTTGGAATATTATCTTGGAACAATTCACAATTATCCCACACTATGATGTGGAAACTTTAGACGTTTCGGATCCTCCTCGAACACTTCGGATCCTCCTCGAACACTTCGGATCCTCCTCGAACACTTCGGATCCTCCTCGAATACTTCGGATCCTCCTCGAACACTGATGATGGCTCTTGTGTCCCCTTTGGCTCTGTCTCTTTCTCTCTCATTAGATTTTTTCCGATGAGGCGGCTAGTTTATTATGCACCTCGTATCCATCCTGTGGATGGTAGCGCAAGAGCATATAGATAGACAAAAAACCTAGGAACTAGGCTGCAAAGGGGTCAAAAACACACATCTAGATTTATATCTGTAATTGCGGATCTCTAGAAAAGAACTCTAGCTTTGGGAAGGGGTGGTTTTGATAAGGACCTGGCTTGTATGGTCCAGTAGGCCTTCTGCAGTGTTCCTCCAGTCTTATGTTCTTAAGTTAACTATGCTAAGTTAGGCATAATAATTAACATATGGACGTCTACACTGCAAATTGAATTGTTTGTCATAATAACGGCACTGAGCTTGACTGATTATCACTGATACCGTCATCACTGAAGGCACTTGACATGCACTAACATGCTTACTGGAGGAGCCAGGTATACTACTCAAATTACATGGATTCCATCACAATGTGAATTACCCCAGGGTAGAGTTGGCAAGTTAGCCAAGCAACTCTGAATCTCTTTCGTACTCGATAAAATTTGTCTTCTCCTACTTCCCGATGTTAATGCTATCAATACTTTATAATTATTATTTGTGTGATAGATGATTTTGAAAACCAACAAGTTGAAGATTGAGACACTTATGCAACATATGGGAATATTTATTGAGGAAACGTTTTGCCACAACTTGTCGGTTTTCAAAACCATTTATCACATCTGTCAGATACTGCAACATCATGGGATCTTGATACAAGGAATTCTTCAACACTTGTCCAACCTTTTGAGGAAGACCTACTTACACTAGTGGATGGTGCCACTGTGACCCCGCCTCCTCCTGCTTCCACTCACCTGACTACAGTATATAAGTCACTTCTCCGGCCATATGCTGTAACTAAATTGTTATAACTATGACCATAATTTTTAAAGGTGGACCGGTAAGCCAGCGGAAGGCCCCGGTCAGATGACCAAAAGCTCAAACGGCGGGTCATCATCTGACTAAGACCTGCGTCAGGAAACACTTGTCCTGTTTCCTGACGAACCTTACCTAACCATATGCTCTACTTTCTACAAGAGTGATGGACTGAACACGTCATCTCCAGGCTGAGGGACTGATTACCTCAAACTCCTCCTCTCCTTACCCATTTCTACTTTGTGTTGGACTGATGAAGCCACTATGTGGCGAAACGTTTCCTCAATAAAGATTCCCATATGTTGCATAAGTGTCTCAATCAAAATTATTATTAATAGTAGCTGTAAATAATAATAATTAGTAATAATAATAATAATAATAATAATAATAATAATAATAATAATAATAATAATAATAATAATAATAATAATGGTAATAATACCACACGGGCTAGCGTGAACTATGGTGGTGCAAAAACATGTATTGATTTCTTAGCTTGGGAGGAACTGTCGAATTTCCAATATACACGAGGTAGCCAAGCTGTACTTCTCTCTCTCTCCCTTCCCCTTTCCCTCACCTTCCTACCCTCCCACCCTCACCCTCCTCCCCTCTCTCTCTCTCTCTCTCTCTCTCTCTCTCTCTCTCTCTCTCTCTCTCTCTCTCTCTCTCTCCCTCCCTCCCAGTTATCCCGACGATGCTGGAATTTAATAACCCGTAGGTCAGCTTTGGCATGTTTGGGAGAAGTTACACGGGCGTGAGAGAGAAGAGGAATGAAGAGGGAAGAGAGAGAGAGAGAATGGTGGAGGAGGAGGAAGATGGAGTGATGTAATGGAGGCAGGAATACATAGAGTTGACTTAGTAGCGACCAGTGAAGAGGCGGGGCCATGAGCTATGACTTGACTCCTGCAACCACAATTAGGTGAGAGCACATCTTTACAACACAGTTAGTCACACAGAGGGTAAAAACTACCACTCGAGGCTCCAACAATAAACGTTTAATAGTTGTTAAACCAAAGGCGCACAATCCTGGGGTTTAAGTGTGGGTAATAAAACGTCGACAAAACATTCTTCTGCCCAGCCTGGTAAATGCCCTCCCCCCAACAAAACACTCAAAATGTCAATGAATTCTGTCTTGCCCAACCTTACGAGTGTCTCCCACAAAACCCCAAAACTCCACAAAACCTCCCATGGCTGGTCCACACAAAAACCGCAGTCAATTTCCTGTTTTTTTTCCTTCTTCCATCAAGCCCATTTTTAAATAATTTAATTCCTTATTTAATATATCAGGATTATTACCATATGTAAGAGTTACGGGTTTATTGTATTCAAATATTAATTATATGCTAAAATATTAATTATATTAAATTATTGCTAATTATATTCATTAGCAGTTTAATGAATGATATAAATGATGATAATTAATGTTATAGTGGTTAATAAGGATGGTGATGGTAATATAGATAATGATAAAGATAGGGATGATGACAATGGTCCCGAGGAGAGAGAGAGAGAGAGAGAGAGAGAGAGAGAGAGAGAGAGAGGAGAGAGTGAGAGGAGGAGGGGGAGGTCAGTGACCGGGGTGGGGGTCGTTGGGGGGATATGAAGGCTTCTTGGAAGGATGCCGGGGTGCTAATGTGAGAATCCTCAAGTGTTTCTCATCGTTTAGTGTTAATTGGCGAGTAATGTTTATTGAACCTTCGTGTTTATATGCTTGTAATGTCTATTTGACTGCAGAGTTCGTTGCCGTATAATGTTTATTGGCGAAGCTGTCTTTATTCTCGAGTAATGGTTACGGGAAGGGTATATTTCTAAATATGTTTACTAGAGTGACTAGCCACTGATGTTATAGTTACATGGGTTTCGGGTGATGAGCGATGTTAACTCAGGTACTTGCGTTTTATGGGTGATGAGTGATGTTAACTCAGGTCCTTGCGTTTTATGGGTGATGAGCGATGTTAACTCAGGTCCTTGCGTTTTATGGGTGATGAGTGATGTTAACTCAGGTACTTGCGTTTTATGGGTGATGAGTGATGTTAACTCAGGTCCTTGCGTTTTATGGAAAACGAGTTGTCATATCGGGTGCCGGAATCTGCTGTATTTATTAGTCGAGAAAGAAGTGGCATTTGGACTAATGTATAATTTCAGTCCTCCCGATATAGGGATATGCAAACGGCTCAGTAACGTTTCAGTAAAATCTCTACCAGAGTTGTATGGTAGAGTGGTGTACCACTGTCTTACGTCATTCATTGCCATATATTGTTAATCGATTATTTCCCCATGTTGAGGGTAAGACAGGAACATCCTTCTCGACCCAATATGGCAGTGATGTTCACTCTCTGGTTATCCTGTTTTACAGGCGAAGAGTGATGTTCATTCCCTGTTCATCTCAGCCTCCCTGTTCAGTGTGCTGCTTTCCGCTTCCTGTCTTCACTTCCATATACCTACTTTATTTTATTGTACATCTATGCACTTATCTGCTTTTCTAAAGCTTCAGTAGTTGTTCTTGAGGTTTCTTGCCCAGTCTTCGTCCTTCTGTTGAATCCTCTTAGGTTTTTGCGTCATTCTTCAAATAAATACTCGCAGGATTCGGTTCCAAAATACAGTGTAGGTCGTTTACATTTACAAGGAAAGTTATGGGACATAGAACTGGTATCTGTGAGGTGCTGGAGGCAGCAGCCGTGCTTGTTGCTCTGCTAAGGTGATAGCAGTATTGTGGACCTGGCCATGTAGGAAGAGTTACAACTCGGGTGGTATGGGAAAACGAAACGAGAGGTGGATAAAGTGAGGGTGAAAGAGAGAGAGAGAGAGAGAGAGAGAGAGAGAGAGAGAGAGAGAGAGAGAGATGAAAGGTGTATTATATAACGAAGAAGGAGCAGTGAGGGGAGAGAGGCCATGACATATTCAGAAATGAGTGAGAGAAGAGAATGAAAAACACCGAAGAGAATGAAAAGATAAGAACGAGGAGGAAACGAAGAACAGGCGATGGACAGAAGTAACAATAACAGAGACGAGGCAAACTGACACATCTGGGGAATACCAGCAAGCTTACCTGAAGTTCTTACACAGCATATGATATTCAGCTGGACTGAAGTTTAACACAGTCCTGGATGTGTTCACACAAGAGTCTGCTAGCACACAGGTGCCTATTTATCTTTGCTGCTAGTAGGGCTGTAAGGAAACTTACCCATAAATTTGTTCGTGCCGTGGAATCGAACGTAGGTCGCTTCGATTATGAATAATTCATTACAATCAAGAGAAGAGAGAAGAGAGAGTGGAGAGAGGTGATGTTCAGTTGCTATTGCTCCTCTTCCTTAACCTATCAAACATTGTCTCTTCTCCTCTTAGACCACCATCTTATTCTCCTCTTCGTACTCTACCTCCTATACCAAACACCAGTGGCATTAACTGGTCCAGTGGTTCCTTAGAGATGATCCAGGTAGATCTTTCTCCCTTAACCTGTATTCTTTTTTACCCAAAGTCTTTTTCCGATCACTGCCTCCCAACAAACTCACAAAGCCTACTTAACCCCCCCAGCAGCAGCAGCAGCAGTCAGCAGCAGCAGCGCAGCAGCAGCAGCAGCAGCAGCAGCCGCCCGGCCGCCGCCGCCGCCGCCGCCTCTCATCCAAACCATTGCTCTTGAAATAAGATCGTAAACAACTTGTTCGGACAGTTAATCTCAGCGTCTGGTTCCATCACCAAAGGTTCACTCGTCCAGAAATCTTAAACAATACTCACTACTGATTACGTTACTACTAATCTCTTATACGAAACTTGCCTTTCAAGTAGAAATAAGTTACGTTATCAACGATCTTAGATGTGATTGATAGGATTAAATATATATATATATATATATATATATATATATATATATATATATATATATATACACACACACACGACCATGGGTGTTTTTGCAGGTATGTCCCATGTCCAACATTTATTACCCTCACCTCGTATTTCCTCTTCATTTCTTCATTCTTATTCGCCTCCTTCCCTTACACCCTCAGCTTCGCATCCTTCCCACTGCCTCTCTCATCCCTCTTTTCCTCTCTTTATCAAACCCTCCCCTCGCTTTACTATATTCTTTCACCTCCTCCACTCTCTTTTCTTTCGGATTCCTCATGTCCATTCTTCCCCATCTTATTCCTTTCCATAATAACTACAAAATACACAGATCTATCTTCCTGCCTTTCCGTCCTTCATTCACACGCCTAAATAGTACACGATAGTCTTTGGAAGACGCAGATAGTTCTTTTCAGCAGATAGTCTCGGTGTGGACTTGCAAATTCCCCTACTATCTGTTTTTATCCCCATGTACTCTCATGTGCTCCCAAGTACTCTATTTTGTCACCCAGCATACCCAAGCCATTTCCTCAAGCAACGAACACACTCGATATTGGTATAAATGAATCACTGGAATGTAATCAATGAGTGAATCTTCCAGAGGCAGCTTCACCTGTACGAGCCTAAAGCTTCCTTAATTTGGATACGATCATGACTCGTGAGAGTTACAAGGACGAAATTCCCCTTTATATGCCCATCCTGACATCCTTAGCGCCTAATTCTCTCTCTCTCTCTCTCTCTCTCTCACCAGGAAAGGAGCTCGATCACTTACAGCCAAAATTAGGTTTGACTCCAGCCTAGGAAGGCTCCAGGCAACTGAAAGTTGCCAGACGAGGTTTTGTTTGGGTCTGAAGGGGAACCACACCCCTGTGAAACTTGTTTCACGTGGTTACTTTTTTCTGGTATTTACTTAACAAAATGAGGAACACCCGCACACGGCGGGTGTTCCTCATTTACACGGTATGGATACCCACAGCGTGCGGCTACACTGTGGGTATGGATACCCACAGCGTGCGGCTACACTGTGCAAGATATAGCTATGGAAACAAAAGAGAGATGTTCCCCACTCTATTCCATCACACACAGAAGAGGATACATATACGAGGTGTGCATCATATGGAATGGTAAAACCAAGCGTTGGAGAGAGAGAGAGAGAGAGAGAGAGAGAGAGAGAGAGAGAGAGAGAGAGAGAGAGAGAGAGAGATTGATTTGACTATTTTTTGTGATGAAGCCAGATACGAACATTTATCAGATTCCGCCAACATCGATCAGTTCATTTATCGGCTTCGTTGGTTCTCATTGGCTTTACCGCCGCCACGCCGAAGCCAATTGGCAAATGGAAAGTTAAAAATAAATATTTCTGTATTTCTCTGAGCATTTTCTACGTCTTGCTTCGAGGCATCAATGTTCTTATCGTAACTCAACCGTGTGATGTTGACTGATGATGTTAACTGACGTAGGTCCATGCTGACTGATGAAGTGTATTTTTATTCATGGGTAAGGGAAAAACCGGTATTGGATTGATCTGATTTAGGTATATGATGATTTTGTTTATCATCCTCGACGTGCAGTCTGGTTGAAACGAACACGATGAGCACATGATGATAATCTCGCATTTGAGGCGGCCTCTTCCGGAAGCACGTCGGCCCGAAAAAGCCCACAGTCCCTTCTTCCAGAGTCCCCATGGCCTTCTGCAGCTCATCACTCGCTAGTGGAGTGTGTGTGTAAATTTAGTTAAATTCTGTTTATTCACAGTCACAGCACTTCACAGAGGCGGCAACATCTCTGACAACTAATTGCTACTAATAGTAGCTACGAGGGAATTCTTACACAACGGTGAATTTATAGTCTAGGAGCCCCTCATCCCACCTCAGTTCACTGCACCCACCCAGGATGCTAACACCCAGGTACCTAGTTACTGCTAGGTGAACAACGGTAACTGTTATAGATGTAACCACCCGCCACAGGATCGATGCGTTTAAGATACGATCTGCACTTATTATCCAGAAACAAAAGAATCGCAGCAATAATAAAAAAAACTCAGTATTTCATGAAAAATAACATCCATGTTTACTTTCTCACGAGTTTGTTTCACCATTAATGGCAGGTCGGAGCTGAGGTCCATTATCACGGAGACCACAGTGCATTTGATAATGAAAATGGATTTGACCACAAGAGTTAGAGCTCAACCACTGTAAATGCAACAGACACAGGACCAAGAGCTTGAACACACTACATCTTTTCCATCGTAAACTCTAGTAGGCAATTACATTTACACACATACACACACATTGGAGAGTGAAGTAGTGGAGGCAGCATCCATACATAGCTTCAAGATGAGGTACAATAAGGCTCTTGGTGCGGGGAGTGTGTGGACCTAGTAGCGACTAGCGAAGAGGCCGGGCCAGGAGCTACGAATCTCTGCAACCACAGATAGGTGAATACAAGTAGGCGAGTAGACACAATATTTCCTGATTTCAACACCTACTAAATTTGTCTCAGTTCTCAGCTCGCCCTCGTACACTGCTCCACACTACAACGTTGTAGACACAATGAAAATGTCAAAATTTACATAGGTTGTCCTTTTAGACTAACGCATGTGTGTTGATAACCTGGCGTGACTGCTCTTAAATGATGATGGTCTCTGGCAACTGGCTCACGTGACTGATGTAATAAAAATACATTATAAAGAACTCTTGAACACGAAAACACGAATATAGGTCGCATTTAATATTCGTGTGACCTTGACTTGGCTCAGTAAACACCGTCTGTTCAACACATCCGGCGGCGCACAGTATAACGTTGACACAAACTAGCAGTTAATTGCAGCTCATTGATAACCACGTCAGGTGATTCAAATCTGCATAATTGTATCGTCACTAACTTGTCAATAAAATGTAAATATATTAAGCGAATTAATATTTAAAGAGAATTATGGAAAATTGGGTATTAGTTTCCATAAATTTATATGACAATTTTTTTAACGATAATTAATATATATACAGTGGAGCCTTGATTTTCATGATCCCCAACTTGAATGTAAAAACCACAGTTATTTTCCTTAAAATGTATTTTTTTTTTAAATATTTTTGGGTGTCTAGAATGGATTAATTGGATTTACATTATTTCTTATGGGAAATATTATAAAAAAATACATTTTATAGAGAATAACTGTGGTTTTACATGCAAGTTGGGGATCATGAAAATCAAGGGTCCACTGATATATATATATATATATATATATATATATATATATATATATATATATATATATATATATATATACTTTCTTCAACAAATCGTCCGTTTCCCACCAAGGCAGGGTGACCAAAGAGAAAAACAAAAGTTTCTCTTTTTAACTTTAGTAATATATACAGGAGAAGGGGTTACTAGCCCCTTGCTCCCGGCATTTTAGTCGACTCTTACGACACGCATGGCTTACGGAGGAAGAATTCTGTTCCACTTCCCCATGGAGAAAAGAGGAAATAAGAACAAGAACTAGTAAGAAAATAGAAGAAATCCCAGAGGGGTGTGTATATATATGCTTGTACATGAATGTGTAGTGTGACCTAAGTGTAAGTAGAAGTAGCAAGACGTACCTGAAATTTTGCATGTTTATGAGACAGAAAAAAGACACCAGCAATCCTACCATCATGTAAAACAAATACAGGCTTTCGTTTTACACTCACTTGGCAGGACGGTAGTACCTCCCTGGGTGGTTGCTGGCTACCAACCTACTACCTAGGATATATATATATACACACACTTACAAAATACACCGTTCCAAGTTCTTTAAAGACCTACTACACCAGTATGACCCAAAAAAAAAAAAAACCCAGCGTGGATTCCAGAGCAAGGTACGGCACCCCTTCATTAAAGCAACATGTAACAAACTCCTATGGGAACAGCAAACGAGTGTTTTAACCTTGGTACTTCCCTAGTAAGGAGCCAGCAAGAGCAGCAATCAGTGTGGTCAATCTCGCTACAACATCCCCACGCAAGAATATTACTCGCAAGACTACACTGTGGCCACTTACGGTGAGCTCCCGCCCAGCGCACTGTGTGTAAATAAGACAGTACGTATATGCTGTTTATGCTATTTTACCGAGAAAACATTTGAGAGCACATTTCGTACTCTGTCAGTTCTCCGGGTTGGCGAAACGTCTTCTCCGGAAGATGCCACGAGCCGCAAATTGTGTCTTATTCAGGTAATTATCAGTATGTTCTGTTATTGATGCACGACCTAACACCCTGCATGGTGGTACCAAATACTGCCCTCATATCAAGACTTTAATAATGCAATCATCAGAGGAAGATACAGACATCTGTTGTATGTAACTCTGTGTCAGTTTAGAGAGATGGAGAGAGAGAGAGAGAGAGAGAGAGAGAGAGAGAGAGAGAGAGAGAGAGAGAGAGAGAGAGAGAGAGAGAGAGAGAGAGAGAGCTCTGCTTAATGTCCCAGCAGACGTGAACTTGGTTTAACACGCTAAGTTTTGGCGCTGATGAGAAGACTTGGTAATGACACCCTCTCAAGGTAAACATTACTCGCCTTGTACTAAGTTTCCTTCTCTCTGCAGCTCTACCCGCCGTACAGCTCTCTGCAGCTCTACCCGCCGTACAGCTCTCTGCAGCTCTACCCGCCGTACAGCTCTCTGCAGCTCTACCCGCCGTACAGCTCTGCGGGCTTACTCATATGACATCAAAGACAATGAAAAGATCTAATGGTTGGAACAATAAGACAAGAGTACATGGGAAAAATAGATGGAAGATTACTTGCAAGTCCACACCAAGATTATCTCCTGAGAACTATTTGTTCCTACCTACATTCAAAACTATCGTGTATTATGCAGGTGTATGAGTCGCGGATGGAAAAGCAGAAGGCTCTCTACTGTAGAGAGACATGTACTGCAGACTCAGTCATTGTTTTAGACTCAGCTTGAAGCTTAATCAAGTCGGATAAAACTTGGTCCTGAGCGGAACACGGTGTCAATAAAAGCAGGTATTGGAATTCCAGTTAACCTAGACGAAAGAAAATATATTTTAGTGGGAATTCCTTGATTAGCGAAACCGTATTGTAACAGCGTTTAAAAAGCAGCATTACGTAGAATTCAATATATGTCAGATCGCAAATGGCATAGCTCCAAAAAACTTTCGGTCTGGTTGAATTATTTAACTAGTAACTAATTAGTTGATAATTACCCTAACCCTGTAATAGGACTGATATACTGAATGGGGGTGGGGGGAGGAACTGAGGGATAACCACAGTGTATATTACTAACATACTGGTCTCCCAGGTTCTCAGTGACAGTTCTTACAGCTGGTAACCATTGTCTGGTTCAGGACCTGTTGAAGTCCATACCATGACTACCAGAGCGCCACTGACCCTCTCTTATTGCTTTCTCTCTCTCTCTCTCTCTCTCTCTCTCTCTCTCTCTTTCCTTCCCCTTCTTCCTTATTCTCCTGCTAGTCATAACATCATAATCACCTGCACCTACAAAATTGTAACTTTCTGCCCAGATTCCAGGACTTGCAGGCAAAGACTCAACATATTTCAGTGAAGGTTCTGACAGGATGGGAAAATATTCAGCAGATAATCAGAAAGGGAAAGGTTTGTCTCGTATTATTCCTCACTGGAAGGTATTTCTCAAGGAATCCCTCACAGGTATCCCTCGAGATATTCCTCACACTTCACTATATTCCCACAAAGAACGTACACCGAGAAGTTTATATCTCTAAATATATTTACAATGAGAGGTGCATACTTCCGTATACTGTATATATGCGGAGTGCTTGGTCCGACGGTCGAGGCTCGGCCCCTTCTATTTGCATAACTAGCTCGTCCCCCCATAATGAAGGAACAAGGAACGATTCTATTAACTCCTCCCTTCAAATCGACAGTTAGAGTCGGGGAAACAACATTCCATAAAGCTAAAAGTATAACCAATAAACTACAAGTGTAAGCAATATAATAGCTCAAGAATGACCAATGTAAAGCTACAAGAAATGCTAAGAAAGCAGCCAGTAGAGCTAATAATAAAACCAAGGCGCACACTAATTCTCCGCATAAGCCACGGACTTGTTTAAACATTAGTCTGTGACACCAGTTGTTGTGAGGCGGTCTTCAACCCTCACGTAATGGCCGAAAGCACTTCGATGCAGGCTACAAATGATCCACCAGCCTGGTGCGTTTTTAATGTCTCTGTCTGTCTGTCTGTCTGTCTGTCTGTCTGTCTGATGAAGATGCATTTCCCACCTCACAGTCCTGACCTGAAACTTACCTAAGAGCCCTGGCATAGTGGCCAGCTTTACAGCCTTGACCTGACCCTTAACTGCAAGCCCTGACCTGGCCCATACCTAAAATGCCTTCACCTGACGCACAGTGACTTGCATCACTCTGGACCCTAGGAAGAATCACCGCAGATATATAAGGTTAGGCGAAATGCACCGTCTCTTGGGTCAAGTTGTCTTGATACGAAGTTACACTACCCCGGGACCGATACACTGGCGTTACATCACTGGCTTTACACCACTGGCTTTACACCACTGGCGTTATACCACTGGCGTTATACCACTGGCGTTACACAACTGGCGTCACATCACTGGCGTCATTTCATTGGCGTCTCATTTCAGGGTCATGGTGAATTAATGTGTATTCAGGACTGGCGCTTATCACAGTCAATATATATAAACACATTAAAACAGGTCTGTTGATTGTTTATTGAAACATACAAATGTCACGTATTGTCGCTAGTAAGTCACTACACATAGATACAGAACTACATGCATGGTTCAAAAACAGATTTGGTAGTGTTTTAATCATATTAATCAGTCTAATGATTAGAGAATGCACCAAGAGTTGAACCTCACTCTCTATTTCCTTCAAAAACTCTAATAGGTAATTACACACACACACACACACACACACACACACACACACACACACACAACACACACTATATGGTTTGCGACCAGCAATGAAATTACAAGAGACAAATTAGAGACTGGCACAAGAATGATTTTATTGAGTGCGAGATGCAAACATTCACTCAGCCATGAGCTAAGATCCACCAACAGGTGTTGAAGGAGAGATTTATATTCACATGAGAAGCCCACGAGCTGACAGCCAGACTACTGCATCCAAATTATTCTCAGCTGAACATGTAGAGGAAACAGTCTCCACACGATTGAGGAAAGGGGTGAGAGGAACTTTCTCACCTTAGCAAGAACTTGCAACGGGACCATAAATCTCACTCAGGGGTCCAAAGGACAAACCTCCAATGCGGTGTTTTGTCAAAGTTGACAGATTGAACGACTATTGAGGCTGACAAAGTGAACATCTCCACGACTTCTACCGTCACCAGTATATAATATCTGTAATGGATTAAGAAAGTCTCTCTGGATGGCGAAACGTCTTAAATAGCGATACCCAGGTGTTGCACATGTGTGCCTTATTCATCAACTTGTCGGCAGTGTACACTTAGTACAGTGAAAATATAATATTTTCATATCTAATAATATTTACCAAACTGCGGCCAGCCGAGATTAGATCCTGCGACACATTCTCCCGCCTCAAGAGACAGAACAACGTTCACATTGCCTTGACTACTTAACCAGAATGTGTCGCAGGATGTAATCTCGGCTGGCCACAGTTTGGTAAATGTTTCAATACCTCTTGTTTCGTGGAGGTTGTCAGTGATGTACATTAAAATGAATTTTACCCAAAACAGCTAATAATAATGTCCGTGGATCTCTGTAAGCTGCAGCAACGAGGCACAGGGCCACCTTCACCTAGCTATTACACACTTGGACCAAGACACCGGCTGAATTACAATTCAGTTGCTATATGAACCACTGTCCTAAATTGCAACAGACCCGCCCGGCTATCATTCCCAAGAGAGAATCCCTCTATTATTCATGGAGAAGCGCTAAATCAGCAAGGGCCACTCAGCTCTTTGGGGAATGGAGGGAAATCAGGTCTAGTCTAAAGATGGGGAGGGCACCTCTAATTCTTTGGGTCAAGAATCTGTGCAGGGAACACAAGCTCAGACACCAGCAGGTAGGCAGGTCGGCAGGAAGGCGTCAGAGACACTAACAAAAACTGGAAAGGTCTAGTCTCGACTGATGTCATGGGTTTATCTATTGCTTTGATCATCAACCACAAGGAGGTTGATGATTGACTATCATCACGGAGGTTGATGAGTAATCATCAACCACAAAAAGTAACGATCAATGGATTTTCGACGTTACAACGATAATGACGCAATTAGAAAATGCAGTGAAGGTGAAGAGGTCGCCATCAAACTGTTTGGAAAACTCAAGACAAATACAAAAATATTAAAATCATGGGAATCACTTGTTTGCTTATTCTTCCTCACTGAACGTTCTTTTCCGGTACGGAACACAGCTCTCCAGTGACTGTCCAGTTTTAGTATAGATGATTCAATTTCTCACTACCATTTCTAAGCAATATGCCTTTCTCAGGCACATCAGTATTTAACAAACTGAAATTATTCTCCACGTGCGTTTTTTGTCAGATTAGTTAGTCTTGCTTCTCTGCTCTGAAAGACGGCCGTCAGATTTGCTTCAGAATTACAATCATACCTGTCTCTTGTGAAATCCTCCACGAATCATAACTCATTTAAGGAGAGGAACTTACCAGTCGCATAAAGAGACCTCGTTCATTCATCAACACGTATATCCAATCTGCTAATGATAAAATCAACAATAAATGCCATATACTTGGACTTATAAAGACGTCATGTAAACACTCTTATCGTCTGAGCGTCTCTAAACACACAGTCGAGATGTTCCCGGTTAAAAACAAGTCCTGCGCTTGGACTACTCGTTTGATAATGTGTTTACTACTTTGATGCAACTCACTTATCATGTATCTCTTACTGGGCAGTAAAACCTTTGTCTGAATTTAGAATTGTAGTCATTCCGGCAGTGCCGCCGCGTCAGCGTTAACTGCGTCTTTTAGTGTTGTCGGGTGAGTGGATTGTGGCTCCTGAGGTCGTCGTGAGTGGATTGTGGCTCCTAAGGTCGTCGTGAGAGTGGACTGTGGTTCCTGAGGTCGTCGTGAGAGGGACTGTGGCTCCTGAGGTCGTCGAGAGAGTGAACTGTGACTCCTGAGGTCGTTGAAGCAGCCTTTGTCTGCCCTGGTCCCACTGGAACAAAGATTCTTCACACTTTGATCTAACTTCATATGATAGAAGCTCTCCTCTCCTCTCTCTCGTTGTGGTGTCGTACCTGTTCAGGTAAATATCGTCGTTACTACTGATATCTTGAGATTAACCTACACACATAACTCGGCCTCTAATACGTATGAGAAAGTCTGAAAACTTCCAAGAAAGTCTAGAAATATACGAAGCACTAAGAGGGTATATGTTCTTCTAAAAGAAACTTATTATTTATTCTAGGTGGGAAATAAACACCTCAGGAGGACGATGCTGGAGGAACAAAGGTATAAATAAATTTGTTTGAAGCGTTAAATCGTTTGGGGTGGTTCAGCACAAGGAATGGTGGAGGCTCGTTACTCCGTCCGCTTATACCTGAGGCAGCATTAGTCTCACTCAAAGGATTGAATCATTTCACCTGCAGATCACATGGCTGTAATCTGGCATTCAAAATCATCAAAAGGAAACTTATCTCATAGTTATAAAACGAGAGAATAAGACTAGTATAGCACAGTTTTACAACCTGGTTCAACACAGGGGGTTGTGTTTATTGATACTATCAAGTGTGTTACTGCTGTCGCCCCTGCTGCTGTTGCTACTCCTGTTGCTCCTCTTTGCACTCTGCTAGATCTTGCTACCAAGAGCCTGTCTGGTCAAAAATAGAGCTGCTATTAGCAGACGGATGATCGAACCTCCACCCCTTGCGCCAAATGGCCCACTTAGGTTTAACGACTCATGATAAACGATACACTCTGGTACTTTGCAAATAATTTTGTTACGTTCTCTTCTTTTGCCTGGGCTGTCGTGAGTGCTGACTGATCAGCATGACAGCCAGCAAAGGAATCTTGAGTTAGTTATGGCACCGTCTGTGCTGACACTTACGACACCTTGGAGCCTGCTGTCATTTTAATAAATAAATCAAGTCTAGCAAGTTTGGAATAACAAAGTTAGAAGTACATAAATCATGCAGCTTCTCTAGACAGTGATTTAATCATCAAAAGCAACCGCTGTGTAGTTAATACATGCAACAGCCTCGTGATTGACGAAAATAATCTATTATAAACAAAAACAATTTATCCAGGCCAAAATCTCCCATGATTAATAGTTTTGCTTAGGCCATATGTCCTTGTCTTGTTGCTGCTCCGGCAGTGTCTGTCACTGCTTCCTTATTTTCTTTGTATTCCTGCCTTGGTTTCCTACTGATACTATTACTCTGGGCACCAGGAACCTCGAGTGTTCCCACTATGTAGTCGTTTGACTCCGTTTAATCTTCTCATTTCTTTAAATCTCCACTGGTTTCTGATTAGTAGTGCAACTCTTCTCCCTCGCATCTTATCTATTTCATTCCTAATTATTTGACGCTCTGCTGGAATATAGCTGTTATAACTTGTTAGTTTTGTCTCTGTGATTGCTATGAAGTCTGGGAGTGTCTCTACTTCCTCCATCTCACCATTTCACATCTGTTGATAATCCACCGTCCTCTGTGTATCATACTCTGAGCGTATGATGAAGTATTATTATCCTCGGACAACGAAAGAGATTCAGGAGTAATTGTAGATAATTGATTATATCCTAGCTAAGGTGATGGAATGAAGCACTTCCTAGGAAAAAAAATACAAAAACTATAAGAATTAGTTTCATATCTTTATTAAATACCCGCATTGCTATCATGTGGGTGGCAGTCACCACATACCTATCATGTGGGTGGTAGTCACCACATACCATCCTGTTGGTGGTAGTCACACACACACATCCTGAGGTGGTAGTCACCATGTACACATCCTGAGGTGGTAGTCACCATGTACACATCCTGAGGTGGTAGTCACCATGTACACATCCTGAGGTGGTAGTCACCATGTACACATCCTGAGGTGGTAGTCACCATGTACACATCATGTGGTGGTAGTCACCATGTACACATCATGTGGTGGTAGTCACCATGTACACATCCTGAGGTGGTTGTCACCATGTACACATCCTGAGGTGGTAGTCACCATGTACACATCCTGAGGTGGTAGTCACCATGTACACATCCTGAGGTGGTAGTCACCATGTACACATCCTGAGGTGGTAGTCACCATGTACACATCCTGAGGTGGTAGTCACCATGTACACATCCTGAGGTGGTAGTCACCATGTACACATCCTGAGGTGGTAGTCACCATGTACACATCCTGAGGTGGTAGTCACCATGTACACATCCTGAGGTGGTAGTCACCATGTACACATCCTGAGGTGGTAGTCACCATGTACACATCCTGAGGTGGTAGTCACCATGTACACATCCTGAGGTGGTAGTCACCATGTACACATCCTGAGGTGGTAGTCACCATGTACACATCATGTGGACGGTAGTCCAAATGTCACAGAAGTTATTAGATAGGATTCGAAGGTAGCTCCAATTTCTATGATCAAGAGCTCTTCACCGGTATTAAGAAAGAGAGATGCACAAGAAAGTAAAATTCCCTTTTTGAAACACATCAGCCATCTCGCACTGAGGTAGGTTGAGCTTGTAAACGAAACATATTCTCCATCATTCATTCAATAGCTCTCTTGCCGGAAGTGCACAGACCTCATAACTCAAATGAATTTCTGAACAGCAACAACCCCTCTCCTCCAGAGTGCAGGCACTGTACTTCCCACCTCCAGGATTCAATTCCGACTAACCGGTTTTTCTGAATTCCTTCATAAATGTTACCTTGCTCACACTCCAGCAGCACGTCAAACCAAAAAGAAAAATCGCATGTCTCCACTCAGCCTGATCTAACACGCTGACACGCCCCTGCTGATGCTCAAGCTTCCAGCACTCAAAACCTCTTTACTGCCCTTCCTCCTACCCTTCCTGGGACGACACCTCCCACTGCAGTAACTAAACTGGACGCAAAAGATATTTTTATGTATAGTCAAGGCTTTGGGTGCATCTCTTAGTTGTACAAACATCCTGCTCAGGTCGGGCTAAAGGCCAAGGACAGCAGGAGCTGAGAAAACGGACAAAAAATTGACTTCTATCGCCAAAGGGCTGAAGTGTTTACATAGCAACACGATCACGCAGTGGCCAGCATTGGAGTCCTACCAGACGGCACCGACTTGCGGAGGCAGAAGGTCGGGGTGCCAGGCTCCTGTTGGGGGTGCCAGGTTCCTGTTGAGGATGCCAAGCTCCTGTTGGGGTGCCAGGCTTCTACTGAGGGTGCCAAGCTTTAGTGGGGGGAGGAGTCTTTCACTGAGGGCACCATCCTCCTGTTGGGATGCCAGTCTCCTGTTAGGTGCATGGCTTCTGCTTTGGGGTGCCATGCACTTTCTGAGTGTCAGGACCATGCTGATGACAGGGGCTGAAGGGGCTGAACTTTTTATCAGGCGACAGAATTCTGCTCAGGACGCTGAGCTCTTTCTGAAATGGATTAATATCACCCTTTTTTCCATTTTTAACTGACAAGTCCATCTGTTTCTCATCTTATTAATCTGTAATACCGATTAACTCATTTTATTGGCTCTCTTTTTGCGCTCCCTCACTACTCGTTTTACTTCTCTTTTTGTCTCCATATACTATACCGTCAGCATACATTTTTTCTGTGGAAATAACAATATATACATCTATCGTTCTTAAAGAAATTTAAGGGAACTGAATTTGTCTTAATCTTATAATGCATTTCGATGTTGGTGCCGAGGTAGCTTGGTTACTGTGCATCCCATATCATTACAAACTGAGCTGTTTGCCACACTTGTTGTTCTAAAGCTTGTTGAAACTACGACTACACACACTAAGTGTATCTGACTCTTTCCTTATTACTTTCTGTAAATAACCTGAGACCTGAATACAGCATGCTTGTATATGATGCTTGGTACACAAATTATTAAGGGATCACAGTAAATCTTTTGTGAATCCCCTCTCATATAGACCTTCAGGAACATGGAAAAAGTTGAAGAATTAGCTAAACAATCATTAAATAAAGAGAATACTCAGTATAACTATATGACCCTAGTAGGTTTAGTGCTTTGTTTTGATTATAATAATCTAGAAGAAGCCTACGGAGCATCGTCAGAAAGGAACTAGCAAACGAGCTTGAAGAAAGTACAACAGTACAGATAGAAACTAGCAGATCCATTATCCTTCATAATTAAATATGCCAAGTTAAACATATTTATGGAGAAAGTAACGAGGTCACCAGACTGCAAGATGTTGATCCTGCTAGACTATAAGTATCTCTGGCAGTACGGTTGGTATGGAGATGTCAGTGACATAAAATGCAAAGTGTGTGGACAGAGACAGGGCCATAAACTGGAGCATTATATCTAGATATAGAAACTGTCTTTATAGAGATTACAA
>WNWK01000077.1:840000-906045 GCA_009830355.1 Cherax destructor
TCGTCTAGACAGGACAGAAAAATATTTATTGGAGACAACATTTCTTTCTTCCAAAAGAGCTGAGAGCGAAATGTCGTCCCAGCAAAGTGTTCTTGTACTGGAGGTGTGGTTGTCTTGAGAGGTGTCAGTTCTCACCCAGTTCCTTCAGCGAGTGTAAGCAGCAGGAAGAGGAGAGGATCACTAGCTGACAAAATTAGTGTAAATCATATTTAATATTTGTTTAACAACCTCATTGTGTGTGTTTTCGTGTTACTTGCTGGTGTCCACCCAACAACTTTTCCCTAAAAAACCCTATTAAACTTCTCCCGTTATGTAGAATTACCCAAACTTGTAACGATGGTTATTTTGCATATTGTGATGTCACGTGCTTACTGTAATTTTATTGCATGGATACATATGTATGATTTTCACTAATTTATCTCTAATCTAGTGAGGCAGGGGCAAAAAAAATCACTATTCTGGTCACTAATCAATAGGAGAACAAACGCACTAACTCATTACCATCAATACCATTGTAATCTGAAATAATATTGACCAATATAAAAACATAAAAAATATCAAAACTATCGTAAATCTGAAATAACAGTAACCATCAGTACCAAAAAAAAAAAAAAAAAAAAAGTTGTAAATATTTAACATTGACTTTTACAGCTTCGTTGTAAATGATGATAAATTTACATCTTCACTGTAAATAGTAGAAAAAAATTGAATATTGGGTTGATAGAAGCGGAGCCACTGTCAAGATGGCCCATATAACACGATAATTATTCTTATTGTATATGTATTTTATTAGTTTTTTTAATTATAAGATGTTAGTGAGGTCACTTGTGACGCTACCGTCCAGGGTGGTGGAGATAAGTAAAGAATTTATTGAATATTTACTGACACTTAGCAATCAGCCAAGCTGTCAACACCAACAGCACCGATACCAGCACTACCAGTGCCACCACCAGCACTACCAGCAGCACCACCAGCAGCAGCACCACCACTAACTACCACTACCAGCACTACTACCAACCGTCACCACCACTACCATCCACCACTACCGAGCAACACCACCACAACCACCACAACCACAACCACCATTACCAACCACCACCGCCAAAAACTGACCCAAATTGATTAAATTATCCTGCAACCCTTTCAACAACACTTTCCAATTCATACCTCAGTTTCCCACCCTCCCTCGCAAGTGTTTCACCCTCCCTCGCAATGCAGTGTTTCACCCTCCCTCGCAATGCAGTGTTTCACCCTCCCTCGCAATGCAGTGTTTCACCCTCCCTCGCAATGCAGTGTTTCACCCTCCCTCGCAATGCAGTGTTTCATCCTCCCTCGCAATGCAGTTTTTCACCCTCCCTCGCAATGCAGTGTTTCACCCTCCCTCGCAATGCAGTGTTTCACCATCCCTTGCAAGTGTTTCACCATCCCTTGCAAGTGTTTCACCCTCCCTCGCAAGTGTTTCACCCACCCTCGCAATGCAGTATTTCACCCTCCCTTGCAAGTGTTTCACCCTCCCTCGCAATGCAGTGTTTCACCCTCCCTCGCAATGCAGTGTTTCATCCTCCCTCGCAATGCAGTGTTTCACCCTCCCTCGCAATGCAGTGTTTCATCCTCCCTCGCAATGCAGTGTTTCACCCTCCCTCGCAATGCAGTGTTTCACCCTCCCTTGCAAATGTTTCACCCTCCCTCGCAATGCAGTGTTTCACCCTCCCTCGCAATGCAGTGTTTCACCCTCGCAATGCAGTGTTTCACCCTCCCTCGCAATGCAGTGTTTCACCCTCCCTCGCAAGTGTTTCACCCTCCCTCGCAAGTGTTTCACCCTCCCTTGCAAGTGTTTCACCCTCCCTTGCAAGTGTTTCACCCTCCCTTGCAAGTGTTTCACCCTCCCTTGCAAGTGTTTCACCCTCCCTCGCAAGTGTTTCACCCTCCCTCGCAATGCAGTGTTTCACCCTCCCTCGCAATGCAGTGTTTCACCCTCCCTCGCAATGCAGTGTTTCACCCTCCCTCGCAATGCAGTGTTTCACCCTCCCGCAATGCAGTGTTTCACCCTCCCTCGCAATGCAGTGTTTCACCCTCCCTCGCAATGCAGTGTTTCACCCTCCCTCGCAATGCAGTGTTTCACCCTCCTCGCAATGCAGTGTTTCACCCTCCCTCGCAATGCAGTGTTTCACCCTCCCTCGCAATGCAGTGTTTCACCCTCCCTCGCAATGCAGTGTTTCACCCTCCCTCGCAATGCAGTGTTTCACCCTCCCTCGCAATGCAGTGTTTCACCCTCCCTCGCAATGCAGTGTTTCACCCTCCCTCGCAATGCAGTGTTTCACCCTCCCTCGCAATGCAGTGTTTCACCCTCCCTCGCAATGCAGTGTTTCACCCACCCTTGCAATGCAGTGTTTCACCCTCCCTTGCAAGTGTTTCACCCTCCGTCGCAATGCAGTGTTTCACCCTCCCTCGCAATGCAGTGTTTCACCCTCCATCGCAATGCAGTGTTTCACCCTCCCTTGCAAGTGTTTCACCCTCCCTTGCAAGTGTTTCACCCTCCCTCGCAAGTGTTTCACCCTCCCTCGCAAGTGTTTCACCCTCCTCGCAATGCAGTGTTTCACCCTCCTCGAATGCAGTGTTTCACCCTACCTCGCAATGCAGTGTTTCACCCTACCTCGCAATGCAGTGTTTCACCCTCCCTCGCAATGCAGTGTTTCACCCTCCCTCGCAATGCAGTGTTTCACCCTCACTCGCAATGCAGTGTTTCACCCTCACTCGCAATGCAGTGTTTCACCCTCCCTCACAAGTGTTTCACCCTCCCTCACAAGTGTTTCACCCTCCCTCGCAAGTGTTTCACCCTCCCTCGCAATGCAGTGTTTCACCCTCCCTCGCAATGCAGTGTTTCACCCTCCCTCGCAAGTGTTTCACCCTCCCTCGCAAGTGTTTCACCCTCCCTCGCAAGTGTTTCACCCTCCCTCGCAATACAGTGTTTCACCCTCCCTCGCAACAGACACAGATTCTCACCCTCCCCCGCAACACAGTTTCACAACCCTCACTCGCAACACACTCCGATTTCCCGCCACCCCTGCAACGCACCCAATTTCTTGGCATTGCCTTGGCTCTGCGAGAGGTGTCTCTTTCTTCAGGGGCATCAAGAGTGCCTTATTGGTACACGAGGGCCGCCGCGAACATTTATTGCAACTTATTGGTGGTGTGACGGTGTTTATGTGAGACTGAGACCCGATACCCAGGCTGCCTTGTCACCAGGGTGGAGGGACGACTCCTGATGACCTCCAACCCCTCCATCTACTTCCTTGTACTCCATCTCCCAGGGAAGGGGGAAAAGGGAGAGGAGGGAAGGGGTGAAGAGGAGGAGAAAGAGAAGGAAATTAGATGGCAGAGGAATGGATAAAAAAATAAGAGGGGAACAGAATGGAAACTCTAGGAATAATAAGATGAAACGATTGTGGGAAAGAATAGGAAGAATCAGCGGCCGAGAGACAGAGAGATAGGAGAGATAGAACAGACACTGAGTTGGGTGGAAAGGATTTTTCTGTAAGGGGTTAAACCTGTGTGTGTGTGGGGGAGGAATTTAACACAAGAGAAGATGGAGGCTCGATCCACCTTCCGCTGATCTTCAGACAGACACACTGCTTCCCTGCCTAGGTTAAGGAAAGAAAGAATAAGGTAAGGGGGAATAATATGATGAAGGGAGAAAGGGGAGGAGAGAAAGGTGTGAGGTAATGTAGAGGAGAAAGTTTATCAGGATCAGGACAGAGAGAGAGAGAGAGAGAGAGAGAGAGAGAGAGAGAGAGAGAGAGAGAGAGAGAGAGAGAGAGAGAGAGAGAGAGAGAGAGAGAGAGAGAGAGCATATTTTTTCGGAGTTTAAATCAGAATAATTCTATATTGTTTGTTACGTCTTGAGTGGCTGTGGGTAGTGTTAGTGGGTAATGTTGTAGGTAGTGGTTGTGGGTAGTGTTAGTGGGTAATGTTGTAGGTAGTGGCTGTGGGTAGTGTTAGTGGGTAATGTTGTAGGTAGTGGTTGTGGGTAGTGGCTGTGGGTAGTGTTAGTGGGTAATGTTGTAGGTAGTGGTTGTGGGTAGTGGCTGTGGGTAGTGTTAGTGGGTAATGTTGTAGGTAGTGGTTGTGGGTAGTGGCTGTGGGTAGTGTTAGTGGGTAATGTTGTAGGTAGTGGTTGTGGGTAGTGGCTGTGGGTAGTGTTAGTGGGTAATGTTGTAGGTAGTGGTTGTGGGTAGTGGCTGTGGGTAGTGTTAGTGGGTAATGTTGTAGGTAGTGGTTGTGGGTAGTGCTGTGGGTAGTGTTAGTGGGTAATGTTGTAGGTAGTGGTTGTGGGTAGTGGCTGTGGGTAGTGTTAGTGGGTAATGTTGTAGGTAGTGGTTGTGGGTAGTGGCTGTGGGTAGTGTTAGTGGGTAATGTTGTAGGTAGTGGTTGTGGGTAGTGGCTGTGGGTAGTGTTAGTGGGTAATGTTGTAGGTAGTGGTTGTGGGTAGTGGCTGTGGGTAGTGTTAGTGGGTAGTGGCTGTGGGTAGTGTTAGTGGGTAGTGGCTGTGGGTAGTGTTAGTGGGTAATGTTGTAGGTAGTGGTTGTGGGTAGTGGCTGTGGGTAGTGTTAGTGGGTTGTAGCTGTGGGTAGTGTTAGTGGGTAATGTTGTAGGTAGTGGTTGTGGGTAGTGTTAGTGGGTAATGTTGTAGGTAGTGGTTGGGTAGTAATTGTGGGTAGTGTTAGTGGGTAATGTTGTAGGTAGTGGTTGTGGGTAGTGGTTGTGGGTAGTGTTAGTGGGTAATGTTGTAGGTAGTGGTTGTGGGTAGTGTTAGTAGGTAATGTTGTAGGTAGTGGTTGTGGGTAGTGGTTGTGGGTAGTGGTTGTGGGTAGTGGTGTGGGTAGTGGCTGTGGGTAGTGTTAGTGGGTAATGTAGGTAATGGTTGTGGGTAGTGGTGAGGGTAGTGTTGTGGGTAGTGGATGTGGGTAGTGGTGAGGGTAGTGTTGTGGGTAGTGGTTGGGGGTAGTGGTTGTGGGTAGTGGCTGTGGGTAGTGTTAGTGGGTAATGTTGTAGGTAATGGTTGTGGGTAGTGGTGAGGGTAGTGTTGTGGGTAGTGGATGTGAGTAGTGGTGAGGGTAGTGTTGTGGGTAGTGGTTGTGTGTAGTTGTGAGGGTAGTGTTGTGGGTAGTGGTGAGGGTAGTGTTGTGGGTAGTGGATGTGGGTAGTGGTGAGGGTAGTGTTGTTGGTAGTGTTGTGGGTAGTGGTGTGGGTAGTGGTGAGGGTAGTGTTGTGGGTAGTGGTTGTGGGTAGTGGATATGGGTAGTGGTGAGGGTAGTGTTGTGGGTATTGGTTGTGGGTAGTGGTTGTGGGTAGTGGTGAGGGTAGTGTTGTGGGTAGTGGATGTGGGTAGTGTTGTGGGTAGTGGTTGTGGGTAGTGGTGAGGGTAGTGTTGTGGGTAGTGGTGAGGGTAGTGGTGAGGGTAGTGTTGTGGGTAGTGGTGAGGGTAGTGTTGTGGGTAGTGTTGTGGGTAGTGGTTGTGGGTAGTGGTGAGGGTAGTGTTGTGGGTAGTGGTGAGGGTAGTGTTGTGGATAGTGGTTTTGGGTAGTGGTTGTGGGTAGTGGTGAGGGTAATGTTGTGGGTAGTGGTGAGGGTAGTGTTGTGGTTAGTGGTTGTGGGTAGTGGTTGTGGGTAGTGGTCATAATGTATGCAAATATCTTGGTAAATATAGTGATGAAAGTGATAAAGAGAGTAGTAAAGAAAGTGATAAAGAGAGTAGTAAAGAAAGTGATAAAGAGAGTAGTAAAGATAGTGGCAGTGTAGCTGATAGTCAGTTCTTGTAAACAAGGTCAGTGGTAGTGAGAATAATTAGCAAGAGATAAGTAAGTGTGTATTTGTGCTGGAGGAATCAATGGAGTGTTATCAGTGGTTGTTAAGTTACTTGATCCACCACCATCACCACCACTACCACCACCACCACCATCCAATACCACCCTAGCTACCTACACTCACACAGCCATTATCTTCACCCAATTTTTACTGGGGTCTGTCCGTGTACCGGTTCATTTATTCTTTATAGAGAGACTTAGTTGAATCAGGTTCGTCAACTCCATGATGTTGGGGAGTAGATTCTGATCCCCTTCAACACTGGAAGGAAACTATTCAATTATTAAATAAGACCTGGTCATGGACCGGGCCGCGGGGGCATTGACCCTCGGAACACCCTCCTGATAGCTAGGTCATTAAGTTCTTTGTCAGGATGCCACCCACGACAGCAGACTAACTCTTAGGTAACTATTTACTACTTGGTGAGCAGGAACACCAGACGTTAGGAGACACACCCACATGTCTCGTCCCGCCCTGGACTATACCAGGACCTTTTGGTTGCAAACCGAACTCTCTAGTGCTCAACTAACAGGTATCTATGTTCACATATGTTAATGTTCAATAATAACCCTCATGACGACAGAAGCTCAGGAGGAGGATTGATCCGTATATTTCGACCCCTTTCTGGGCTCTGCTGAAGAGGATCCCAGAAGGGGTCGAAATATACAGATCAATCCTCCTCCTGTGTTTCTGTCGTCATGTGGGTTTTAGCAAGTATTGACAAGTGCTCATTACAATTTAATTACATACATATATTAATGTTCAAAGGACGGTGGTCACAAGGGCGTGAAGGATGCGATGTAGCAGGAACTTTGAAAAAAGGATGTTTCACATTGTCTACCCTTCATATATGTAAGCTCCTCAACTGAGGCACTAAGGATGCTGACCCCCAATATCATATTTCAGCAGGTAAACACGAGTGCTGTTCTGACTGAACTGACAAATGTGGTTAAAAGCAGTGCGTGGAAATACCGAGCATAGCTGCTCAGTCAGCGCCACCACCTCAATAAATCAATGAACCACTGTATTACTGCACCACTGGAGTCACGTAACCCATACCACTGTAAGTTTGAGCTCGTAAACTATGCACCATAACCTCCCCCCCCCATGAGCAAAGTCTACAAAGAATCGCTTCACCGCTTAGGCAACGAAACCATTAAACTAACAAACAAGTAAAACCTGCAACCATTGACCTGCTAGACCAGTCTTCCATCAAACCAGAAACTACCAGAGAAAATAAATAGACGAAGAAATCTTTCTTTGGATTAGTAATCAAAACAAACCAAGCAGTGTATCTTCCCTTAGATTTCCTTATCCACTAGGTTGTCTCCCCTAGAATACAACCCACGGCAGATGAATAACTTCTAGTTACATGCTCAATAATAGCCCACGTAAAGACAGAAACTAGTTATATATTTACTGCTAAGTGAACAGTTTCAACAAGTGTAAGGAGACTTCACGTACCTCACCTTGCACAGAAATCGAATCCAAAAATCGAGGGCTCTAGCAAGACAAGACGGGTCACTGACTTCATTCTGCACTACGTGATATCTCTCCGAAGTTGCACATTTCAAACTATGCAATATTTACATATTTGCTGGCTACCACCTTGCTGCAAACGAACTTATGCTCAGTCCGAATAGGAGCAGCGAGGTATAGAACCAATGCATTGCAAAGAGTGTGTGTGCCCAGAGTTGCTCCAATGGAGAGGACTGTTAAAAGAAAGTCACTGGAGTGAGGGACACTCACAGTTGAGAGGCTGGAAGCTCTCCTATTTGAATCTTGCAATCTGCTTCATAGCCAAGTAAATATTTTCCATGAAAGGTCTGTCCACGTAGGACTGCTTGAGGGTTTTTCTCAAAGGTTAATGCATAAAGTGTTAGAGCTGCAAGAGCATCTCTGTTTGATGTCGACCGTCACGTTGCAGGGACGAGGCAGAAACCACATCTGCATAGAATGAACCCTTGTATCTAAATTTAGATTCTTGACAAACCTGCCAAGACCTATCTCGAAAGATGAAGTAAGAGAAGAGAGAGAGAGAGAGAGAGAGAGAGAGAGAGAGAGAGAGAGAGAGAGAGAGAGAACCGCAGTAAGTTAGTACATCATGCTAGCCAGTCTTGACAAGTTGATTACATGCTTCTAACCTTTTTAATGTATATAATTAGACATATAAGTAGTCTCTGGCGTATATAGCCGAGCTAAAACCAATATAGTATTTACGTTTCACATATAATGTTGATTGTCTCAGCAGCAGCCTCGGGCGATAACACTAATATAACTAGTGAAGTTGTCTTAATCCTCTGAAAATGACTTTGGCTTCTGAGAACGTCTTTAAAAGCGTATAATGACTATATCTGTTGCACTGAGTGAAGGGTCATTATATGTTAGAAGAGGCTAGATATATACTAGATGATGACTAGTGGTAACCCAGGGTGATATGCTAAAGCTAGATAGCAATTAGTGGAATTATGTTATCTTATAGCAGATGATTAGAGGGCTTGTGGTGGGATACGAGAGATGATTACTGGACTTATCGTATTTTGATATAATTGTGTTATCGTAGACTGATATACTAGACGATTAGTTGTATCATAGTACGATGTGCTAGGTGACTCAAGCAACGTCTTATGTTATCTTTGGGTCATTACCCTACCAAACTCAGGCAAGTATCGACCGAGTATCTCCTGTGTGTCGCAGTGCAACGACTGGTTGAGTGCCGTGTTTGTATACGTGCGGCATAGTGCCGGGAGCGCCCTTCTGATACGCCCCAGACCTGCTGACCTGATTACCAGGGCACCAATGATCCCTTCTTCCATCCCCTATCCACAGTACACCACACACATATGCACGCATAAACAACATGCCTAGTGCCAAATCGACATGTGCCTAGGACAAAATGGAAACACACACACACACACACACACACATCGTCCCATCTATCCACCCCAAACTTCCCTCACACGACTAACCTTAAAAACAGGATACGTGAAGTCTCTTATTTCTATGCCTTAAATTTACTGTGTTCTTCCTTGATACAGCCTCACTCGACACGGCCTCCCTCGACACGGCCTCACTCGACACGGCCTCACTCGACACGGCCTCCACTCGACACGGCCTCACTCGACGGCCTCACTGACACGGCCTCCTCGACACGGCCTCACTCGACACGGCCTCCTGACACGGCCTCACTCGACACGGCCTCACTCGACACGGCCTCACTCGACACGGCCTCACTCGACACGGCCTCACTCGACACGGCCTCACTCGACACGGCCTCACTCGACACGGCCTCACTCGACACGGCCTCACTCGACACGGCCTCACTCGACACGGCCTCACTCGACACGGCCTCATCTCCCACCTCATCCTTACACAAAGCATGGAGACTTGATCGTTGTGCAAAATGAGGATGGGATCCATCACCAAACATCCTATTCTCTCCCCCGAACATCGTCATGGGATACCCCATCCTCCGCCCCCCATCATTCAACTCTCCCATCACCCTCCATAATTTTTCCCTCTCTGTGATAAAAAAAAAACATCATAAATTTGACTTCCCTGACGATAGTGCTGATAATCCATCTGGGATAATCCATCGTGAGAGATGGTGATTTCAAGTAATAGTAACTCCAGCTCTGCTGGAACAATACCTATGAAGCTGCTGAACCTTCACTGTAATACTTGACGACCTCCTCACTGTCCCACTGAAGTATTCCAGATCAAACTGACAGATAACATCACCCATTCTATGTGATGGAATATGACATGGAAATATAGCTGCTTTTGTTCCCACTGTGTGTCTATCACACAGAATATAGCAGCAGTGAAGCACAGGTGTCCCAGCAATGTAATTAGTCTATAGAGAAAGATAGCAATACACTGCTTATGTATCCAGTTTTATTTAAAAGCAAATTCCTTCTTCCTACCCTATTTAAGCTCACACTCATTCCTTTTACACTTCTTTCCCTCTCTCCTTCCCTCTCTCTTCCCCTCTCCCATTCCATTATCCATTTCTTCCTTTCTCCTTCACCTTTTACACGCAGCCACCAATCTCTCCTTGATCTTTTTCTTTTGATCTTGACTTCTAAATCTACCCCACTCTACCTCAGTCTACCTCCAATCTACCCACTCTACCCCAATTTACCCCCACTCGACCCCAACCTATCCCACACCACCCTGACGCAAGTCACAAAAGGGACTCTCAGGTTTTGCTGATATCAAGAAATCTTTACAACCTAGTCCCCAGAGGATAAATAAATCTGTCGACTTTTGGCATTTGGTGATTGCTGTGTTGATGGGGAACCTGTTAGCTAGGATTGCTGTGTTGTTGGTGAACCTGTTAGCTAGGACTGCTGTGTTGTTGGTGAACCTGTTAGCTAGGATTGCTGTGTTGTTGGGTAACCTGTTAGCTAGGATTGCTGTGTTGTTGGGGAACCTGTTAGCTAGGATTGCTGTGTTGTTGGGGAACCTGTTAGCTAGGATTGCTGTGTTGTTGGGGAACCTGTTAGCTAGGATTGCTGTGTTGTTGGGGAACCTGTTAGCTAGGATTGCTGTGTTGTTGGGGAACCTGTTAGCTAGGATTGCTGTGTTGTTGGGGAACCTGTTAGCTAGGATTGCTGTGTTGTTGGTGAACCTGTTAGCTAGTATTGCTGTATTGTTGGGGAACCTGTTAGCTAGGATTGCTGTGTTGTTGGTGAACCTGTTAGCTAGGATTGCTGTGTTGTTGGTGAACCTGTTAGCTAGGATTGCTGTGTTGTTGGTGAACCTGTTAGCTAGTATTGCTGTGTTGTTGGGGAACCTGTTAGCTAGTATTGCTGTGTTGTTGGGGAACCTGTTAGCTAGGATTGCTGTGTTGTTGGTGAACCTGTTAGACAGGATTGCTGTGTTGTTGGGGAACCTGCTAGCTAGGATTGCTGTGTTGTTGGGGAACCTGTTAGCTAGGATTGCTGTGTTGGGTAACCTGTTAGCTTTGGATTGCTGTGTTGTTGGGGAACCTGTTAGCTAGTATTGCTGTGTTGTTGGGGAACCTGTTAGCTAGGATTGCTGTGTTGTTGGGGAACCTGTTAGCTAGGATTGCTGTGTTGTTGGGTAACCTGTTAGTTAGGATTGCTGTGTTGTTGGGTAACCTGTTAGTTAGGATTGCTGTGTTGTTGGGGAACCTGTTAGCTAGTATTGCTGTGTTGTTGGGGAACCTGTTAGCTAGGATTGCTGTGTTGTTGGGGAACCTGTTAGCTAGGATTGCTGTGTTGTTGGGGAACCTGTTAGCTAGGATTGCTGTGTTGTTGGGGAACCTGTTAGCTAGGATTGCTGTGTTGTTGGGGAACCAGCTAGCTAAGATTGCTGTGTTGTTGGGGAACCTGCTAGCTAAGATTGCTGTGTTGTTGGGGAACCAGCTAGCTAAGATTGCTGTGTTGGGGAACCTGCTAGCTAAAATTGCTGTGTTGTTAGGGAACCTGCTAGCTAAGATTGCTGTGTTGTTGGGGAACCTGCTAGCTAAAATTGCTGTGTTGTTGGGGAACCTGCTAGCTAAGATTGCTGTGTTGTTAGGGGCAACTATCGGCTTTCCTCGAGGTCCCTTCACAGAAATGACCATATCCTCAGACCTCAGCATCATGTTGAATCCCTAGAGACCAGTCGACATCACTTGCTCTGACCTAACCTCCTCACATATGTCTGCCGAATGTTTCAGTACGGACCTATGAGTACTCTTTTCACATCCTCCCTCCCACCTGTCCACCTCCACAACTCTTTCTCACCTATCCACCTCTATATATAAAATATAAAATAAAAGGCAAAGAAAAATTGTTTCTTTTCTTTGCCAGTTCTGACGTTCCAAGATGGATTGAGGCGTTTCTAGACATATTGGAAATATTAGCTACAACGTGTCTGTCCATCTTCTACCAGCAACGCAAAGCTTCATTAATCCTCTTTGTTCTATTTTCCTACATTGGCAAACCATTCCAACAGCCATTCTGGAGTTCTTTTCCCATATCATTTTCTAGTTTCTTAATTTCTAGTCTTATTCATGACCTCCCTTCTATATTTTTATGGTTAGCCTTGTTTATCATACAAGCAAAAGGTGCTTCATCTACTCAAAATTTAAAAAATGAAGTATAAACATCTTTTTTAATTCAAAATTAAGATTGGGAAAACATTTTTGCCCAGAATACTTGAGACGCCATTAACGATAAGAATACCATCATTGGAGATGATTCTACTTTTATTTAGTTGGGTAAATCTTCATGTTTTTGTAAAATGCTGCCAACTTTAATTGGCAGAGTCAGGGTCCTGAGTGACGCTGAGTTTCTCCTTCAAAGTCTGGGAACCAGAGTCAGGGTGGCCTCTGAATCTCAGCACTAGCGTCAGGGTGGCCCCTGAGTCTCAGCACTAGCGTCAGGGTGGCCCCTGAATCTCAGCACTTGCGTCAGGGTGGCCCCTGAGTCTCAGCACTTGCGTCAGGGTGGCCCTGAGTCTCAGCACTTGCGTCAGGGTGGCCCCTGATCTCAGGACTAATATCAGGATGGCCCCACCAGCGTCACTGACCTTGTAGTCACCACTATCCAATGCTACCTGCTACACCAACGTCACAGGACCAGCGGCACTGACACCACTGCAGTGGTCACAATGGGTCTTTATCAAACTTCACTAAATATTGCTAAATAACACTCTGGTTCAGAGTATTATTTAACTATGCTTCAGAACTTTATAAAATTAAATACCGATTCCTTCCCATCACACACCCTCCCTCTTCATTTACCACCCTCTACCTCCCACTACACGTCTTCTCCCACCTCTCCTTCTCCTCCTTCCCTCACCTCTCCATCTTCTCCCTTCTCGTACTTCCCCACATCATCCTCGCGAGTGCATCAATGATTCTCACACAACTTAATGAGCATGTTCAGCCAGGCACGTCAGATATCAGACCGATAATTAGGTATCACCCTCAATCCAACGGTGACTTAATTATAAATATAATTAACCAGAGTAATTACCTTTACACGGGCCAAGGCTTCACCACCATCCACAAATCACTAAATCAGTCACCCTTCCTTTATCAATATAAATGTTTTGTAGTAGACAAAATATAACATTATATAAGGAATTGTGTATGAAGGAGATTAAGGCTGGAGTATGATAATGCAATTTACCATTTAATGAACACTTCAGCCATGCATTTCTACAACTCAGTTGCCGCACCTTCTAAATTGCTACAGGTCTGGGCACTATTACTGAGGGAAGCCGAGTGCCAAGAGGGAAAATCTCTGGGCCTGATTCTCACAGCAGTCTGGTGCTAGAGCTGCAGCCCACTAGAGCCCCAAGCCCGGTGTCAGTCCAAGCTATCATTTCAGTCCTCGCTGTCTTAAACATTGTTTCTCTACCCCAAGCTAAAAGTAACTAATCAGTTTTACGTCAATAAGATCTGCCTTAGGGATGGGTCTATTGAAAGGTTAGATCAGCACTACCCTACATTCAGCAGAGACAATGCGAATGTTTTGATCAGCACCTCTTGATAGCTGAGGCAATAGAGTCAACATGAACTATTCCTAGCTTTATTAGCACAGTAGTTAATGGAAGCAAACTGAGATAAACACCATAACGTTTAAATACCTTACTAACTCAAACTCCACCTCAAGTAGGCAACACATATCCAGTTTCCTAGAAACGTAAGGTTTGAAATAGAAAAAAAATAACCTAACACTTTCAATCCTAATGCAGAGAGAAGATAACTGATTACATTATTCACAATTACTCCCTTTTTAAATTATACAAAATTTTATATAACGTAAAAGAAAAAAAAAACATTAACTTACAAGTTTTGACAAAGCAAGTTCCTCTAGGCTCATCAAAGATCAGTCATCCTGATCCTCAACATTTTCTCTTTTCCAAGGTTCAGCATCATTCATTTCCTGGTCAATTTCAGTTCTACCGAAATATTCCAAGAGCACTCCACCTCCCACCCTCCCAAGCTCCTAGCAGCCGGGGCTCAAACAAGAGCACTCCACCTCCCACCTTCCCAAGCTCCTAGCAGCCGGGGCTCAAACAAGAGCCCCTCCACACATTAGTGAGTCTAGACTCTCTCAGACCTCCCTGGGCATCACAGAGAAAATGGTGATCATTCGTTTGCATAAAACAGTTAAAAAACTCATGACTTTCATGCCTAATGTATCCTCCCCAGTTTCTTAACTCCTGTCACTCCCTTCAACAACCACTAACACCACCACCACCACAAACATCACTGCCACAACCATCACATCTACCACAACATCCATTACAATTACCGCCACCACCAATACTACTACCTCCTTCTAAGTTCACTGCCATGGCTGATGTGTTGGTAAAGTCACGTACCCCTGGTTAGAAGCGACCACACACACACACACACACACACACACACACACACACACACACACACACTTCCCTTCAACTATGCAGATACGAACATTGATACCCAGCAGGTAACGTATAGTACACAGTGACACCCCAGAGCCACGCACCTCCATGGCAACACACCCAAACAAACCCACTCTTACTGTCAGCTCTCACACACACACATACACACACATACACACACACACACACACACACACAGGGGTCGAGTCATAGCTCCTGGCCCCGTTGTAAACATTGGACAAGAAAATAACCATGACACATATAAACTAAATAATGTAGATCTTAATATTACTGATTGGGAAAAGGATTTGAGAGTTCTGGTTAGCAGTAATCTAAAACCAAGACAACAGTGCATAAGTGTTCGCAATAAAGTGAACAGAATCCTTGGCTTCATATCAAGAAGCATAAATAATAGAAGTCCTCAGGTTGTTCTTCAACTCTATATATCTTTGGTTAGGCCTCATTTAGATTATGCTGCACATTTCTGGTCACCGTATTACAGAATGGATATAAATGCTCTGGAAAACATACAAAGGAGGCTGACTAAGTTGATCCCATGTATCAGAAATCTTCCCTATGAGGATAGACTGAGGGCCCTGAATCTGCACTCTCTAGAAAGGCGTAGAATTAGGGGAGATTTGATTGAGGTGTATAAATGGAAAGCAGGAATAAATAAAGGGAATATAAATAGCATGCTAAAAATATCTAGGCAAGACAGGACTCGCAGCAATGGTTTTAAGTTGGTTTGGATGAGTGGAACAAACTCCAAAGTACCGTCATAGAAGCTAAGACGTTGTGTAGTTTTAATAATAGGTTAGATAAATACACGAGTGGGTGTGGGTTGGACCTGACTAGCTTGTGCTAGTAGGTCTGGTGAAGTGCTCCTTAAGTGGATGTGACCTGACCTAAGTGGGTCATTGGTTTAAGCCGGGAGGTGCTTTGTCTCGCATGGGCCAGTAGGCCTGCTGCAGTATTCCTTCTTTTTATGTTCTTCATATATTTTTTTCATTAATGATTTTGTACCAAAAGAATCTTAGGAAACTTGCCTAACCTTATTATATCAAGCACAATTTAATTTAGCCTAATCCAACTAAATATATTTTATATAAGTTTACAATAATTTAATAATAAACAAACACAATGAAATATATTTTTTTCGTTAGATTCAGAATGATTTTTGCGAAATTATAGCATACACAAATATTCGCTTGCCCTATTCGGCAACAAGTGCGTTGCTATTTAAGACAAAATCGCAAGCTTTACTTATTCGGCACGACATAACCATGGAACGAGTTGGGTTTGAAGTCACGCCGAGTGAATCCTAAAACTCCACCCGTTCTCTGGTTTGTTTTAAATCTTGGTGTTACGATTTCTTTGAACGTTTAAGCAGTCTTCCAACCCCAAATATACCGCTAAAGGCGCATTCGCATATACTCCAGTGCACTGGTTTAGCTAAGTAGGGTGCACTGTGCTGTTAGCCTTAGATGCTAGAGCACTTTAAGGGAAAGAAAAACTAGAAGCAGCGAAGATACGAAGTATGGCGAGTCTTCGAGACATTGATGTATTGAGGTGCTCGATCATTGGAAGTTTTTGTGGGCTAATTTCCTTTCATTATGCAGTCTGATTAAAGAAGACGGATTACCCAGCAGGGATATTTTCGTTTTCTTCTTATTGGGGGCCACAAGTTTTTGGATGTGGGCCGCGTCGTGAGTGGCTTTTAATTAAAGGTTGAGTTAGACATATTGCAGCGGTGACGTTGGCAACTTTATAGCCATCAGGCGCAAGCTGCCAGTTTTTATGACGGTTTTCAAGAGTTATTCTCCTCTCAATCTCATCTCCTCTCCTCTCCTTTCGCATGATGTTGTGACCTTTTACGCTGGGCTGTGACCTATGATAATTAACATAAATGTAAAAAAGTGACTATAAAGCCTGGAACCTACACTTGTTCAAGCAAATACAGAAACTAGAGTCCAGATATTTGCAACAATGGTGATCCCAGAGCTGAGAAGACTGACGTACGAGGAGAAACTAAAAGAAAGTGGAGCAAGTGGAAAGACGATAATGCAGGTACCATAAGGAACTTGTGAAGCCAGAAATATCAGGGCCAGGAACCCAGATTAGACCCCCATATTCACAAATAACTGAGAATATCAAGGAAATCTCACGTAGCTACACACTGTGGTAAAAAAAAATGAAGCTCTTGTTGGCTGATCGGTGAGTTGGGTTTCAATCCTATCGAAGACAGGAGGATTATTAAGGCTGCATGTCAACTGTTGACAGTCACATTAAAGTGGCAAACTTCTCAGTGTATATATACACTGAGAGACATACACTTCCTGATCTACCTAACCTTACGAACTACTTTTTATTATTGGTGTTCTCGCTCCTGTCATTCATTAAAAATGGAATAAACACACACACACACACACACACACAGACAAACACACAGTCACACACACACACACACAGTCACATTCACAGTCACACTCACACTCACAGTCACAGTCACACACACACACACACACACAGTCCTACAAAGAAAGGTTAAGGGAAATCGGCCTGACGACACTAGAGGACAGGAGGGTTAGGGAAGACATGATAACGAGATATAAAATACTGCGAGGAATAGATAAGGTGGACAGAGACAAGATGTTCCAGAGAGGGGACACAGAAACAAGGGGTCACAATTGGAAATTGAAGACTCCTATGAGTCAAAGGGATGTTAGGAAGTATTTCTTCAGTCATAGAGTTGTCAGGAAGTGGAATAGTCTAGAAAGTGACGTAGTGGAGGCAGGAACCATACATAGTTTTAAAACGAGGTTTGATAAAGCTCATGGAGCAGGGAGAGAGAGGACCTAGGGGCAATCAGTGAAGAGGCGGGGCCAGGAGCTATGAATCGACCCCTGCAACCACAAATGGGTGAGCAAATAGGTGAGCACACACACACATATACATTATTAACTGTTTATTTACTACAATAATATTTTCTTTTAGACATAAAGGAACAGATATTATATTTTAATTTTTCATTATTTTCGTAGTCACTTGTCCTTCCCTCCATCCTTCCTCACATTCATTTCTAAAAAGATTCTTATTTTTTCCCTCGCTCACTCCTCCTCCCCTATCACTATTTTCCTCTCCTTCTCCCCCTCCCTCTATTTCCCCCTCCCTTCCTTCCCTCCAGTATTCCTCCCCTCCCTCACACACACACGGGGTATAAATCAGTCAGCCAGAAGACAAACACAGCTTGAACAAACATATAAACGATTAATTAATAGACCGCATTAGATAAACACTTGAATAATATAACACAACTCAGGAGAATTTGACTCAGTAATGAGCTAAATGTAAGAGTTTCGTGTCTTGCTTGTGCTGACGGGGAAGCGCTAACACGCACGGGTCATACAGCGCTTGGAGAACACCAGACAATCACATTTGATGCAAGAATCAAGATGACTTCGCCGACATCAATGCAGCTTCGTTGAAGGTTTGTCTTCCTCCAGATTTCGTACCTTCCCCAAAACTTTCAACCCTGAAGGGTTCTTGAAGGGATGTTTACAGGGGAGTCAACGCCCCCCACGGCCCAATACCGGACCAGGCCTCCATTTGGATCAGGGCCTGGTCAACCAGGCTGTTATAGTTACTGAAGGAAGCCTCGTTAGATTATTGCAGTCGCCACATGAGCAAGAAAAACATGACGCACCAGAATATAGTTTTGTATGCAAAACAGCCACCGGGGGGGGGGGGAAGTTGAATAATAGCTCTAGACCTTTCGTGTTGCAATCAACACATCATCAGGAGCTTGCAATTGGAAGCTCCTGATGATGTGTTGATTACAACACGAAAGGTCTAGAGCTATCATTCAACTCCCCCCTCCTCCTCCTCCTCCTCCCCCCTCGCTTGTTCGCGATATTTGCATAATAGTCTTGTACGTTAGTAACAATGTAACACTGGCAGTAACATCAGCAACAACAGCAACAGAGGCAGGAACAGCAGCAGCATCAACATCCTCATGACAACGACAAATAAAGCGCCCATTATATACAACTGCAGTAAAATACAGTAATCATTTTACTGAGACAACATCAGTAAACAAGACAATAATTATTATTTACGAGGCACATTAATAAAATTCTGTTGGTGAGGATATTGTTGGAGATGATGTTGGTGAGGATATTGCTGGAGATAAGATGTGGTGTTTTCCTCGTCAAGAAACGTGATAGGTGACGAATCGGACACCTGTGCAACACCTGTGCAACACCCGTGCAACACCTGGGTATCATTGTGAAGGCGTTTCGCCATCCAGTGTCTTTTATCGATTCGATAGACGGATTGCATCCTGGAGACTGAAAGATGAGGTAATAAGTCCCTCAGCCATGATAGGAGGTGCTCATCCCCTAGGCCATGATAGGAGGTGCTCATCCCCTCGGCCATGATAGGAGGTGCTCATCCCCTCAGCCATGATAGGAGGTGCTCATCCCTCAGCCATGATAGGAGGTGCTCATCCCCTCGGCCATGATAGGAGGTGCTCATCCCCTCAGCCATGATAGGAGGTGCTCATCCCCTCGGCCATGATAGGAGGTGCTCATCCCCTCAGCCATGATAGGAGGTGCTCATCCCCTCAGCCATGATAGGAGGTGCTCGTCCCCTCAGCCATGATAGGAGGTGCTCATCCCCTCGGCCATGATAGGTGGTGCTCATCCCCTCAGCCATGATAGGAGGTGCTCATCCCCTCAGCCATGAGAGGAGGTGCTCATCCCCTCAGCCATGATAGGAGGTGCTCATCCCCTCGGCCATGATAGGAGGTGCTCATCCCCTCGGCCATGATAGGAGGTGCTCATCCCCTCGGCCATGATAGGAGGTGCTCATCCCCTCGGCCATGAGAGGAGGTGCTCATCCCTCAGCCATGATAGGAGGTGCTCATCCCTCAGCCATGATAGGAGGTGCTCGTCCCTCAGCCATGATAGGAGGTGCTCATCCCCTCAGCCATGATAGGAGGTGCTCATCCCCTCGGCCATGATAGGAGGTGCTCATCCCCTCGGCCATGATAGGAGGTGCTCATCCCCTCGGCCATGATAGGAGGTGCTCATCCCCTCAGCCATGATAGGAGGTGCTCATCCCCTCAGCCATGTGCCTTATTTATCAACATGTCTATATTGTTTATCATTATTGTAATAAAACATAATTGTCTTTTGACACAGGTGTTTCATGATGACCCGTTCTGTGGTCCCAAGCATCCCTGGACCTACCCCAACAAGGTCCCAAGCATCCCTGGCCTACCCCAGCAAGGTCCCAAGCATCCCTGGCCTACCCCAGCAAGGTCCCAAGCATCCCTGGACCTACCCCAGCAAGGTCCCATGCATCTCTGGGTCTACCCCAGCAAGGTCCCAAGCATCCCTGGCCTACCCCAGCAAGGTCCCAAGCATCCCTATGTCTACCCCAGCAAGGTCCCAATCATCCCTGGGTCTACCGCAACAAGATCCCAAGCATCCATGGGTCTACCCCAACAAGGTCCCAAGCATCCCTGGGCCTACCCCAACAAGGTCCCAAGCATCTCTGGGCCTACCCCAACAAGGTCCCAAGCATCCCTGGGCCTACCCCAACAAGGTCCCAAGCATCTCTGGGCTTACCCCAACAAGGTCCCAAGCATCCCTGGCCTACCCCAGCAAGGTCCCAAGCATCCCTGGGTCTACCCCAGCAAGGTCCCAATCATCCCTGGGTCTACCCCAACAAGATCCCAAGCATCCATGGGTCTACCTCAACAAGGTCCCAAGCATCTCTGGGCCTACCCCAACAAGGTCCCAAGTATCCCTGGGCCTACCTCAGCAAGGTCCCAAGCATCCCAGGACCTACTCCAGCAAGGTCCCAAACCTCCCTAGGTCTACCCCAACAAGGTCTAAAACATCCGTGGGCCTACCCCAACAAGGTCCTAAGCATCCCTGGGTCTACCCCAACAAGGTCCCAAGCATCCCTGGGCCTACCTCAGCAAGGCCCCAAGCATCCCCTGGCCTACTCCAGCAAGGTCCCAAGTATCCCTGGGTCTACCCCAGCAAGGTCCCAATCATCCCTGTGTCTAACCCAACAAGATCCCAAGCATCCATGGGTCTACCTCAACAAGGTCCCAAGCATCTCTGGGCCTACCCCAACAAGGTCCCAAGCATCCCTGGGCCTACCTCAGCAAGGTCCCAAGCATCCCAGGGCCTACTCCAGCAAGGTCCCAAATCTCCCTAGATCTACCCCAACAAGGTCTCAAGCATCAGTGGCTTACCTCAACATCGTGAAGCAGCAGCATCACTCACTATGCAGCATCACTCACTATGCAGCATCACTCACTATGCAGCATCACTCACTATGCAGCATCACTCACTGTGCAGCATCACTCACTATAAATAGATTTCGATGGGGCTTTTCACAGCATCACTTGGACTGTGATGTCTTCACATTTCTGGCAAGACAGTTACTGAATGATGGTGAATGTGTTTCTTTATTTTTAGCTCCCTTTATTTTTTTGAGAGTGTCGATATTGTTCAGATGCAACATTTTAAGGGCATAGCTTTTTAAATTCGTAACACGAATTATTTTTGACAAAGAACACAATCTATACTCTGTTTATTTTAATTTTCACACTTTATATTATGACTTGTATTCCGGATTATAAAACTGTCAAGTTTATAGATACCAGAACTCAATTTGAAATATATCATGATTCCACGACATATTGGAAATGTCTGTGACATTGCATCCCACTTTAAATATCCACTAGCTAAAAAGATAAAAAAGCGTTCTATTGGACTGAACCTAATACCTTAAGTTGCTTTAAACACAGTAAAACAAAATGTTGTTAAATATTCTTTCAAAATTTCGGTGAGGGGGTTTTGTACTTCATTCCAGGTAAAAGTTGCGACAGTTAATACCTTGGAGAAACTGGGAAGCCAAAGAGAGACCAGAGTTAAACAACATGTTTTGGGCAATAATTGGTGGACAAGCAGCCAATGCTTTGATCATTCATATGAGGAATGCTGGCCATTGTGTTGATCACATTTGTTCCAAAGAATTACCTCAATACAATTCTATAGTTCAAAGAAAATTGGGAATCATCGCTAATTAAGCATAATGCGAATTTCAAATTTGAATTCTGGAGAGAGAGAGAGAGAGAGAGAGAGAGAGAGAGAGAGAGAGAGAGAGAGAGAGAGAGAGAGAGAGAGAGATTAAGGTTTTAGATTTACTTTACTACGTTAATTTTTAACTCATAAAATTGAGAAAAAAACTTCGTATCTTTATTTACAAGCTAATTGCTGACTCCAGTTGCTTATCTGTCATTACCTTTATTAAATCGTTTTTATTGTGAAACCCATCAGGGTGGAGTCGGAGCCAGCTGTGGGCCAGATATTTCATTCAGTCATTTACTTTGTTTCTTCAGTGTTTGTAGGCTGAACAAACATGTTTCAAACTCTAGCCATTCGAGGAATAAATAACAGCAGGTAAAGTGATGTTGCTGTTTGCTGCTCGTCTTGTGGTATACGAGCTGTCGTTTGGTTGTTGCAGAGTAAAGCCAAGTGTATAATTTTGAAAGAATGTCCACCCAAATCTCTCTGGTGTAGATGGTCCTGCTCTCATGGCAGATCCATTCTCTTTTCTGTCCAGTAAGTGTACATGGTTCTGCAGCCTCTGCTGAAGAGTCGGTACAAGATACTCCTTGAAGCTGTAAGCTTCTTGGCTGCCTTTCTTGCAAGATTTACCACGTGATTCTCCATAGGAATTTTGGAGTCAGGTTTCACTCCTGGGATATCCGCTTCATCATGCTTACCACTGCTCCAGTATTAACATAATAGTGTCTAGATATCATAATTATTTGCGTTTTCTCAGAAATATAGCCTGTCAATATTTTCCCTAGGCTGATATAGCTTTAAGCTGGTGATGGGCCTCACACCACCTGGTTAGAATATAGTTATATCTGTCTCTGTCTCTCTTTCTGTCTGTCTATCTCTCTCCCTCCTCCGTCTCCTCCATTCTCATTCCATCTTCCCCTTCCCTCACAAGCAGACAAATTTATCTGCTCATTAATCTATCTCTTGCTAACCATAAAAATATTCTAACCCCCCTCTCTCTCTCTCTCTCTCTCTCTCTCTCTCTCTCTCAGGATAGCAACAATACGCGCACTTATAAAAACGAGTCCTTGTTTGGTCTGCTTAATGGAAGCTAAATTGTGTAACTGCTGGACGAGCTGCACCACACACGACCTTGACTACAGGTAGGGAGGGAGGATGAGGGAGGGAGAGTAAGGGAAGGAGGGAGGGAGAGTAAGGGAAGGAGGGAGGGAGAGTAAGGGAAGGAGGGAGGGCTAGATGGAAGGGAAGGTCGCAGGGCAGTGGGGAAGGAGGGAGGAGGGGTAGGAGGTAGGGAAGAGTGGAGAGTAATAGTAATGCAAGAGTGAAGTAACGAATGTAAAGGAGAGGGGATAAGGTAAAAGAGAGGGAGAGAAGAGGAGGAGGGTAGGGTAATCTCTTAAAGACTAAAGAAGTGATAAAAGCGAGGGGAAGGATAGGGAAGAGAAGTAGGTGAAGAGGTAAATGCCCTTCAGAAAATGAGATATGAGAGGGAGGAATGGGGGGCAAGAGAGGGAGGGAGAAAGAGAGAGAGAGAGAGAGAGAGAGAGAGAGAGAGAGAGAGAGAGAGAGAGAGTTCTACTTAGCTAGTTACCATTTTTTGAAGCCACTTGTCGATAGTGTGTGTACACTCACCTAATTGTGGTTGCAGGGGTCGATCACAGCTCCTGGCCCCGCCTCTTTGCTGGTCTCTACTAGATCCACTCTCTCCCTGCTCCATGAATTTTTTCGCACCTCTTCTTAAAGCTATGTATGGATCCTGTCTCCACTACATCATTACATGTGTGTGTGTGTGTGTGTGTGTGTGTGTGTGTGTGTGAGAGAGAGTGAGAGAGAGAGAGAGAGAGAGAGAGAGAGAGAGAGAGAGAGAGAGAGAGAGAGAGAGAGAGAGAGAGAGAGAGAGAGGGGGGGAGGAAGGGGGTACACAACTTGTCCTGATGTACCGCCACCCGGACGCCATGCAAGCACATACTGAGCCCCTGCCTGGCGCCACTACCCAGTGCCCAGGCACGCCAACAGCTGCTCTTTGCCCTGCCCCTGATGTACCCCATGCCCTACCCCTTCCCCGAGGTACCCCACGGCTTGCCCTCTCTTGCTCTAACTCCGCTGCGCTATACCCAGTCTTGCCCTACCCTGCCCTGCCCTACCCTGCCCTACCCTGCCCTACCCTGCCCAGTCTATCTTCACACAGAAACGTAAACATATCTTAGTTTCCTCCCAGAACGATTAATGGCCATTTATATTAATACTGTTACTACTACTACTGCTATTACTACTACTACTACCACTACTACTATTACTACTACCACTACTACAACCACTACTACCATTGTTACTACTACTACTACTTCTATTGTAAATACTGCTAGTGCTACAACCACTACCACTACACATACATAACCCTTATCTCCTCTCCATGACACGTCCACATATCCTGCTGCTGCGTCTTAATGCCTCACTATGGCAAAAAACTAACATCACAATCCAAATAATCTATACAAAAATTGGGAGTCAGGGGAAGATTGAGGAGTGTTGATGAAGTGGGGAGGGCGGCCCCACTCCTCCTCACTCAACCTTGGCTACTCCATGGGAGGGAGATGATGGAGGCGGAGGAGGAGAAGCTGGAGGGGAGGGGTTACACTCCTCCCTACCTGCAGATGAGACATTCTCCACATAGCCTCATTCACACTTACACACACACACACACACGGGGCCAGGAGCTATGACTCGGAACCAGGAGCTATGAATCGACCCCTGCAATCACAATTAGGTGAGTATAAATAGGTGAGGACACACATACACAGCTTCAAGAGTAAGCACGTTAGGGACCTGAAAGCTGAAAAAAATGAAACAATGAATATTAGGTAAATAAACAAAGAGCTGTGATTTGCCTGCCACAAGCATAACCGGGTTAGTAAACACTTGACACCAAACAAAAATACAGTCACGTGTGAAGGAATATAACAACAAATAAACACCACGGACTGGGATCGAACCGGGGCTCATGCGAGAAGCAAACCTAGTGCTTGAGGCCTGGTCACAGACCGGGCCGCGGGGGCGTTGACCCCCCGGAACTCTCTCCAGGTAAACTCCAGGTATAACCCTACAACCACGAGGGTTCTAATAGGATGATTTAACTCCTTGCACTACTATGACATTACTGACAGTGTTAGTACTAGTAGTGGTGATAGTTGTAGTACTAGTAGTAATTACTCCATCAGCTATTACCGACTGTGAGGCTACTCTCTGCTACCTACCTAGACTACGGTTCGAATCCCACCCCATTCTTGCGTTCAGGGGAAAAAAAAATCAAAGTAATCCCATTCTAAAGTAACCACAACAAATTCCAATACTCCATTAAGAAATTTATAATATTGTATTCCTAAATTGGCAGGCTAATATAAGAAAGATAAACAACATTGTATTTTAAAGAGGTGTGGATATTCACTTGACGACCAGTGGTCGCAGGTACGACGCTCAACAACGACCACATTGACACTCTTGGGGAGACTCCTCAGCGGCTTGTTGGTTAATGGGTTTAAAGCCTATCGACTAAAGAATTTAAAAAGGCGCAAAAACCGTGACCAGTAACCCGCACACTGGAGACTGAAACTTGTGACGACGTTTCGGTCCGAATTGGACCATTAACTACTCACACCTGTCGACAACACTGGGGGTCATTAAGGCTGGATGCCACCTGTTCACACTGGGGGGTCACTAAGGCTGCATGCCACCTGTTCACACTGGGGGTCATTAAGGCTGCATGCCACCTGTTCACATGCACACTAGTGTGCATGCCTAGTGTGCATGCCACCTGTTCACACTAGGGGTCATTAAGGCTGCATGCCACCTGTTCATCCCCCCTCCTTCAAGAATACTTTAATCCCTTAAATAGGGATTAAGACAATCTCTCAGCATATACACACACACCAAGAACTCTTCAAGAATATGTACATCTCTCGGTGTACATATGTCACTAGTAGTTCAGTGATAGTATTAGTAGCATATAACCGTTATATGCTACTAATACTATCACTGGACTACTAGTGGCACATATTCTTGGAGAGTTCCCACTTGTTTTTCTATTCGAAAAGAAAATCGTGAGAGTTATCTTCATCCCAGTTGCATATCAATTATTTACCGACAATTTACGCCCATGCAGACATAGACACACACTCAATACGGTTGAATGTCTAACTAACAATAGTAATGATTACACGAAAGGCGGACACAAGACGTGTTTCTCACCTGGGAAAAACCAGAAGAAGACATGGCAAGCGTAACAACATAACAAAGAGATAAACTTACGTAAATTATTTAGGCTCAACGTCCAGTACAAACACGACACATTTTACTTCGACACCTATAAGACTCAATTCTCTCAGGAGACCGAGAGCTGGTGCTCAGTGGACAGGCGCATGTCGAAAGCGCTGTCATCTCACCTCAGAGTGTGATCAATCATTATCTGACAGCAGGACGAGTTTTGCTGCAGAGGAATCGACGTAAAAATGTGTGTTGATAGTTCCCTGGCTTCCCTTCAAGCGGAATATGATTCAACAAACTGAAGGCGCTCTCCTCTTCTTCGGATCGAACCTGATTACCTCCCATTCCCCAGGCGATGTGTGACACAGGTCCAGAGCTGTCCCTTTTATTATAATCACACTAATAAAGATCCACTGTTATCGTTAACCAGTTTTCAATGGCGAGTCAGAGTGGCCATGAATCCGATGTTCATGCCACGATATTCAGAAAGATTTAGTGTGGATCCTGATATATTAGACCTGAATCCGAAGGAGGCGTTGAGATGTTCACTCTCCCAATACTTTCCTTCGAATTCTTTAAAGCTGATAAGAGAAAAATTTCAAAGTTTCACAGTAGATTTTAAAATAATATACAGAAAATCTGAAGATTATTCTGATTATTTTGTCGATTCGTAAATAAAACTGATGTCTTTATGGCCAAGTAATTATATTACTTTATTCAATACACCGGCCGTATTATACTGTAGTATAAGGAGCATAGCAGTCTTGGTTTCTAAATGTCAAACTTTCTCTGAGAACACTACATTATATATATATATATATATATATATATCATATATATATATATATATATATATATATATATATATATATAAATTTTGCCACCAGAATGCGAAGACAGAAAAGAAGAAAGAGGAATAAAATGCAAAGCGGGCAGGAAGAGAAACAAGGAGAAGAGGTAACTGGTAAGGTGTTAGGTGTAGGAGGTGAGAATGTGTGCTCCTGTGAACCAGACAACCTCACCCAAATAAGGGAACGTGGCACTTAGCCGAGAGTTAGTGCATATCGTGTGTGGGTGTGGAATGTTACTCACCTAGTTGAGTTCAGGACAAGTCACAACTCTGGGACGCTTGCACTGGCCGCACTAGTCATGCTTCACTGCTCCATGGCTTTATCATACTCAACTATTCAGCTCTGACAACTCATGCGCAAATACTTCCTAACATCCCTGCCCTGACTTCATCGATTTCAACTCTGCTCAGTGTGTGTTGCTATTGTGTGTTTGGTTGTCATGTGTGTGTGTGTGTGTGTGTGTGTGTGTGTGTGTGTGTGTGTGTGTTGGTGTTTGCGTTTGAGTATTCTGTTTTGCAAACCTCAGAGACGGTCCCAAGTCTTCGAGGTTTGTGAGCACCGCTGGTCGTATATTGGACATTATGCCAACTTTCAGATCCTTTGATCTATCCATTACTTGTACACCGTCTCAGATCTGGCTCTTTCTCCTCAGGTTACAAGACCTTGCATTTGAAAAAAAAAAAAAAAAAAGGTAAATCCAGTAACTATTTATCTGTTCACATCCCTCCTTCAGTGTATCCAGGTCTCCCTCCTTCAGTGTATCCAGGTCTCCCAAGAGTATGTCACTCCCATGCGCTTATCTCTCTCTTCAGTTTTGCAGATTCAACAAAGAGACCCACATAAGACTCGAGCTGCCCTGGGAGATCATTAGCGTAAATTAGCAACAGCACTGGCCCCCAGAACTGATCCCAGAGGGACTCCACTCGTCTTACACTCACTCTCTGGCACACATCGTTACTCTCTCTTGTCTTTCAGTAACTTCCTGATCCACTGTGCTGTCTTCTCTTGTACACACGCAAATTGCTATAAACCATACCACGGGTATGGACCACAAGTCAGGAAAATCATGGGGGTTAAAACCCGCGATCAGAGAGTCTCAAAACTCCAGACCGTCGCGTTAGCCACTGGGCCAGCTAGCTTCAACAAGATTTATCCAATTAGGTATATTTCTACACCATAGAAAGGTTAGCATAGGCACCACTGTGTCCACAAATGCAAGTTTTTACAGACGAATCTCCCGCTAGCATGGCCGTGACGAACTCTAGTTCAAGTCCCCTCAAAGCCGTCTGGAGTTTTGAGACTGACCGCGGGTTCTAACCCCACCCGTGGTATGGTTTGTTTGCAATTGTGTCATTGCGATTTCGTGAGTCAAATTGCTATAGTATGTGGGCTGGTATAAGCATAACACTTAGATCAAGTGTGAAGTATGTGTAACAACTTGCTTATACGGATGCCAGTCACCCTCCATGCGCACGCACTTATTACTACCACTTTATTTCTACCCTCCACTTATTATAATTAAAATTCTCATTACGATTGTGTGTTATTTTATCTGAAAATAATCCTTACATCTAGCTGTCCCGTCTTGAGGCAATTATATTAAACTTAGCATTCATATTTACTGACTTCAGCTATACACAAATAACCTGCACTTAGGTGAGTGAAACTTATGACGACGTTTCGCTCAGACTTGGACCATTAATTAGTCAAAAAGAGAAGCTTGAAGGGAAGAGCCAGAATATATACGAGAGACGGGGGACGGGAGAGGTAGAACTGGAGAAGGGAGTAGTAGTAAAAGTGGTGGTTAGTTGTAGTAGTAGTAGTAACAGCAGCAGTAATAGTAGAAGTTTAAGTAAGAAGGAAGAAGCTGTAGTGACAAAAGGGGCACAGAGTGGAGTCTAAGTGAAGAAATTAGTAGTAGTAGTAGTAGTGGAGGTAGTCTAGTTTTATCATACGGGAAATGCTTTGCATAACCAGGGTCCTCTTAAAATGTGTATTTTTTTTGTTTATGTGGTCGGTGGGTGGCAGGTGGGTGGGTGATGTCGGGAGGATGTGGGATGTACGAGTGTATGAGGGAGGTGGGGAGGCAGGCAACCCCCACTCTCCCTCTGCCTTGAGGAAGGTGCAAGCAACTCTTCAGGGAAGACTCACTCTCTCTCTCTCTCTCTCTCTCTCTCTCTCTCTCTCTCTCCTTCAGTCTCCTCCTCCTGCCTTAATCCATCTTAATGCCACAGTTTCCAAGATCTGATATGTCTTCTTAAGTTACAAGCCTGTAGCTGTGGTATGTTTGGTATGTCTGGTATGTGGCTGTGGTATGTCTGGTATCTACCTTTGGTACGTGTTTTATTTAGCTGTGTCATATAAGGCAAGAAAAAAACAAAGTATGCAAAAATTTTCTTTATTGCTAAAATTTCCTTATGCCATTATGTGGGCCACCTCCTGGGTATTAATAGGTTCCTGGGTATTAATAGGTTCCTGGGTATTAATAGGTTCCTGGGTATTAATAGGCTCCTGGGTATTAATAGGCTCCTGGGTATTAATAGGTTCCTGGGTATTAATAGGCTCCTTGGTATTAATAGGCTCCTGGGTAATAATAGGCTCTTGGATATTAATAGACTCCCGGGTATTAATAAGTTCCTGGGTATTGATAGACAATACCGGGGTTTAATAAACTATCGGGAATTAAACCTCCAGTCAACACCTTCACATAAAACTGTAATTGAAACCATTTAAACAAATACAATTTTACGTGTGTTTGTGAAGGTTGTATGCTTACCTGGGTCTTCAGCTGCTTCTTTCAGTATCCATGGTATGAGAATGTATGGTTGGTCTCAGATGCGTTCTTTCAATTCTTTTCTCATCGCTTCTTTAATTATTAATGCGATGTTTCCCAGCATCGAGCGGTCTGATCATAAAAACCTATTTGAATTTGCAGAGATTGAGCTCAAGCTCTTGGCACCACCTGTTAATTTTCGACTGGCTGGAGCATAATGCCTTTGTTGTATCTAGTTCTGAGCCTCTGTAGGGAATCTGGTTCTTTCGTGTCAAGTTCATTCCATATATTTAGCATTTGTGTGTGTGTGTGTGTACTCACCTAGTTGTGGTTCCAGGGGTCGATTCATAGCTCCTGGCCCCGCTCTTCACTGGCCGCTACTGGGTCACTCCCTGCGCCATGAGCTTTATCATACCTCTTCTTAAAGCTATGTATGGATCCTGCCTCCACTACATCGCTTCCCAAACTATTCCACTTCCTGACCACTCTGTGACTGAAGAAATACTTCCTAACATCCCTGTGATTCATCTGAGTCTTCAACTTCCAACTATGTCCCCTTGTTGCTGTGTCCCATCTCTGGAACATTGTCTCTGTCCACCTTGTCAATTCCTCTCAGTATTTTATATGTCGTTATCATGTCCCCCCTGTGTGTGTGTGTGTGTGTGTGTGTGTGTGTGTGTGCACTACACATGTAGATGAAGCCAGGAGTGTAGTGAGCCTCGACTCCCCTCTGCTGATAGCCTGCACACGATTCATGTCTGGTGTGTTAAATTATCTGAGAGCTCCTTGCGCCACAGGTAAATCTTGGCAAACTTCCCAAACTGACGCGGAAAAAAGAAATAGGGAATGCTCAGTAGGAAGGAGAAGACTTGTGTCTAAAACACATGTTAAATATTCACTGGAGCAAAGTCTTGTAACCGAGATTCGACTGGATTATCGAAGGGTGTTAATCCTTCTTCCACTTTTGTAATAAAAGTGTTCACAGGTTTTTAAGCTGGAAGTATATGTCTTGCTGCACCAAAACAGTGAATAAAAGACACGTTGCAGAACGAGCTTTTAGTGGGACAACTTGTGAGTCTGCTAAAATCTTTGCCAAGTCCCAATATAGTTCCTTTGAGTATCTATGGTACTTGTGAAGACTTGATAAAGAGTTCAATAGACCGACGCATTGACCCAAGAAGAGCCTGACCTGCACAGTGGGAATTTTTTCATTAAGTTTTAAGCTGATTTATTTTCCTTCACTCGTGAAACACTTAGGCAAGTCAGCCATGATGGACGTACAGACATTTTTCATCAGAGGGCCATGATAGCTAAGTTGATGGCTGCGTTGCTCTTCTCTCTCACAGTAAGAAAAGTGAGTTTAGTGGACGATGGATCGATCATCCACCACTCCTTGTGCAGGATGACCCGCACGGGTTCAGTGCTTCACACACACACGAGGAATCGCTCTGAATCGTTAATTAAAAGTCGCTCTTGAGTTGCTGCACTTTGAGAGTCCCCGAGTCTCGACTCATCTGTAAACACACACCTACTGATAGACAGGTCACGACAGACAGGTCACGATAGACAGGTCAAGACAGACGGGTCACTAAACACGACTGCCATCGGTGCGTGTGATGGGTAAGTGGAGCCAGGATGGAGGAGGCGTGTGAAGGCAGCAGTGTGTTATGTGAGGTGATATGTTGTGGCGACGCAGCCCCCGCCGCCGCCGCCGCTGTTCGGAGCCGGCTAGCGGAGCCGGACTCGTACTGTGGCGCCGGAGTGCGACGGTAACAGGGTGCGATCATGACAGGAAGAACAAATTGGCCTTTAACCGCGCCAGTGGTCGCTGTTTTAATTAATTACCATCAGACGCCAGTTGCTCAGGTAGTCTCGCTGAAGCAAAGTGTTGATTCCATCAGCACAGACACTGTTTAAAAAGGCGAAGACACATTTAGGAGATCAATTCACTTTTGGCAGATAAAGTTTCGTTTTTAAAGTTTATGGCCTGAAAAAGCTCTCCTTAGGTCTGAACGTTCGCCGATTAAAGGCTTGTTCGGCTGCATGTGACTTCGTCTTCTTTATGTCCACAGTTTGCCCTTCAACCAAGGGAGCAGCTGGTGAATTCTTAAGCCTGTACATGCACCAGGACTTAAGAAAAAACATGGGTACAAAACAAGCTTTTATTAGTACAACGTGTCGCTCGGAGTAGAGTTTCAACGAGTCTTGACAAACCTCTACATAGTACGAACGTTTACTTAATAAAGTTCCTTCTGTACCCGTATCTTTTCTTCATTCCTGTCGGCAGTATACCTTTGTATCTACTAAATACGGAGTGCTGTAAGAAGCACACTGTAATGTCAATGTGTTGTTGTCTAAGGTACAGAAACGTCAATGTGTGTGGACTTTGACCTTCCCCTGTTTTTTTGTGTATTTAAGGTGCGGGCAACGCACTGTGTAAACTAGAGGAGGACAGGAAGCAACTCAAGGACGCTCCTTCCGGTCGACATGAATATCTCTCACCTGCATCCTTGTTCTGAGATGATGCTGGTGAAGGGCTCTTTACTCAAGGAATTGGAGCTATCCTCGACTTTCTCGGATCTATAAAGATTGATTCCCATACCCAGGTGTTGCGTGGCTCTCTAGGTTTAGCACTTTAATAATAATAATAATAATAATAATAATAATAATAATAATAATAATAATAATAATAATTATAATAATAATAATAGAAAGTTGTGAAAAGTCCCGTCTTATTGGCAACATTACTATTTTATTTAGTTTTATCTTATTTATTTATTTATATTTCTAGTATTGCCGACGGGAAACTTTCAAGAGATTGAACGAGATTTCTTTTGTCTTGTTTCTTCCTCTAACTTTTAGATCTGTTTTTTTTTTTTTACTCAACTCGAAAATGACTCATCCACTCGGCTTCAATCTTTTTTTTTTTAGCTTATGAACGGTCGCTGGAGCCAGATTCTTGGAACACTTGGCACTGGTAGGCACCCTGTGAACACTTGGCACTGGTAGGCACCCTGTGAACACTTGGCACTGGTAGGCACCCTGTGAACACTTGGCACTGGTAGGCACCCTGCGAACACTTGGCACTGGTAGGCACCCTGCGAACACTTGGCACTGGTAGGCACCCTGGAACACTTGGCACTGGTAGGCACCCTGTGAACACTTGGCACTGGTGGTACCCTGCAACACTTGGCACTGGTAGGCCCTGCGAACACTTGGCACTGGTGGCACCCTGAACACTTGGCACTGGTAGGCACCCTGTGAACACTTGGCACTGGTAGGCACCCTGGAACACTTGGCACTGGTAGGCACCCTGCGAACACTTGGCACTGGTAGGCACCCTGCGAACACTTGGCACTGGTAGGCACCCTGTGATCAAAGTTGTTGAAACCATTCCCAGCATCCTGGAATGGCTTGGAGAAAAAAAATCATTTTTTTTACTAGTTCACTTTTACAGCTTTTCTCAGAGCCTTTGCCTAAGTAAGGCGGACCACTCCTACGTATGTGACCCACGACTATTCAGTAGCATACAGTTAGGTTACCTATTTACCGCAAAGATAATTGGATCCAGTTGGATCATTGAGAGCCATTGTACCTAACAGCCTCACACTGACACACTCCTTACATATACACACTCCAGCGTTCATATTAAGGAAAAAATAATTATTGAGCCACCAATTACAAGACAGAGTCCTCTGAAAGATTCCAGAGATCCCGTTTAGTAAATCTTAGATGACTGGACGGTGTTTACCAGACGAGCAAGTCCGGGTTGCATCCCGGGAATATTCCATCTTGCTCCCTCTTGCTAAACTTCACACTACAGCTACCAAATATGTGCACGGTGACGTTACTTCTCGATTGTAGTCTTAGGCAATGAGAGCTCAGAAAGAGCGGTCTCCTGTTTGTAAGGAAATTACATCGCCTTGCGCAGTCAGTCTGCAAAAACTGCGTCACGCTTTTCAGCCAGTCAGAGTAATTGCAGTAAAACTGCGTCACACTGCCCAGCCAATCGGAGAACCAGCAGTAAAACTGCGTCACACTGCCCAGCCAATCAGAGCACCAGTAGTAAAACTGCGTCACACTGCCAAGCCAATCGGAGCAAAAACAGGAAAACTGCGTCACACCTGCGTCATTCAAGCGTCACTGCTTCATCAAGAAGTCATGTCGAGTAGGTCTGGTTGGTGACGAGAATATCTGTCACCCCGTCGCCACGCCCTTATTGTCTCTTTCGTGGCTCCTCCGGTGGTGATGGAGCATGATGAGCAATGTTGCAGAGAGGACAAGGTCGACCAGATTTCCAAATGATGTGCAAACAATATATATATATATATATATATATATATATATATATATATATATAATATATAACACACACACACACACTTAGAATTCGCAAGACAGGCAAATATTCACAAACACTGATCTTGGCCGAAGGAGACTCGAACCTACGAACCTTGCAACAAGGTACGCAGTGCTTTACCGACCGTACCACACAGCGTACCTTGTTGCAAGGTTCGTAGGTTCGAGTCTCTTTCGGCCAGAGATCAGTGTTTGTGAATATTTCGCCTGTTCTTGCGAATTCTAAGCATTGTATAAATCTCTAGTTGGTCGATGCATGCAGGGGATGAGATGAAAAGCTGTAAGCCACCTGCCTGAAAGCTGGGTGCCTTGGATCCAAACGTCTAGCGTGAGCTGGACGCCAAGGTATTGGTCCAGTGTGGTACGGACGGTAAAGCACTGTGTACCTAGTTGCAAGGTTCGTAGGTTCGAGTCTCCTTCGGCCAGAGATCAGTGTTTATATATATATATATATATATATATATATATATATATATATATATATATATAATACCACGCTGTGTGATAACATTATTGACTTCTTCAGTGATATACCACGGCAACAAACGCATGCTCTATTTTCTTCAGAACGTTACCAGAAAAACAATTCCATCAAAAACTCATTTGCCATTTAAGTATGCAAGCAAACCAACGTTGCACACACCAAAAGTAGCGGCAGCAACAACAGTAAGATAGTAAAGTTTATTTTTTCATGGCAATACTTAAGTTTTATATTGTATATTTATCTCTTGCGCCTGGAAAGCTTATGGTATTAAAATGCATCTCAGGCAGAGTTAAGATTCAACATACAACAACTCACTTATTAAAAATAATATGTATATTACATAAGCGTTCACGAGAATTTAATAAATATGTTGGAAGTTTAGAGAAGGAGGTGCAGGAAGGCAAAGAATGAAACGAGAATGCAGAAAAGATGATAAACATGGATAATATAAAACAAGAGGTGAAGGAATGACACAACAGTGAAAAAATGTCGAAAATGGACACTGCCTTAACGTTCCATAAAAATTAGAGATAATGAGACCTGAAAATGGTGCCGGGAAGACGCTGAGGCAAGACGCAGGAAACTTTCTGAAGACGCTGAGGTGTGCGCTGAGAGAGGCATTAGGGGGGCAAGAAGAAAGGACCTTCCTGAAGACGCTGAGGTGTGCGCTGAGAGAGGCATCCCGGAGGCAAGAAGAAGGGACCTTCCTGAAGACGCTGAGGTGTGCGCTGAGAGAGGCATTAGGGAGGCAAGAAGAAGGGACCTTCCTGAAGACGCTGAGGTGTGCGCTAAGAGAGGCATCCCGGAGGCAAGAAGAAGGGACCTTCCTGAAGACGCTGAGGTGTGCGCTGAGAGAGGCATCCGGGAGGCAAGAAGAAAGAAGCGTCATCAAAAGTGACATTCGTAAGCGGCAGCGCCACACAACACTCTCTCATGCATCGTAATTGTCGCCATTACCCACTGTGGAGCTGTCAGACAGCTGGAGAAGTGAGGGAACATGAGGCAAGAGTGAGAAATACAAAAAGAAGAGAGTGCTAGAGAAAAAGGCTGAAGAGAGAAAGTGAAGAGGAGAGACAAAGAGAAAGGAAAACACTGCAGAGAGAATAGTGAAGAGGAGAAAGTGGGAAGAGAAAAATAAGAAGAAATTGAAGAGGAAAGACTATGTTAAGAGGAAGAGAAACATATACGGCAGTGATTGCTTCTTACAAATTTGCAAAAAAATTATAAATTACTGGCAAACAATAATAAATCCACATCAGCAGCAGCAGCAGCAGCAGCAGCAGCACAAACAGCAGTAGCAGCACAAACAGCAGTAGCAGCACAAACAGCAGCAGCAGCACAAACAGCAGCAGAAACAAAACCACAGCTCAGTCTTCTCGTACACTATGTACACGAGTCTGGGTGTTGCCTGAGGACAGAGTGGCGACACTCAGTGTTGACAGCCTGGAACACATGGTAAACATGTGTAATTAACCTCACCACGCTAACACATATTAACCTGGAACTCTTTGGTGAGTGTTTTAAATGCTCTGAATGGTTGTATGGTTAAGTGTGAGTGTGTGTGTGTGTGTGTGTGTGTGTGTGTGTGTGTGTGTGTGTGTGTGTGTGTGTGTGTGTGTGTGTGTGAGTTTAGAAAGACCTAGTCAATTAACTTTTAGCAGTAAGATATTCAGAATTCGGAAGTAAGAAATCCCACAGACTATTGATCAAACTGTCGCCTCAAAGTAAACTTATACACAGATGCTGACACTGAAGCCTCTGAGTCTTCATGAGGTCGCTGCTCGTATACTTCACATTTATAGTCAATACAAAAATGTTTCAACTGGGACTCTTCACACATACTAATGTGAAAACACATTCATACCAAATCTAGTGCAGGTCTAGCTGGTGCCAGTGTCATGGTGTGTACTTTGAGACCACCAGGTCAGAGTGGACACCCATCATTCCCTTCCTCTCATCTTGTCACTTTCACACTGCTGGGAAAACTCATTTCCTATTTACACATTCTTTTTACAAATTCTTCAATATTCCTATCATTTTTTGCCTCATTCATTCTGCGATTTACCTCCTTCACAGACCTATCTGCTGACGCATCCACTCCCTAGTACCTAACTGCATCCACTTCCTCTATACTCACTTCCTGTATTTCTTATTTATATCAATTTACTTTTTTCTGCATTTATTTATATCCTCGTTCCTTTACACACCGTTCTTAACGTATCCATCAACTTCAACGTCGGTCTCTCCCAACATCACTGTGTCATCAGCAAACAGAAACCGTCACAACTCCCATTTTTTACCAGATTTCATAATTTTAAGAATACAATATAATTACCAATGTGACATGTCAAGATATCTTATTAATGAAAATAAGATACCAGATATATTAAGCAAATCTCCAAAAATTGCTAGTAACAGATAAGTGAACCGAAGTTGCAAATCTGGATGTAATCCTGTTAACCCTTTTGGGGCCTAGTTCCTAGGCCTACTGTGTATTTATATGTTCTTGCTACGATCCACAGGATGAATATGGGGCGCACAAACTAGCCACTTCGATGGCAAAATCTAAAAAAATCTAATCCTAACACTCCACCTAAAACCACATTGAACATCCACAGTGACATCCTACAGTCTTATCTAAACCCACTTTAACTCCAAAATATTTCCTCTCTCCCTATATATCCTTAACAGTGCAACTCTCGACTCATACAAAGTTATATACAACTTTCTTTAACTAAACACTAATTCTAGACATTTGCAATACCAGCCACATTGGTTAGTGTGATATATACTCATTCGTATAACTTCACCAACACTGACTGTGAATTTAATAGCATAACAATAGCGATAAACGCACCCGGATAACCTCACAACACTGCCTTCACTAATTGGTAAAGTGGTGAACTTAATCGGGATTTTAGGTTTAATATTTCTGCTTTCTTACCGGGCCCATGACGAGGACGGAGTTTTGTCTTACAAGGCGATCGTTTGTCTGTTTACCAGCGCTGTGTGTGTGTGTGTGTGTGTGGCGGTAGTAGAAGCCAATATAGCCACTAACCTTTGAAGGGTGCATCCCCAATAACCAATCAAGATGAAGTGTCGTGCCAATAGGCAATCATTCTCAGTGCTGCATAACGCTTGCTTTAGTGTGTGTGTGTGTGTGTGTGTGTGTGTGTGTGTGTGTGTGTGTGTGTGTGTGTGTGTGTGTGTGTGTGTTACCATTTTGTCCTAGGCACATGTCAATTAGACACTAGGCCTGTTGTATATATATGTATGTGTATGTAAGGAAACACTTCGAAATGTTTCTGCCCCACCGGGAATTGAACCCGGCCCCTCCGTGCGTGAAGCAAGAGCTTTACCCACTAGGCCACTGGGGCGTGTGTGTGTGTGTGTGTGTGTGTGTGTGTGTGTGTGTGTGTGTGTGTGTGTGTGTGTGTGTATTGTGTGTGTGTGTGTGTGTGTGTGTGTGTGTGTGTGTGTGTGTGTGTGTGTGTGTGTGTGTGTGTGTGTGTGTGTGTGTGTGTTACCATTTTGTCCTAGGCACATGTCGATTAGACACTAGGCCTGCTGTATGTTTACTCACCTAGTTGTACTCACCTAGTTGTGGTTGCAGGGGTCGAGACTCAGCTCCTGGCCCCGCCTCTTCGCTGTCCGCTACTGGGTCTCTGCTCTCACTGCTCCATGAGCTTTATCATACTTTGTCTTAAAACTATGTATGGTTCCTGCCTCCACTATATCTTTCTCTAGACTATTCCACTTCCTGACTACTCTATGGCTGAAGAAATGCTTCCTAACATCCCTGTGACTCATCTGAGTATTCAGCTTCCAGTTGTGCCCCCTTGTTTCTGTGTTCCCTCTCTGGAACATCCTGTCACTATCTACCTTGTCGATTCCCCGCAGTATTTTGTATGTCATTATCAGGTCTCCTCTAACACTTCTGTCCTCCAGTGTTGTTAGTCCTATTTCCCTCAACCTTTCTTCATTGGACAGTCCCCTGAGTTGTGGAACTAACCTTGTCGCAAACCTTTGCATTTTCTCTAATTTCTTTACGTGCTTGACCAGGTGTGGGTTCCAGACTGGTGCTGCATACTCTAGTATGGGCCTGACGTACACGGTGTACAGTGTCTTGAACGATTCCTTGTTAAGGTAACGGAACGCTAATCTTAGGTTTGCCAGTCGCCCATATGCTGCCGCAGTTTATCTGGTTGATGTGTGCTTCCGGAGACGTGCTTGGTGTTATACTCACCCCAAGGTCTTTCTCCTTTGACGAGGTTTGTAGCCTTTGTCCCCCTAGCCTGTACTCTGGCAGCGGTCTTCTTTGCCCTTCTCCGATCTTCATGACTTTGCATTTGGTGGTATTAAATTTGAGAAGCCAGTTGGCTAGACCAGATGTCAAGCTTGTCCAAGTCTCTTTGAAGTCCGGCTTGGTCCTCATCCGATGTGATTCTCCTCATTAATTTCACATCATCTGCGAACAGAGACACTTCTGAGTCTATCCCGTCCGTCATGTCATTCACATATACCAAGAATAGCACTGGTCCTAAGATTGACCCCTGCGGTACCCCGCTCGTCACAGGCGCCCACTGTGATACCTCATCACGCACCATGACCCGTTGTTGTCTCCCTGTGAGGTATTCCCTGATCCATTCCAGTGTCCTTCCTGTTATACACGCTTGGTCTTCCAACTTCTTTACTAATCTCATATGAGGAACTGTGTCGAAGGCCTTCCTGTAGTCCAGGAAAATGCAATCAACCCACCCTTCTCTTTCTTGCCTTACCTCTGTTACTTTATCATAGAACTCCATGAGGTTTGTTACACAGGATTTGCCTTCCCTAAATCCATGCTGTCTGGCGTTGCTTATCCTGTTCAGCTCCAGATGCTCCACCATTCTTTTCCTGATGATTTTCTCCAATACTTTGCACACTATACACGTAAGTGACACCGGTCTATAGTTTAGTGCCTCTTTTCTGTCTCCTTTTTTAAAGATGGGGACTACGTTGGCCTTTTTCCATACCTCAGGTAGCTGCCCAGTTTCAAGGGATGTGTTGAATATTATGGTAAGTGGCACACTCAGTACCTCAGCTCCTTCCCGAAGAACCCACGGGGAGATATTGTCCTGACCCATCACCTTTGAGGTATCAAGGTCACTGAGTAACTGCTTCACCTCCTCCTCAGTTGTGTGTATGCCCTCCAGCACTTGATACACTCCTTGTTGGTGACACACACTGTCCTGTCTACCCAGCTGCCTACCTGTCTCCACTGTGAATATTTCCTTAAACCTCGAGTTGAGCTCCTCACATACCTCTTGATCGTTACTTGTGAGTTCCCCATCCTCTCTCCTCAGCTTTATCACCTGGTCCTTGACTGTTGTCTTCCTACTGATGTGACTGTACATCAGTTTCGGGTCAGACTTGACTTTCGATGCTATGTCATTTTCGTACTGTTTTTGGGCCTCCCTCCGTACCTGTGCATACTCGTTTCTAGCTCTGCGACTAATCGCTTTGTTTACTTGGGTTCTTTGCCTTCTGTACCTTTTCCATTCTCTGACACTCTGAGTCTTTGCCTCCCTGCACCTTTGGGTAAACCAGGGGCTCTTTCTGGCCTTCCCATTTAATCTTTTTCCTTTGGGTATAAACCGTTTCTCTTCCTCCTTGCACTTTGTCACTACATATTCCATCATTTCATTTACTGACTGTCCTTCCATTTCCCTTTCCCACTGAACCTCCTGCAGGAAATTCCTGCAGGAGGTTTTTTTTTATGGTTGGGGTATGGGTTGGTGGGGTGGGGTTTGTGATGGGTGTGTGTGTATGTGTATGTGTGTGTATGTGTGTGTGCCTTCACGATCAGAGTTATGATCAGCAATTATAAATATATATTTTTTAAAATTCCAAAGTATTGGCAGAATATACGCAATAATATATTTGTCCGCCAGTTGCTCGCCGATTTACCCATTTACCACACAGACAGACACACACAGACACACACAGACACACACACACACACACACACACACACACACATTTTCCTCATTTTGCAGAGTGGGTGTATAGTAGAAGAGGTCTGGAAGGAAGGAGAGGCCAGAGTCGTGAGAACTGCTCCACAATGAAAACAACTTTAGACACGCACCCTGCAACTTGCATGCAATGTTCACTGCTTCCTGTTCAGCTCTCTCTCTCTCTCTCTCTCTCTCTCTCTCTCTCTCTCTCTCTCTCTCTCTCTCTCTCTCTCTCTCTCTCTCATTTCTCTTCATACTTCCAGACTCAACACACTGCTGAATAAACAATACAAATACAACAAAAACAGCTATCAACACTAATAGGCCCAACAATGCAGGTGATTGTACAGAGCTGACTGGCAAATCGCTCCCTTCTCTAGTTCAGTTATTGAGATATTTGATGGTAATGTAACCTCACACAGCTTCAGGAGTGACGGCAGCATCTTCAAGAACACCTGATAAGAACACTCACTCGTCGATGTCATGGTGTGTTTGCCGCTGCAGTCAAGGAAGCAAGTTTCAGATCAAGCGTTGATTACGCCAACGTTTCGCCCTGTGTACAGCTGGAGGACGTGATGAAGCTCTACACAGAGGGAGACGTTGCCCCAGTAAAAACGTGTTCTGCAGCGTGGGTTCCCGAGTTCACACGTGCTCATTTTGCCTCTAAGCTTAAGAAAAAACTTGATTCTGAGTATCAACTCAAGATGGTTAACAAGTCAGGTTAACCCAAGCAATGTGGAGTATTTAAAACTTGGGATTATTGTTGGGTCCTCCACCAGAATGAGACCTTCATCAACCGACTAACCTGTGGGTGTCTGTTTACCAGTGTATAACAGAGGCAGCAGGTGGTAAAAACATGAATATTTCTCTCATAGAGTGTAAATAACAAGGCGGCGTCAGGTGGCTAATGTGGAGAGTACAGTGCGCAGCTTCGTCATTACACAGGACTATGGTTTTTTATTTGGTCTTCAAGCTGTGTGGAGTCTGCTGCTCCCACTCCCCCGTCTAGGTCATTCCCTTTTCCGATCATTTGAAGATGAAAAAGATTATCTTGACGTCTCCGTTGCTCATTTGCGTCTTTTTATTCTCTTCTGGCTGTGCCCAGTTGTTTTCAACCTCTGCCTTTCAAACAGCTTGTACCTGTCTATTCTTTTATGTTCTCTGAGTTTTGTTTACGTGTGTGTGTGTGTGTGTGTGTGTGTGGAGGAGGGAGGGTGGGAATGCCAGTAACAACAGCGCAGGGAAAATGCTAAATGTCAAGAAGGGTGCCAGAAAGGTCAACAGTATCCCAGAGAAGAGCTGGAGATTTATGCCACAAAAATGACAGAATGTCTGGAGGGAACCAGACTATTGCACAAACACACTCACCTTTCTGAGGAGCCAGGATAACACCTTTGTATTACTACACAGTAATCAGATTTTCTTATTTTTTTTTGCCACCTATCTTATGTTATAACAGATTTTATTAATTATTGAAGTATCTGTACATATTACCTTGTTAAAAATTTCAGTGGATAGAAAATAACATACGAAAATAACATACGAAAAAGTCAGACAGCTACGCTCAACACACATCCAACAGTTCTCGAAGAGGCAATCTCACCCACAGTGGTACCTGCTGAAGCCCCACTGTGGGTGAAAAGTTATACAATAAAGTTTTTTTTTTCTCTCATGCGAAAAGTGTTTCTGAAATTTTAACTTGTGGGCCCACAGTATTGTGTAGGAGTTCTCTGAGACGCGTCACCAGCTGGCAGTCCCTACTCATGACATGCAAAGAAAATTAAAAAAATGTATAATGGTTAGTCACCAGTTTAGTACAGTAAATTGGGAACCACCAGCAGGGGTACAGGAAATGGGGAATCACCAGCTGGGGTACAGCAAATGGGGAACCACCAGCTGGGGTACAGCAAATGGGGAATCACCAGCTGGGGTACAAGAAATTGGGAAACCACCAGCAGAGGTACAGGAAACTGCAGGTGGGATACAGGTAATGGGGAGCCCCAACTTGGGAACCCGGACTGGAAAACGAGAATTTGCTAGGCAGTAACAGACCCCCAGTCTTCCCTGGACTCGTATCAAGACTAACTCTGTAGCTGAAGGTGGACACCATTGACATCCCACATAACACAGTGCCAGCCCTATCATGACACCGGTTGACACCACGCCTGACACCGGTTGTCACTTGCCGACACCACCTTATTATTCTTGGCACTGTGTGTGTAAGAGCTGGTGCCACGCCCCGCTCATTTCTCTCTGGCACTATTGATGCCCTGATATGCTAGTGGCAGAGACGGTTCAATCCTTGGCGAGGAGAGACGTATGGGAAATACTCTTGTACCTGCTGCCTCTGTTCACCTAGCATTAAATATGGACTTGACCGTCAATCGACTGTTGTGGGTCGCATCCTGGGAAAGAAAATCAAAGGACTGCTTGACTTCCCTTGGCATTTTTGAGTTATTTAGCACTCAGAAAGAATAATGCGTCTTCTTTCCAGGGATTTAGGAAGAAGGGGGTGGCGACTGGTGGTGGGGAGGTGGTTGCGGTGGGGGAGGTGGTTGTGGTGGGTGGTGGTGGTGGTGACTTAGGTACCAGCAAAACTCACCACTTTTAAACTTCAATACACAGCTTCGCTCATCCAGAGTTATCAAAACTAAACCAATATATTCATTACATATAGGTCTCTTGTTGGATGTCAACATGCTGGTTTTCACGCATGTATAAATGCAGGTAAATACCCACCTGTCTGCCTGTCAATCATCAAAAAAATGCAGCAGCAAATACAAACTCAACACATGGCACACTAAAATTTAAAAAAAAAAATGGCAGAAATCAAAGCTGACGCCAAACACTATAGGGAAAAAAGTTTCAAACAATTGGAAACTCCTGGACAACACTCAGTTGGACACACCTCAGTGTACATCAGCTACGCCATTTATATCACCAGCTACGCCATTTATATCACGAGCTACGCCATTTATATCACCAGCTACGCCATTTATATCACCAGCTACGCCATTTATATCACCAGCTACGCCATTTATATCAACTCATTTTTAGCTGTGTAAATTTGTTTGAAAGATATACCATAAAATGTACATGGTAAATACATAATTCATGCTTATAGTTAAAACTTCTGTGAAAGATATATTTCAAAATGTGTATTATGAATACAGTTTATTACCGGAGATTCATACGAACGAATCACTTAGTAATTAAAAAGCAACGTACGGGAAAATATTATTTAAATGAGTAAAAATTTGAGGTAGGAATATAAATGATGAAACTATGTCAAGTCAAAAGCAACACTTAGAGGTGAACTAGATGTAGAGGTGAACTAGATTTAGAGGTGAACTAGATTTAGAGGTGAACTAGATTTAGAGGTGAACTAGATTTAGAGGTGAACTAGATTTAGAGGTGAACTAGATTTAGAGGTGAACTAGATTTAGAGGTGAACTAGATTTAGAGGTGAACTAGATTTAGAGGTGAACTAGATTTAGAGGTGAACTAGATTTAGAGGTGAACTAGATTTAGAGGTGAACTAGATTTAGAGGTGAACTAGATTTAGAGATGAATATCGTGATGGTGTACGAAAGATTAGGTTTATTCCTAAAGCGAAAACACCAGAAGGAATCACATAAACTTTAACAACAAATGACACAATAGCATGGCGAGAAGGATTGAAACCTGCACAGGACGTCAACAACGTTTCCTAACTTGGGATCGAGTCAAGAAAATTAGAAATTAGTGTAAGTAAAGAAAATGTATTGAACACTTGTTTGTGCTCAATAATAACCCGCATGGAGTCAAAAACTCAGTAAATTGATTGGTCTATTTTAGACCCTCTGTTGGGGTCCTTTTCAGTTGAACTTCTATGACAAGAAAATAAGAAGAGAGGCGTTGAAAAGAGACATGTAGACATGAAATTATGGAATAAAACTTTCCTTTTAAAAAGCTAAGGGTGAAATATAAAATAAAAACAGTTAATTTACAATGATGATGAATTAAGGATTGGGTCGAGTGGTCAATTTACATCTCTGACCTGGCCTCTACCATTGATAGAATTTGTTCTAGTTTCGGTAGGCCTATTGTTGTGTGTGTATTAAATTCCTTCAGACTCAAATACTAAAAACCTAATGATTAGAAGTGGCACGTGGGCCAGAAGATATGCAAGAGGCCAACACAAAACCGAAATGGACACCTTACGATAACTAAAGTAAAAAGTTTGGAAATTATTGTATTAATAACTGTGTTTCACCTTCTACAGTAACATTCAAGAAATTCTTCAATACTTGTCCAACCTTTGGACGAAGACCTACTTCGACTAGTGGATGGTCCCACTGTGACCCCACCTCCTCCTGCTTCGCCTCACCTGACTACAGTATATAAGCAACGTATATTGCCCAATGCTGTACTTTCTACAAGATTGATGGACTGAACACATCGACTCCAGGCCGAGGGACTGATTACCTCAAACTCCTCCTCCTTACACCTTTCTGCTTTGCATTGGACTGATGAAGCCACTGTGTGGCGAAACGTTTCCTTAATAAAGATTCCCATATGTGGCATAAGTTTCTCAATCTTCAACATTTATGTAGAGAGGCAACTCAGACCCCATCCACCTCAGTTTTAATCCTTCTCCCCGTCCTTTTTACTTTCCTCCTTCCCCTCATCCTCGCCATCAGCCACTCGCAGACATGAAACAAAACATGAGTAAAGAATATAAATTAGCAAGCATGAATTATAGAAGAAATCGAGTGTATGTGTGCGTGTGTGTGTGTGTGTGTGTGTGTGTGTGTGTGTGTGTGTGTGTGTGTGTGTGTGTGTGTGTGTGTGTCGCCTTACTCTTCCTTCACAATTTTCTAAAGAAGCATAAAAGAACTATCACACAGTTACATCAACATTTCTCTGCTCTTCTAAGAGAGACTTTTCTGTTGGTACATTTGTGTTTTTAAATGTGTTAGTATTTCCGTGTATGTTTAACTCTGCTGGTATATCTGTCCTGGTATGTCTGTCCTGGTATGTCTGTCCTGGTATGTCTGTGCTGGTATGTCTGTGCTGGTATGTATGTGCTGGTATGTCTGTGCTGGTATGTATGTGCTGGTATGTATGTGCTGGTATGTATGTGCTGGTATGTCTGTGCTGGTATGTCTGTGCTGGTATGTCTGTGCTGGTATGTCTGTGCTGGTATGTCTGTGCTGGTATGTCTGTGCTGGTATGTCTGTGCTGGTATGTCTGTGCTGGTATGTCTGTGCTGGTATGTATGTGCTGGTATGTATGTGCTGGTATGTATGTGCTGGTATGTATGTGCTGGTATGTCTGTCCTGGTATGTCTGTCCTGGTATGTCTGTGCTGGTATGTCTGTGCTGGTATGTATGTGCTGGTATGTATGTGCTGGTATATCTGTCCTGGTATGTCTGTGCTGGTATGTCTGTGCTGGTATGTCTGTGCTGGTATGTCTGTGCTGGTATATCTGTGCGTATGTATGTTGGAAATGTATGTGCTGGTATGTCTGTCCTGGTATGTCTGTCCTGGTATGTTGTGTGGTATGTCTGTGCTGGTATGTCTGTGCTGGTATGTCTGTCTGGTATGTATGTGCTGGCATACTGTCCTGGATATGTCTGTCCTGGTATGTCTGTGCTGGTATGTCTGTGTGTATGTCTGTGCTGGTATGTCTGTGCTGGTATGTCTGTGCTGGTATGTCTGTGCTGGTATGTATGTGCTGGTATGTATGTGCTGGTATGTATGTGCTGGTGTGTATGTGCTGGTGTGTATGTGCTGGTATATCTCTGCTGCTATATCTCTGCTGCTATATCTCTGCTGGTATATCTCTGCTGCTATATCTCTGCTGCTATATCTGCTGCTATATCTCTGCTGCTATATGTCTGCTGCTATATCTCTGCTGCTATATCTCTGCTGCTATATCTCTGCTGCTATATCTCTGCTGCTATATCTCTGCTGCTATATCTCTGCTGCTATATCTCTGCTGCTATATCTCTGCTGCTATATCTCTGCTGCTATATCTCTGCTTCTATATCTCTGCTTCTATATCTCTGCTGGTATATCTCTGCTGGTATATCTCTGCTGGTATATCTCTGCTGGTATATCTCTGCTGGTATATCTCTGCTGGTATATCTCTGCTGGTATATCTCTGCTGGTATATCTCTGCTGGTATATCTCTGCTGGTATATCTCTGCTGGTATACTGGAAGAGCACGACATTCGTATATTTTTGTGAGCAAATGGAAATGCAATTTGTGTTGAGTGTTTTTGTGATTAATGTTGTCAGTGGTTGTGATGGAAGTTGTTAGTGATTGATGCTGGTGATTATTAGTAGTTGCGCTGGTAATTGCTAATGACTGGGTAAGTGGCTGTTAGTGACTGTGCTGGTGATTGCTCATTGCTGGGTTAGTGGTTCCTCGTTTCTTTTGCTGGTAACTGCTAGTTGCTTTGTTGGTGGCTGCTAGTGGTCGTAATAGTTGCTACTAGTACTTGCAGTTTTGATTGCATTCATCCTTACAATGCATCAAGCAACGCTGATTGCAGTACTGCTTAGTATTATTATTAGGTCTGTGGAGCAAATGTAACGTTTTGGCAAAAAGAGATACCCAGTTGTTGCACACGTGTCTTATTCATCAAGAACTCATGAATTAAAAAAATCCCTGAAGAACTGCCTTCACGAGCTTATTCAATTTTTATTTCGTGGATGGTACAGATGTTCAGAGATTCCGACATCTCGTTCACATAGAGCAAACACTCAGTTACTCAGTTAAATAAATTGTCGTTTTTCGATTTTGTCTTTGCGACTTTGTTTGAGTGTGGTGAGTAAATCAGGGAGTGAGTTAGTGGGAGAACTAATGAGCAAAGTTGAGTGAATGAGCCAGTGAGTGAATCCCTGTTCTGGACACCCAAGTAACTGTACCGAGAGCCGGCCCCCGGATCCGAATGCTAATTGAACAATATCGATATCGAAGGCCAGCCTCCGTTCGGATACACGAGTAGCGATACTGAACCTGAGCCTTCGTCCGGACGCCACAGTGACGATACGAAACCCGAACCACCGTTTGGACGCCCGCGTAACAATACCAAACCTGAGCCTTCGTCCGGACGCACCACGTAACGATAGCGAAGCTGAGAGTCCTGTTGTAGTAGTACGATGTAAACACATCCAGCCGCTGTGATGTACGCAGTATTACCACCACACAAAACAAGAGCTGTAACAACAATACATGGCGCCGTATAGCCAGATGCAACCAGACACCTGATAACTTGCCACGTCCAGTAACCTCGTTATAATTTCAAGCGTTCCCTCGGTAACTTCCTCACAAGTGAGAGGGATAATAAGAAACCACTCCTTCTTTCCTCCTCTTCTCCTCCCTTCCTTCCTTTTTCCCCACCCCCTCCTCTTTGCCCTTACACATACGTACCGTCACACGTATCCCCCACACGTACCCTTACACGCACGCACCCAACACCTCGTCTCGTTCATGTACAAACTCATAAATGCCGTAGGAGGATTGAGAGACAATTGTGTTGTGGGATCTGGCTGTACTGTATCTCGCACATGTGACCTTCCTGTGGCACACTTGTTTGTTTGGTCTTCACATGTTTCGTTCTTTTTTATGTGACCTTTATAGCTTCAAGGCTTATTTTTTCCTTAGGAACTCTAGAGCAGCCGCCTCCAAGTGGTGAGTTCTGGATATTTTAAATAACTAATACCTAGTTATACAAGACAGCTGAGACCTGCCCAGTGATTATATAGTCTATGTCTGGACAAAATATATTTTCAGTATATGGATTAAATCTGATCGAATCTCATTCTATAGGCGCTGCATGATCTCAAAGGAATATACAATTACTACTATACTAATAAAGATATAAATAATATTAATTATAGTATCTCTTTCGAATAATTTTAGTAATGTATTTTGTAAATAACTTTTGTTGAGGGAGAACTGTGCTGTTATATAATCACATGAATGTCATGAGTAATTTTATTTTGAATATATTGGTTATTTTATAACTACGACAATCGTCGTCCTTTTCATCGTAGTTTACAAATATAAGTGGAGCATACCCCCCAAAAAAAAAAATGGTATATAAATAAGGTGCTGAAAATATTCTACCTTACTAAGCATTATATACCGCAAAGGAACGAGATTGGAGAAAAATTACCTAAATGGATAAACAAGAGAGATGTATACAAGCAGAGAGATGTATACAAGCAGAGAGATGTATACAAGCAGAGAGATGTATACAAGCAGAGAGATGTATACAAGCAGAGAGATGTATACAAGCAGAGAGATGTATACAAGCAGAGAGATGCATACAGACAGAAAAAAATATGTACAAGGGCATCAAAAGGAGAGAGGCTTTCCATTTTAACCTTTATTTTCATATCAACAAAGGGGTTAAAATGGCAACAAGAAATATTAGTGAGATGGGTTGGGACCTGGCACTACTTTCTGCACTTCTCCCACCGTGACCACAGGACTACAAGAGGAAGTTCAAGTTGAAAATGAGTTTCAGGTCAATCCTAAAGGTTTCTTCAAGTTTCAAGGGAATCTAAGACTAATTCTGAAGGTTTCTTCAAGTTTCAAAGGAATCTAAGACTAATTCTGAAGATGTTTCAGAAGTATAATTCAGGGTTTCAGAATTAATCACAAGTCCACCTCAAATGAATCAGAAATTCTTGCGTCTTAAACTGTTATATGAGGGACAGAATAATAGATTCGGATTAAAAAAAATAATTTCAGGAATACTATTGAAAGCACAGGTACGAAAATACAACAAAAGTGAAACAGATTCATTGAAAGACACTTTAGTAAGTGTAAGTGGATGATGATTTTCCAGGACATCTCCATCCAAATATGAGAGGAATTACTTACAGACATCTTGACTTCACTAGGGAGCTTGACGAGATCCTCCAGAGAATTCCTATGTCGCTTACGTGGGTCTGTTTACTGTTAGCGCCAATAGTTTGAGTGATCAGGGCAGCTTGGTCTGGGACCGTGCTATAGGGAAGGTAACTAACACCCTCCCTATGCCATTGACATGTTTAAAATTATTGAGAGAGATCTGCCTCCCATAAGCTAGTCGATCTATCAGTATGTGTTTTGTGATTCTTATAATTTTGCCGTATATATATATATATATATATATATCGATCTGGTCCTGGAAAAAAAAATCTCCGACCTCAGGACGATGGAAGGCAGGATGAAAGACATCGATACACATGATGCCTTCTACTTACTCACCAGGTGCCTGTCAATCCCAAAACTTACATACTTCCTGAGATGCTCCCCAGCCTTCAACAGCCCGAAACTCGAGGAATACGACTCTCTCCTCAAGACCATGCTAGAGAGTGTATTGAATCTTTCCCTCGATGATGGACAGTGGTTGCAAGCCTCACTTCCAGTCAGACTTGGGGGGCTGGGAGTACGCAAATCCTCCCAGATTGCCCTACCAGCCTTCTTATCCTCTTCCATAGCATCAAATGAGCTAATAAAACAAATTCTTCCAGACAACCTCAGTGATTCAGCAGGAATACAGGACCCTAGCTACACCAGTGCCATCACTGAATGGGAGACTCTTGCTGCTCCAACACCAAAACCTAGTGAAGAACTGGCCTACAAACAGTCAAGCTGGGACGGCCCCATCGCTGAAAAGATACTTGCCAATATGCTCAGGGCCGTAACATCAGACAGTGAGACTGCCCGTCTCCTAGCTGTGAGTGCACCTCACTCTGGGACTTCCTCCAAACAGTTCCCATTTCGGCCATGGGAACACGCCTGGACCCTAAGACCCTTCGTATTGCAGTGGCTCTGCGCCTTGCTGCCCCTATTCACACGGAATATACGTGTATTTGCAGCGATGCGAAGCCGACCAATATGGTCTACATGGTCTTAACTGTTCTAAAACCAAGGGTTGGCATGCAAGACACAATGAGGTCAACGACATCATAAAGAGAACCCTTGCTACAGCTGGATGCCCAGCCGAGAGAGAGCCTCGATCACTAGCAGCCAACAACGCCCACAACCCAGCAAACCGCCCCGACGGGATCACCATGCTCTTAGCATGGGATTATACCTGTGTGTCGACACTGGCTGACACCTACATCCATCACAGTGTCGGGCGACAGGGAGGAGCTGCTGACCACAGAGAGGAGTACAAGATCGGCAAGTACAGGGACATAAGCCAACAGTATAAATTTGTCCCAGTGCGATCAGAGACCTTGGGAGCGTGGGGAAAAAATGCAACACGTTTCCTTAAAGAACTGGGTTCCAGACTCATCGACACCACCAGGGACCCAAGGGCAGCCACGTTCATGTTCCAGCGTCTCAGCGTGGCCATCCAGAGGGGAAACGCATGCTGCATACATGGCTCGCGTCCGGCTTCGGAGGAACTGGAGGAGATTCATAATCTTTGACATATTGTACCATTGTATTCATGTTTGTGTTTTCTATAAATGTATTCTGTCTATTAATAAAGCATTTATATATATATATATATATATATATATATATATATATATATATATATATATATATATATATATATATATGTCGTGCCGATTAGGTAAAACTTGCGATTTTGGCTTAAATAGCAACGCTCACCTTGCCATATAAGACAAGTGAAAATTTGTGTATGCAATAATTTCGCCAAAATCATTCTGAACCTAACGAAAAAAATATATTTCATTGTGTTTGTTTATTATTAAATTAATGTTAACTTATCTAAAATATATTTAGTTGGGTTAGGCTAAATTAAATTGCAATTGTTGTAATAAAGTTAGGTAGGTTTTCAAAGTTTCTCTTGGTACAAAATTATAAATTCTTACATTAACATAAATGAAAAAAATATATCTATAAACGTATAAGAGAAAATTTTAGAAAGGACTTAATTTTAAATGAGTTCTTGCTAATTGACCAATTTTACCTGATCGGCACGACATATATATATATATATATATATATATATATATATATATATATATATATATATATATATATATATGTTCGACTAGGTAAGTACAGCTAGATGAGTACGACTGAGTACAGCTGGGTAAATGCAATTTGGAGAGTACAAACAGTGCCTAATAAACTCCCTGGGACCAAACTCACTCCATTATAACCTTAAGAACAAACAAAACACAAAAACAAATCAACAAAGACTTGTGTGTTTACCCTGAATGTCGCTATTGTTAGTAAAACTCTTAACTTTCTCTCCTCCATTCATATCTTTACTCTGTTTTCTTTCTTTGCTGTTTAATATAATTTCTTTTTTCCTCTGAGTAACTTTATCTTTGTTTATTTTCTTTATTATATTTTACAAACGATTTTTTTAGGCAGGTTCTTATTATTCAGTCAATTATTCTTATTATTCAGTCAATTATTCTTATTATTCAGTCAATTATTCTTATTATTCAGTCAATTATTCTTATTATTCAGTCAATTATTTTTATAATTCAGTCAATTATTCTTATTATTCAGTCATTATCATTCAGTCAATTATTCTTATCATTCAGTCAATTATTCTTATTATTCAGTCAATTATTCTTATTATTCAGTCAATTATTCTTATTATTCAGTCAATTATTTTTATAATTCAGTCAATTATTCTTATTATTCAGTCATTATCATTCAGTCAATTATTCTTATCATTCAGTCAATTATTCTTATTATTCAGTCAATTATTCTTATTATTCAGTCAATTATTCTTATTATTCAGTCAATTATTTTTATAATTCAGTCAATTATTCTTATTATTCAGTCATTATCATTCAGTCAATTATTCTTATCATTCAGTCAATTATTCTTATTATTCAGTCAATTAATATTTTCCCCCAACTTTACTAGTTAATAAAAATCAGTTCAGTTGTCTTTTTCTGTCAATTTTTTTTCTTTCTCCCTATCATCCATTGCTCTCAGTTTTCTCTCCATACTAAGCAGAGACATTCTCAATATTTACTCACGTCTCTCTCTCTCTCTCTCTCTCTCTCTCTATATATATATATATATATATATATATATATATATATATATTAATATATATATACAGTGGACCCCGGCTAACGAACACCCCGGAAATCGTACAATTATATAAGTATAATATTGTAAGTGCTTGTGGAAGTGTATTTTGGGGGTCTGAAATAGACTAACCTACGTGACATTATTTCTTAAGGAAGTAAATTCGTTCGGTAATGGCACTTGAGCAGGCTTCTGGAATGAATTTTGTTCGTTAGCCGGGGTCCACTGTAGATATATATATATATATATATATATATATATATATATATATATATATATATATATATATATATATATATATAAAAATACAGAGAGAGAGAAGAAAGGGGGATGGAGGGGGTCGTCTTATCTTTGCCTCTTGTACAGTTACCAGAACTCTTCACTCTTCTTATCTCTCGCAGAGTGCAGTGTTGCACGCTTATGCTTCACTCTGCCAGCCTCGCAGGTGCCCATCAGGAAGAGGAGGAGGAGGAGGAAGATAACGACCTCACGAACAGTGGTCAGTCAAGGACACATGACAAGGACAGCGGTCAAACAAGGACACATGACAAGGAACATTCTACCTTCACTAGACGGAGTTATTGTTCAACACCGGAAGTGAGAAATGAGTGTATAACATATTCATATATGTACGTACATATATGCACGTATGTACGTGGCCAAAGAGTGCGAACGCGTGTACGTGTGTATACCAGTTTCGTGAGCGTGGCACCCATGACCGTCCGTATGTGCGCATGGCTGTCAGTGGAAGATATAGGCAAGCGTGTGCACATGTGTGTACGTTTTGTGTGATCATCTAATTGTGCACTCATATCTGTGGTTGCGGCCGGGGGGATGGGAGGGGGAAGTCGTAGCACTTGCCCCTACCCAACACACTTTAAAGTGTGGGTGCCATCTCGTAGCACACTGGAAAGTGCCAGCGGCTCAGTAAGATGAAAAAAATAAAACGAAGAAAATAAAAAACAGTGAAAAAAAAACAGAAAATAAAATTTCAAGCGGCAACAAACGGACCAAAAAAAACAAAACAAATTAGAAAAAAACAAAATTGAAAAAAAAAAAACTGAAATTTCGGCAGCACATAATTGTGTGTGTGTGTGTGTTGTGTGTGTGTGTGTGTGTGTTGCTCCACAGCTAACCCTCAGAGGGCCATGAACGGTAAAGAAACATTGTCACATATCACAAGCCAGAAGGGCCGCCAGGCACTCCCACTGATTATTACACCAAGCAGTATTTTGGTCTGGTTCATACTCTTTTGATCTAGTTTATATTATTCTGGTGTAGTTTATATTAGTTTGGTCTAGCTTGTATTATTTTTGTCAGTTTCATTTAGTTTTGGTGTAGTTTATATATTACGATAACTTTCAGTCTCCCTTAAGGGTAAAAATTTTGTTATTTTGATTCCTGGTCACATGAAGAAATATTTTGAGTTGCTGCCTCCCTTCTGAACGTGTGTTGTGTATAGCCAACACACCTACCATCACCGTGGAGCTGAAACTTTCCCACCTATCTGCTCCCAGGTCTTGATATTACCAGTGTTCCAAACTCACCCTTACTCGCTCACCTGGCCCACTCCTCTTATTGACGTTATTTTCCTCTTGTTGTGTGTGTGTGGTTGTGTGTGGGTGTGTGTGGGTGTGTGTGGGTGTGGGTGTGTGTGTGGGTGTGTGTGTGGGTGTGTGTGGGTGTGTGTGTGTGGTTGTGTGTGTGTGGGGTTGTGGTTGTGTGTGTGTGTGTGTGTGGTTGTGTGTGTGTGGTTGTGTGTGGTTGTGTGTGTGTGTTGTGTGTGGTTGTGTGGTTGTGTATGTGTGGTTGTGTGTGTGGTTGTGTGTGTGTGGTTGTGTGTGTGGTTGTGTGTGTGTGGTTGTGTGTGTGGTTGTGTGTGTGTGTTGTTGTGTGTGTGTGTGGTTGTGTGTGTGTGGTTGTGTGTGTGTGTGGTTGTGTGTGTGTGTGGTTGTGTATGTGTGGTTGTGTGTGTGGTTGTGTGTGTGTGGTTGTGTGTGTGGGGTGTGTGTGTGTGTGTGGTTGTGTGTGTGTGTGTGTGTGTGTGTGTGTGTTGTGTGTGTGTGTGTGGTTGTGTGTGTGTGTGTGTGTGTGTGTGGTTGTGTGTGGTGGTGTGTGTGTGTGTGTGTGTGTGTGTGTGTGTTGTGTGTGTGTGGTGTGTGTGTGTGTGGTGTGTGTGTGTGTGTTGTGTGTGTGTGTGGTGTGTGTGTTGTGTGTGGTTGTGTGTGGTTGTGTGTGGGTTGTGTGTGGTTTGTGTGTGTGTGTGTGTGTGGTTGTGTGTTGTGTGTGTGTGGTTGTGTGTGGTTGTGTGTGTGTGGTTGTGTGTGTGGTGTGTGTGTTGTGGTTGGGTTGTGTGTGTGTGTGGTGTGTGTGTGTGGTTGTTGTGTGTGGTGTGTGTGTGTGGTGTTTAGTGCTGGTTGTCTATGTTTTGATGTTGTTAGTGTGCCTCACATTTGTGTGCACAGCAGAAGCTACCTCATCTCACTCTGACGTGATTTATATATATATATATATATATATATATATATATATATATATATATATATATATATAATCATACATACATATACATACACACACACATGCACATACCGAAGGCGTGTGTATTCACTGATAAGCCAGTTCATACACTGACACTCTCAGTGTATATACACGGAGATTACATTAATCCTTATTTGAGGGATTAACGTATTTCTGACTGATGGTGTACATTGGAAACGCAGCTTCAATGCCTTTCGTGCAGTCGATAACTTTCAAACCAAGGCACAACCCGCACGCACGCACGCACGCATGTACTCACGCACATCTCACACACTCGAGTCGTCTTGGTTAGGACAGGTAAGGCAAGACAGTCGTCTTAGAAAAATTTACCCGATTTTAACAACGCTAAATACAGTAATACACACAGTCGATTAGAACTGTTAAAGCGTGGAGAGACAACGATAAGAAACCCAGCAAACTGAACAATATGTAAACAAGTGGGAGACATTACACGTTCAAGTATGTGCAGTAAGACGCAGTATGGGGTTGGTGGCATTACCTTGAGTGAGAGTTTAGTCCACCAGGGGACTGATAATGTTCCTGGTAGCTAAAACGTTTCCACAGTAAATTGTCATGAACTGCATACTGTGTTGAATTCATGTGTACTGAACACTACAATACACTGTCACATAACAACGTTTTCTTTCTAATGTCAAGGTCACGTATGGGACGGTCCTCAGCCAGAGTGAAATACTGACCTTGCCTGGGAGGAGGATCTGCTGATTCACACTCAGGACACAATATAAACTTCCTTACCTTCACTTCGCAGGCAGCCACATCAGCAGCCACATCAGCAGCCACATCAGCAGCCACATCAGCAGCCACATCAGCATGCCAATCAAAAGCTTTACATTCCAGCACAGGTTTCTCCACATTTCCATCCATCTTGTGAAGAGAGCTTCACCCACCAGGCCACGGGGCGCCCGTGGCATAGTGGCATATCATAAAACCCATAGCATATTATAAAACCCATGGCATATTATAAAACCCATGGCATATCATAAAACCCATGGCATATTATAAAACCCATGGCATATTATAAAACCCATGGCATATCATAAAACCCATGGCATATTATAAAACCCATGGCATATTATAAAACCCATGGCATATCATAAAACCCATGGCATATTATAAAACCCATGGCATATTATAAAACCCATGGCATATTATAAAACCCATGGCATATTATAAAACCCATGGCATATTATAAAACCCATGGCATATTATAAAACCCATGGCATATTATAAAACCCATGGCATATTATAAAACCCATGGCATATTATAAAACGTATATTTTACAATACGTATTTTTGTAACGCAGGTTTTCTAACATATATTTTAAAAATACATCCACTTGTTTTTCCGAATTCTTTAACGTTTCAACACTAACTAAAATGTCACTTTACCAGCGATAATTCCCTTTAATTCGTTAAATTACGGAGAAAACACAAGCGACTGACAGTGGTGGAGGATCCCCAAGAACTAATTGGAAGATGTGTTGTTAGGTGTTCCTGATCTACCCCAGACTTGCCATCCAAGCTCCTTCTGGCCCAATCAGAAACCTAGAATGACGTGTTAAGCCAATCAAATTTCAGAAATGACTCGTAACTGACCTTAGCCGCTTGTTAGCGTTCCCTTTATTATTATTATTATTATTATTATTATTATTATTATTATTATTATTATTATTATTATTATTATTATTATTATTATTATTATTATTATTATTATAATTAAGGGGGATGGAAGGCATTCAGGCTTAATTCAGGGAATTGGAGCACAGATCCAATTCCCTAGATCAAGAGCCCCTCACCAGCGTCAAGGAGCCTCACTTGAGGGGTCTAGCGTGTGTGTGTGTGTATGTATACTCAAATATTTGTACTCACCTATTTGTGGTTGTAGGGGCCGAGACACAGCTCCCGACCCCGCCTCCTCACTGATCGTGTACTCACCTAGTTGTACTCACCTAGTTGTGGTTGCAGGGGTCGATTCACAGCTCCTGGCCTCGCCTCTTCACTGGCCGCTACCCCACCACCACCACACAACCCCACACCCCCATCACACCCTAGACAACCAGGCACCATGAAAATCTCCTAAAACCAGTCTCCCACTCACCCATTCGAGTCAACAACCTGCTCTCCCTGCAACACCACTCTCCCCATCAACACCCTCCCCATTAGCAACACCACCTCTCCCCATGCAACACCATCCCCTCCCCATGCAACACCACTCTCCCCATGCAACACCCTGTCCATGCACCACCCACACACCTCTCCATGACACTGTACCTCAAAGTACTTGTAGTGTGTGTGTGTGTGTGTGTGTGTGTGTGTGTGTGTGTGTGTGTGTGGGTGTACAAGCCTTCTCGCTCTCATCTTTAGGACGGAAAATAGGAGAATATAAATACAGGTCTGAGTACCAACCTTGCTAGTTAGGCGAGTCTATAATGTTATGTTTCTCTCCTTCTCTTCCTCCCTTCTCTTCCTCCCTACTTTTTCCCATTCTCTCTCTCTCTCTCTCTCTCTCTCTCTCTCTCTCTCTCTCTCTCTCTCTCTCTTTTACGCAGAGTTTTACAAGGTGAGGTTAAGGATTCCTAACTTTATTTACAAGCTAAGAGCTGTTACCTACATCAGCTCTCTCTCTCTCTCTCTCTCTCTCTCTCTCTCTCTCTCTCTTCTCTCTCTCTCTCTTCTCTATCTATCTTTCCATGGATTCCTTTCAGGAATCGTGAGCATATTCCAAGGACTACGTCTTGGAATCATGTATGTGTTCCAAGAACTGCCTTGGAATCGTTGTGAGGAAGAGATCGTGAACATATTTCATGGACTCAACCCTGGAATAGTGAACATTTTCCAAAGAATCTCTCGAGGCGCGTCGTCACCATCCACCACCGCAGCCGCGGCACCATCCACCACCGCAGCCGCGGCACCATCCACCACCGCAGCCGCGGCACCATCCACCACCGCAGCTGCGGCACCATCACCACCGAGCCGCGGCACGCTCCCACCGCATCCGCGGAATCCAAACTTCAACCGCAGCTGCCCTAATTTTTAGTCAGTCTGCAAAAATTTCAACGCTGTTTTCCTGAGACAGGGAAGTTTGAAATTAAAAAGGGCTTGGCAGGCTGGTTTATTCAGCAGCTTGGAAAGATTAAACCGCCACGTATGTTGTGTCTATATTAAACACAATGTTAATCACTAAACCACCTGCTGGTTAAAAGATTTATATCCATTTTTTTGCATTGTTTGTTTATTTTCCCTGATACGTTATTACGACTTTTATTCTTCTTTCTGATTTAGCATTTCTATTCAGGTTTAAAGAAGGTTTAAACACTCATTAGTAACAAAAATATTCAGATCAGGCAGTCGAGCATTTCATTTCTTTAAGATCCAATTAAAACGCGATTTTTCTTTGAAATTGCTAGATGACGTATGACAGTTTGGGCAGTAAGGTACTGCTGCACTCACAGTCGTGGCGCTCCCTGGTAACCTCTCCCCTCGAGGCGATGTCTAAATCTTGTTATAAAATCTAGACATTCATCTACGACATTTTGCTACATATTTCATGGGATGTAGGACCCTCACACACACACACACAATGGTAACTAACTAACATACTTACACAAACATACACACACGCATGTACAGCAGGCCTAGTGTCTAATCGACATGTACCTAGGACAAAATGGTAACACACACACACACACTCACACACATACACACACATAAGCGCACATACGCACACATAAACCAGATAACTGCTGCAGCATATGGGCGCCTGGCAAACCTGAGAATAACGTTCCGATACCTTAGTAAGGAATCGTTCAAGACACTGTACACCGTGTACGTCAGGCCCATACTAGAGTATGCAGCACCAGTTTGGAACCCACTCCTGGTCAAGCACGTCAAGAAATTAGAGAAAGTGCAAAGCTTTGCGACAAGGTTAGTTCCGGAGCTAAGGGGATTGTCCTACGAAGAAAGGTTAAGGGAAATCGGCCTGACAACACTGGAGGACAGGAGGGTTAGGGAAGACATGATAACGACATACAAAATACTGCGTGGAATAGGTAAGGTGGATAGAGACAGGATGTTCCAGAGAGGGGACACAGAAACAAGGGGTCACAATTGGAAGTTGAAGACTCAGATGAGTCAAAGGGATGTTAATGAAGTATTTCTTCATCATAGAGTAGTCAGGAAGTCTAATAGTCTAGCAAGTGATGTAGTGGAGGCAGGAACTATACATAGCTTTAAGACGAGGTACGATCAAGCTCATGGAGCAGGGAGAGAGAGGACCCAGTAGCGATCAGTGAAGAGGCGGGGCCAGGAGCTGAGTCTCGACCCTTGCAACCACAATTAGGTGAGTACAATTAGGTGAGTACAGTGAAGAGGCGGGACCCCCAGTGATGAGGCTGGGCCAGAAGCTATGGATCGACCCCTGAAACTACAATTAGGTGAGTACACCGTCGAAGAAGAAACACTTAAACTACATTCCTTTTAACCGCCTTGAGTTAATGACACAGCAGGTAGGTTTACCACTACACCCAGATCCTTAGCTTGCCCACCACACACAACACACCACCACACACAACCCCACCACCACCACACAACCCCACCACCACCACAACACCACCACCACCACCACACAACCCCACCACCACACACAACACCACCACCACCACCACCACACACAACCCCACCACCACCACAACACACCACCACCACAACACTACCACCACCACACAACCCTACCACCACCACACAACCCTACCACCACCACACAACCCCACCACCACACACAACACCACCACCACCACCAACACCACACAATCCCACCACCACACACAACGCCACAACCACACACAACCCCACCACCACACACAACCCCACCACCAAACACAACCCCTCCACCACACAACCCCATCACCAGACACAACCCCACCACCACACACAACCCCACCACCACCACACAAACCCACCACCACACAACCCCACCACCACACAACCCCACACCCAGGTCCTCTACTACTCCATTTTTGAGTACAAAATGCACATGGAACATCTCCATAACACCACTCTCCCCAGGCAACACCACTCTCCCCAGGCAACACCACTCTCCCCATGCAACACCCCTCTCCCCATTCAACACCCCTCTCCCCATGCAACACCTGGTACATCAAAAGTACTTGTAACTGTACCTGGTACATGAAAGGTACTTGTACATGGACCTGGTACATCAAAGGTACTTGTATCTGCATCTGGTACATCAAAGGTTCTTGCATCTGTATCTGGTACCTTAAATGTCAATATAACACCTGTACTGATACCTCAAGGTCACTCTTACACCTGTACATAACACCCTATTATTAAAATATAAGGTAGGATAAAAGATAAACGTTTACCCATCATACTGCCTTAATAAAAGCATCTTTCCTTATACCACAAGAGGAAGACACTGAGTGTCAGTTCGATCCCTCCTCCCAGGCTTTGTTTATAGTATACACACTCGCTGAAGGAGGAGCATTCTGAGCGTGACTAATTACTGTCAGCTGAGGTCATGGGTTCACACACACACACACACATCACTCAGGCCGCTGCCCCAGCGTCCTGACTTACACATTAATGACGCCAGCCACTATAAGCATCCTCAGTAATCACGAATATCCTGGTCTCACCTTTTTTGTTGTTGTTTTCTTTCTGGCAATCATCTGTGGGTTCCTCAATATTTGTCTCCCCTCAGTCCTCTCCCAGCCACCTCAAACTCTGGTTCGATTCCCCTCGCCAAAGTTAAATCATTAAAATATTCTCTCCCTCTCCCCTCGGCCATTAAAGAGCGCTTCACAAACCATCTCTTCTCCCAGATAAGAGCTTTGAAGGCTGCCGTCCTTGTTCCCCCCCTTACCCCCTCCACGACTCTTAGTCCCCATGTCGCCTCCTAACGACTCAGGGTCCACCAATCATCGCTCGACGGTTGGTACGACTCAAACTCTGACTGGTCGAGGGGAGAACCAGAGTGCAGATCAGCGAGGTGATAGCAGCTGTCCATCTCTCCATTTTTTCCCCTCGACATACAATTATTTTGTTTACTCTTTCTGAATTATCTTGACGTAAAGCATATATTCCTGTTTTATTATATTATTTTGAAGACGAGCATTCTTATTTAGCCTCATGCGCATTTGAAGTCCGCTATTAAATAACTCTAAGATAATCTTTAATGTTAGGTTTATGTATAAAAAAAAAATATATATATATATATATATATATATATATATATATATATATATATATATATATATATATATATATATATATATATATATGCATATATAATTCATTATCAAAAAGAACAGTTGAAAATTTCAACACATCCTCCAGCACCAGTATTTGCAACACCCTCCCCACTAACACCCTCATTAATGTCGCTGCAACACCATCCCCCTCAACACCCTCGGCAACACATCCTCTAGCAGTACTCTTTCCAACGCTGTCTTTTCCGATAGAATCAACAACACCACTACATCAACATCCTTTTCAACATCAGCTCTTCCAGCAACAATTTCTCCGACGCCACCCCTCCAATACCATCCCTAACACCTCAAATACAGTATCCCCTCCAACACCATCCATCCCCTTCAACCCGAGCTTCGGCAGCCTCCTCCCTCTACCACTTCCTCCAGCACCGCCGTCTCCCGCACCATCTCCTCCACCACCAATCTTCCTTCAGCACCACACTGATTTCTCCGTGACCCGCAAATGTACGACCTCATTAGAGAGGGAATCTTAGGGTAATCAGAAGTAATTCTTACATAAGTGGCGCTATTTAGGACCAGCTGCTCTGGCACTACGAATTCTTAGTCGCAGTTATGATGGAATTTTTTTCGATCAATAACATTGCAACAGAAAGAAATACAATACAATTTTTGTGAGCAGAATTATGCCAGCAAAAACACTGTTGACAAAGACTTCGACCCATTGCTGGAAAGTATCAGCCTTAGTCCCAAAGTTATGTGGTATCGGTACTCGTTATTTAACTGTAGCTGGAATAGGTGTAAGGAAGAATACATGGAGAATATTGTTAGTTGATAAAAAAAGAACGAAATGAATGCTGTAAAGAAGGTAAGCATTAATGAACGGAATGAGCAAGTGTTAGCAGAAAGTTTGTCTGGAGTGAATGTCATGAGGAGGTCGACAACCACTTGTGTGGGCTTAAGAATGTTGTGTCAGTGTGTGTATGTAGTAGATGTGTGTTGTTACAGGAAGGTAGGTGCTGAGGTAGGTGCAGGAGGGTAGGTGTAGGAGAGTAGGTGCAGGAGGGTAGGTGTAGGAGAGTAGGTGCAGGAGGGTAGGTGCAGGAGGGTAGGTGCAGGAGGGTAGGTGGGAGAGAGTGCAGGAGGGGGTGAGGAGGAGGTGCAGGAGGTAGGAGGAGAGGTGCAGGAGGGTAGGTGGGAGGGAGGTGTAGGAGGAGGTGCAGGAGTGTAGGGTAGTAGGAGGGAGGAGTGTAGGGAGAGGTGCAGGAGGGTAGGTGTAGAGGAGGTAGGAGGAGGGTAGGTGTGGGAGAGTAGGGCAGGAGGGCAGGTGTAGGAGAGTAGGGAAGAGGGCGGGGTGCAGAGAAAAAGGTGGAGGGCAGGGTGTAGGAGAGCAGGAAGAGGCAGGTGCAGTATGACAGGGGCAGGAGGGGCAGGTGCAGGAGGGCAGTGCAGTGAGTGGAGGTGGAGGGAGAGTGAAGAGGGGGGTGAGGGCAGGGGGGCAGGGAGAGAAGAGGTGGAGGGCATGAGAGGCGGGAAGGGCAGGTGCAGGAGAGAGGGCAGGAGGGCAGGTGCAGGAGAGCAGGCAGGAGAGGGGGCGGGAGGGAGGTGCGGGGGGAAAAGGGAAAAAAGAGGGAGGTGCAGGGAGGCGGGGTGTGGGGGCAGGTGCTGATTCAGGTGAGGAGGCAGCAGGAGGGAGGGCAGAGGGTCGGGCGGGAGGGGGCGGGGGTTATGGGAGGCCAGGGGGAGGGCAGGGCAGGAGGGCAGGGTGAGAGTGAGGCAGGAGGCAGGTGAGAGAGAGCAGGCGGGAGGGCAGGTGCAGGATAGTTAGGAGGCGGGGCAGGATGGCGGGGCAGGAGATATTTTAGGAGGGCAGGTGCAGGGAGAGCAGGAAGGGGCAGGTGAGGAGAGCAGGTGCAGGAGGGCAGGTGCAGGAGGGCAGGTGCAGGAACAGGCAGGGAGGGGCAGGTGGAGGCAGAGAGCAGTGTTGAGGAGGCAGGTATGATATGCAGGAGAGCAGGAGGGCGGGGCGGGAGAGCAGGCATGAGGGCAGGGGGGGCGGGGAGACAGGGCAAGAGGGCAGGTGCAGGAGAGCAGGCAGGAGGGCGGGGCAGGAGGGCAGGCGGGGAGGCAGGAAAGGGGGGCAGGGAGAGGCGGGTGCAGGAGGGTTTATGAGGAGGTGAGCAGGTCAAGAGGGCAGGTGATGAGCAAGTAAGGAGGGCAGGTGCAGGAGAGCGGGGCAGGAGGGCAGGTGCAGGAGAGCAGGCGCAGGAATATTTTATGAGGGGCAGGTGCAGGAGGGCAGGTGCAAATGGCAGGGCAGATGGTGCCTGGAGGGTGGTGCTGGATCAGAGGTGAAAGGGCAGGTGCATGAGGGGCAGTATGGAGGTCGGTGCTGGAGGGCAGGCAGGAGGGTTTGGTGCTGGCGGTGGTAGGCAGAGGGCAGGGGGCTGGAGGATAGGTGCAGGAGGGTAGCTGCAGGAGGGTAGGTGCAGGGAGGATAGGTGCTGGAGGATGGGTGCTGGGGGGAAGGTACAGGAGGGGAGAACAATAAGTGGTGGAACAGAGAAGGAGCCCTCCAAGATCACCACTAACAAGGAAGCACATCTCTTCTAAAACCACTACCACTAACAACAGAGGAAGCGTCTCCTCTAAAACCACTAAACAATTCACTAACAACAGAAGCAACGCCACCACAACCACCATGAACAATTATATGTTAGTATTAGTAACCCACTACCCCAGCTAATACTCTATACCGTCAGCCTCTTTTGTACACTGTTTTACTTAATGAATAAGTAGAGAGAGACGCAGTATATACAGTGCTATCTCCCCGGGATCGTCTCCGAGGCTGGGTTACGTCCTGGCATTCCTGGGGTCGAGTTCCTTATTTAATGAACATAAACCGCTTAGGAATCTGATTGTGGCGGTGAGGATGCAAAGCTGGCGGGCAGGACCATCTTGAAGCTTTACAACACCACCAGTATCACGTGTTGTATATTTCTAGCACCACCAGTATCACGTGTTGTATATTTCAGCACCACCAGCATTACCGACGAAACGCAGCACCGCCAGTGCCACCTGAACACGGGCACAACACCTGACATAAAATTTCAGATGTGATTTTTTCAGTTCATTTTCACATATGACGTCAAAATGAACTCACATAGGTCACTCATGCCCATCACTCAATGGGGGGTTGGAAGAATTAGTCAGGTCAAAAATTGCTTAAAACTTCACAACCGTTCTTTTTAAAATTTAAAATAACTTTTAAATCTGGGGTCATATTCATGTTGCCAATTAGTTTTTGAACTTGATTCATTATTTTCCTAACCGAACCGCTTCACGAGTTTCTTGGGGTTTCAAAATCAATTGGGGGTCCGTCTCATATGAATAAACGAGCATTGCTCTTGCCCGTTTAATGATATATTTTTTTTTTATAATCTTAGTTCAAGACTTTTTTTAGTTTGACCGTAATCAACTTTCTTATAGACACAGCCATCAGTATTTCTAGAAATTTTAATCAAATTTTTGAATTTCACTTTTCCCCCCCTTTTTGGGTTTTGTTGCATGCATGTACAAAGCAAGATATTTATTTATCCCATGTATCCCCCAAAAAAAAGCAATAAACACTTTAATCTTAGTGTCTCAAAATATACACAGAAGGGGAGAGAACATGCACAGAAGGGGAGGGGGTGTTGTGCATCCGATGAAATATGTTGTGGTAACTAGAGGATCCAGCGGGGTTATAGGGGGTGATCCCTCTTTTCAGGAGCCCCGGGGGAGAGAAGAGAACTGCAGAAAACATCAGAGTTAACCAATCCCTTGATGTCCCCACCCGGCCTATGGTGCGGAAAAGTCACTGGAATCAATTGGTAGTGCTACCTGGGTAGTGCCACCTGGGAGTTTCACCTGGATAGTGCCACCTGGGAGTTTCACCGGGATAGTGCCACCGGGGAGCCCCGGGGAGTGCTACCTGGGAGTTTCACCAGGATAGTGCCAACGGGAGTTTCACCTGGATAGTGCCACCGGGAAGTGTAAAACAGGTAGTGCCACTTGGAAGTGTCGTCAATAGTTCACGTGGCAATGAATGAAGAGATAAGCCTTTGATGAATTAGCCTGAGTGTTCCCCAGCGTAGCACCAGCTGCCAGAGGAGAGTGAAGTTGATCTTGCACCATCTGCTGGAGAACAATGAACCACTTGCAACAGCTGATGGCGTGGTGGGATCGGGGGAACAGCTGCTGGTATTGCTTGTAGCTTACAACTATACTAAACGCACACACAAACACTTTCTTACTCCCAAACATTTTTGGGTTTTCCCTTTTACGTTAATACATATTTTAAAACAGAGTCTATAATATGCTAATGTAGACAGCCTGACTGTCTGCATAGACACCCATGCTGTCTGCCAGCTGAGTTCATATTTCGGGCCCTGCTAGTTTCCATAGTATTCCGCCAGAGGGCAAGCCTGGTAGGCGTACCCGCCCCAGCCCGCCCTGGCCCCTCTCACTTGGGGCCCAGACTTCACTCAGTCAAAGGCCTACCCTTCCCCCCGCAAGGGGCATGGCCCACCTGGGCCATGGCCACAGACACGCACCTGTTACCCGCACCTTTTTTACAAATAAAAAAGAAACCTTACTTTCAACCACGCCCCGAACACTCCAAATAAAAATTTGGGTTTTAAATGGTGACAGCGGTGCCCCGCAGCTGATTTTTGAGGGGGGGAAGAGGAAAAGTATCTACCCTTCATCGTCTCTCAAAAGCATCCGTCTTCAACGAGTTATCCTGATGTCGTGTCTGAAATTTCAGCATCCAGACACAGGTACGCAGGATTCGGCCGAAATTTTTCTAAATTTCCGAGAAATGGCGTCACGACTTCACGCCACAGCGTCCCCTGCGTTTCGTCACGGGTCAGCCTTGCTAGCATGTTTCTGTTGTTGTTCAGCTCAGCAATGCTATTTCACACTTCAGAGGTGAGTTAGGGGATTTCCCAGGGAGCGTCTCGTGTGTTTTGGGGGAGGGGGGAGGCCCCGGGGCCCCGTCTCTCACTATACACACTGCCCCAGTATACGCCGCCACACACCAAAACCACCACGCCCACTCCCTCTATGCTGTTTTCTGTGAATTTCCCCGGGAAATTTTTAAATT
>WNWK01000078.1:0-42500 GCA_009830355.1 Cherax destructor
ATTATGCGGAGAGAGTGAAGGAGGGAGAAGCAGAGGTGGAGAGAGAATGGGAGAGGGAGAGGGGGAGGAGGTGGGTGAGAGAGGGGGTTCAGGGAAGGGATTGGGGGAGAGGTGGGTGGAGGGAGCAGGGGGAAATAGTGTGTGTGGGCCTGTGTGTGTGTGTTAGTTTTGTGTGTGTATGTGTGTGTGTGTTAGTTTTGTGTGTGTGTGTGTGTGTGTTTGTGTGTGTGCACGTTAGTTTTGTGTGTGTTAGTTTTGTGTGTGTGTGTGTTAGTTTGTTTTTTTTTTTGTGTGTGTGTGTTAGTTTTGTGTGTGTATGTATGTGTGTGTGTGTATGTTTGTGTGTGTATGTATGTGTGAATAGTAGTGGTGAAATTGTGTTATGGTGTATGGGTGTGTATGTGGAGTTTGCGAGTGACACGTTGTCTGCAGTGCTTCTCTACCTGGCCTGCCCTGACACACCTGACCTACCAGTTAATGTGTGTGTGTGTGTGTGTGTGTGTGTGTGTGGAACTATATGTGTGTGGATTTATTGTGTGAAAAGTAGTGGTGAAATTGTGTTATGTGTATGAGTGGTATGTGAGGTCTGCGAGTAGAGTAACACGTAGTCTACAGTGCTCCTCTACCTGGCCTGACCTGACACACCTGATCTACCAGTTAATGTATTCTATGATTCACCTGTCTGCTCGCCCTTTTCTACTAGAAATTACCAATTGCTATTTGTTACTGAGTACTTGATATCCTATTCCTTATCTTACTATGAGAGTTGACCGTTCACAATCAGCTTAGCGGTTAGGTAATTGGAACTTACTCCCGACACCCCGAAAACCAGGCATAGGTGAATACTTGCGATGCGATGCAGCTGTCCAGCGTGTAGTATCCTGTAGATTGTCCAACTCGATGTGATGTTCTGGCGTATATCCACTTTCGTTTCTTGTCGATATATAATATAACCTATTCACTGAATTTCTTTCGCTTGTCACATATTAATTTCACTTTATTATCTAGGGTGACACACGTGGCAACGTCGCCTGTGTGAACATAGAGTTTGTAGTGTGCTGTTGACAGAAGTATGATATGAATGTTGTTTAGGTGTGAAGAATAAATATTAAATGAAGTGGCTTGAGTACCTGCTGACGCTTCATAGATCATGGAGAAATAATAAGTGTCCTGCACTCAGCTCTACCAGACACTTCCAACAATGATTGACTGGTTTGTGTCGAGTGTTTTTATTGTGTGTCATTTTTATCTTTGTTTATATTGTGTGTATTGTGCATATATATATATATATATATATATATATATATATATATATATATATATATATATATATATATATATATATATATATATATATATATATATATATTGCTTAAGACACCCACACCACCGTATGTCCTTGGACCAAGAGTAACACACCTAGCTTGGCTGGGTGTTTGGTTCTTGTAGGATTGTGTGGTTCAGTGGGTTAAGGCGTCATGTGATTTTCACTCACCACGAGGCAGGGCCAAAACTAAATGGGTTCGAATTCTCGGCTAGTCGCAGTGTTGTTATTGATTCAATACCACTCGTTCGTGGCCACTTATTTCTCGAATTAATGACACTTAACAAATGATAATAATAACAAATGATGCTAAGCTCATCATTTGTTATTATTATAGGTTTTATAATCCTGAAGAAGAGCTAAATCTGTAGGAGTCACACAGAGCTTGAGGGAGTGGGAAGAAATCAGGTTTGATAAATGGAGGGGGAAGTTAGATTACCTCCTTGGATCAAGAGCACACGGAGAATATAATCACATATAGCCTTCACCAGTAGTGCCTGGAAGAGAGCTAAGCCATTCAGATTCGATCTATGGAAAGAGATGGCAGGTTCAATTCCTCTGATCGTGAGTTCTTCAGAGGCATGAAGGCATCACCCCAGAGGGGTTTTGTTCAGAATTACCTGGTTAAGGTATCACATCTTTTATGAATTCAACCAGCCAATTACAAGTATGTGCCCGAAGTTACTTACCAAACTTGTCCATGATGTTGGGGTTAGCGTGGACGGTGTAGAAGAACTTGACGGTGGTTTCGTCTCCTTCCTCTGCAGCGATGTGTAGAGGAGTCTGTCCGGCTGCCTGCAACATGGCCATGTAAGGTGACAAGTGGTATCGTTATTAGCATTTATTTAGAGCCAAAACAGTGCGAGTCGAGTCGGAAGAGAGTTTTACTTCTAACAATATTAGGTATATTAACAATGTGCGACTATTCTAGTCTGTGTTGCATCATATATAGGACGGATTTTATGCAATAAAGAAATTTTCCAGCCTGAGCTGTAAGAATTAATTAAACAGCTGGATGAGAATACTGTATCAGAAAATACAATAATATTAATATTGTGTATTTCGAAACTACACCGAGGCCTTCAGCAAATTACGCAACATACAAGTGATGAATTAATATTCCAAAGCAGGTTATATGATCTAAACCAGGATACTAATACGTGGTTATCCCTTGTTTGCTTTTTATAGGGGATGAAAAATCCAGACTTCAGTAGATCATTGGATAATCAGGTAACGGATGATTATCTATCAAAGACCCGTGTCAGTATACACTTTCCCGTTTACTGACGAACACCAGGTTACATTACCATTCGGATGTATAGACATCATGATAATATAAAACATACAAGGCAGAATGTGAAGTGATCGTTTCAAGGACATCAAATCATGAGCATTCACGTCAGGCGATATATATCGTTCAGTAATGTCGTTTAGTAATGTCGTATAACCAGCCAATATGAAGGGTGGTAACACAGAGCAAATGTGGTGAGGAAATGGAATTAAAGGTCGTTTATGCTTCTGTTTACTCCCAATACTCACCTTGACATAGTTTCGTGTATACAGCACTTTAGTGTTGAGTCAACATGGATTAAAATATCACCAAATACTCGGCATTGATGGTGGAAGTGTGTGGTGAGAGGTTTCTTTGAAGAGGGGAAGAGACCTCCTAACGTTGGTCTTAGTTATATGAAGACCCGCTGGCTTACCTGGTCACCTAATTACAACAAAGTTAATATCACATCACGAGACGTAAGCCAGTCTAATTTAAAGAAAAAAAATAATGCTATTATATACGCCGTAATATAAAATGCGTTATTGTCTTCGTGCACCTGCTTATTTAGACATTAATAAAAATTTATGTAGTGTAACATTTTCATAACACTGCGATTTCTTTATTTCTAAAGCTCATTAATGAAGATAATGTCTTATGTTTTCATAGGTTTTTCATATGTTTTGTGCAGTTTTCTTTTTATGTCTTTTTTAATTTTCCTGAAATGTCGCTTTATTTTTTTGTCCACATAACATGTTAGCCCTAAAACGCTGGACAGTTGACATGTCTCTTTATTGTGTCTTTCTAATGAGTATAAATTCCTTGGCGACTTGGAGGTGGGGTGACGTGAGACACTCGGGCGAGGTAACACAGCGGAGGCCAGTAAGTGAATGATGGCTGACTACGTGACAATCTCGCTTATGGCTTTTTTCGTATGGATTGATTAATTGAAGTGCAGCAGGTAATATCTGCTTTACATCCTCACACATGCTTCCACACACACACATCCCCACACACACACACACACACACACACACACACACACATCCACACACACAACTAGGTGAGTACACACATCCACACACAACTGCGAAGTGTGTGAGGAACTCATCATGAGATTCAAAGAAGTATTCACAGAGGAGACAGAAGGGACTCCAGAAAGACGGAGAGGTGGGGTACACCACCAAGTGCTGGACACAATACATGCAACCGAGGAAGAAGTGAAGAGGCCGCTGAGTGAGCTAGATACCTCAAAGGCGACGGGGCTGGATCACATCTCTCCATGGGTCTTGAGAGAGGGAGCAGAGGCGCTATGTGTACCCCTAACAACAATATTCAACACATTTATCGAAACAGGGAGACTACCTGAGGTATGGAAAACAGCAAATGTAGTCCCAATTTTTAAAAAAGGAGAAAAACATGAAGCACTAAACTACAGACCAGTGTCACTGACATATATAGTATGCAAAGTCATAGAGAAGATTATCAGGAGAAGAGTGGTTGAGCACCTAGAAAGGAATGAGTTTATCAACGACGGCCAACACGGTTTCAGGGACGGGAAATCCTGTGTCACAAACCTACTGGAGTTCTATGACAGGGTGACAGCAGTAAGACAAGAGAGAGAGGGGTGGGTAGATTGCATTTTCTTGGACTGTAAGAAGACGTTTGACACAGTTCCACACAAGAGATTAGTGCAAAAGCTGGAGGACCAGGCAGGGATAACAGGGAAGACACTCCAATGGATCAGGGAATACCTGTCACGAAGACAGCAGCGAGTCATGGTACGTGGTGAGGTGTCAGAGTGGGCGCCTGTGACGAGTGGGGTTCCACAGGGGGTCAGTCCTAGGACCCGTGCTGTTTCTGGTATTTGTGAACATGATGGAAGGAATAGACTCCGAAGTGTCCGTTTACAGATGATGTGAAGTTGATGAGAATTCAATCGGACGAGGCAGAACTACAAAGGGACCTGGACAGGCTGCAAGCCTGGTCCAGCAATTGGCTCCTGGAATTCAACCCCACCAAGTGCAAAGTCATGAAGATTGGGGAAGGGCAAAGAAGACCGCAGACGGAGTACAGTCTAGGGGGGCCAGAGACTACAAACCTCACTCAAGGAAAAAGATCTTGGGGTGAGTATAACACCAGGCACATCTCCCGAAGCGCACATCAACCAAATAACTGCTGCAGCATATGGGCGCCTAGCAAACCTACGAACAGCAATCCGACATCTTAATAAGGAATCGTTCAGGACCCTGTACACTGTGTACGTTAGGCCCATATTGAAGTATGCAGCACCAGTTTGGAACCCACACCTAGCCAAGCACATAAAGACTCTAGAGAAAGTGCAAAGGTTTGCAACAAGACTAGTCCCGGAGCTAAGGGGTGTCCTATGAGGAGAGGTTAAGGAAAATCGACCAGACGACACTGGAGGACAGGAGAGATAGGGAGAACATGATAACGACATATAAAATACTGAGAGGAATTGACAAGGTGGACAGAGACAGAATGTTCCAGAGATGGGACACAGCAACAAGGGGACACAGTTGGAAGTTGATGTTAGGAAGTATTTATTCAATTACAGAGTGGTAAGGAAATGAAATAGCTTGGAAAGTGATGTAGTGGAGGCAGGATCCATTCATAGCTTCAAGAAGAGGTATGATAAAGCTCATGGCGCAGGGAGTGACCCAGTAGTGGCCAGTGAAGAGGCGGGGCAAGGAGCTATGACTCGACCCCTGCAACCACAACTAGGCGAGTACACACACACACATGCATATTATAACGACATAAATACTGAGAGGAATCGACAAGGTGGACAGACAGGATGTTACAGAGATGGGACACAGCAACAAGGGGACACAGTTGGAAGTTGAAGATTCAGATGAATCACAGACGTTAGGAAGTATTTCTTCAGTCACAGAGTTGTCAGGAAGTGGAATAGTCTGGGAAGTGATGTAGTGGAGGCAGGAGCCATACATAGCTTTAAGAAGAGGTATGATAAAGCTCATGGACCAGGAAGAGTAACCCAGTAGCGACCAGTGAAGTGGCGGGGCCAGGAGCTATGACTCGACCCCTGCAAACACAACAAGGTGAGTACACACACACCCACACACATCCACACACACACACACACACACACACACACACACACACACAAGGGGAAACAAGGAGACACAACTGGAAGCTGAAGACTCAGATGAGTCAAAGGGATGTTAGGAAGCATTTCTTCAGCCACAGAGTAGTCAGGAAGTGGAATAGTCTAGAGAAAGATATAGTGGAGGCAGGAACCATACATAGTTTTAAGACAAGGTATGATAAAGCTCATGGAGCAGGGAGAGCAGAGACCCAGTAGCAGACAGCGAAGAGGCAGGGCCAGGAGCTGAGTCTCGACCCCTGCAACCACAATTAGGTGAATTAGGTGAGTACAACAGGCCTAGTGTCTAATCAACATGTGCCTAGGACAAAATGGTAACTAACGGGGCCAGGAGCTATAAATCGACCCCTGCAAAGATAATTATTTCACACAAACACACGCCAGTTCCTTGGACAGATGGTACCTAACACATGAAAGTATATAGTGGGCTGTTATTAGTCACATAGAGAACAGGACTCAATAATTACAAGGTAATAAAAAAGCCAAGCTGCTTGGCTTTGTTTGGTTATCCTTGATTGTGACCTCCTGAGTTAATAATACGAAGAGAAGCGGTATCTCTCCTCCCTGCTAAGATAAGCTACCGATGAGCCCTTCCTGCAGATGAAGAGGCGGCCTCATCTGGTGGGTGCGTCCGTGCGTGTGCGGGCATGAGGGTGTAAAGTAAACCAAGAACCATATCAGAGTAATTAGTATCTTTATTGTTAAACTTTTTTTTTAATTGCCCAATAGGGGTGAGGAGGGCGTGGTCAGTAAGGGGAGTCAAGTGTAATATCTGGTTCCCATTATCGAGGTCGACGATAAGTTAATGACTGTGGATATTACTTTGTGCTGATGCATGAAGGTTAAATTTCTATTATAATTCAGTTATTTGTTGAGTAGTAACTAATTACATATATGTGTGAATAATGTGGAGAACAGAAAATTACATTAGCTTAGGCTAGAAAAGTTTTCTCTTTTTGAATATTCATAGAAAATAATATTTATTTTTTTGTAGGGATAACTTCTCTAAAGTTGATTTATAATAAAAGGTGTTAGTTGACGTGATTCACTTGTGTACAATGACAACGATTCAGTCAACTAAATTATTAAGTCACCTTTACATTGTAAAATACACACACACACACACACACACACACACACACACACACACACACACACACACACACACACACATGCCCCCGGTGGCCTAGTGGTAAAGCTCTCGCTTCACGCACGGAGGGGCCGGGTTCTATTCCCGGCGGGGCGGAAACATTTCAAGTGTTTCCTTACACACACACACACATACATACAACAGGCCTAGTGTCAAATCGACATGTGCCTAGGACAAAATGGTAACTACACACACACACACACACACACACACACACACACACACACACACACACACAACACACACACACACACACACACATGGGCACACAGACAGGAGCTGTGAATCGACCCCCTGCAACCACATATAGGTGAGTAATGTCAGCAGGCGCCTCGGTCTGTGACATCAACTACATGTTTTGTTTTTCTTTTTGTAACTCTCCTCCCCGCTAGATCTATAACTTCAGCTGGTGGTGGTAGGGAAGGCAGCTATAAGAATATTATAGCTGTTGATTTTGCAGACTGTGGCTCTTGCTAACATTACCAAATGTTGGCAGAGTTCAGAATGGAAATAAGTCACTCTGTCTGACTTTTTTGGGTTATCCTAGGTTCTCTACACATATGCTGCTATGTATGATAATGTATGTAAATGTATTTGTGTATACCTGAATAAACTTACTTACTTACTAATGGGGAATGTGGATGCCATGTGCGCATCTTTTCAATAAATTAATAGAAAAAACTATAACAGCATCTTCAAACAGAAGACCTTGAAAACAAGCATAGAGTAAGGGTATGAAATCTTGGGTTTTATTTCAGATGAGGTCAGAAAAAGTGTTGGTAGTCGCATGCTGGGGGAGTGAACACGCAAGCCAAGAGATTTTTTTAATTGTGAAGAGAAACTTGGAAGGTGGACAGTCGACGAGGGATGAGATGTATGATACTATAGCAGATAGCTAGTCTCTCTCTCTCTCTCTCTCTCTCTCTCTCTCTCTCTCTCCTTCCTCTTTCCTCTGACGTACATAAGTAATCCGTTCTGCTAAAATACTGTGTTGTAGTCACGGAAGGTTAATTATACTACACTCATGAGTGGCAGGCAAGCCCAGCTGTAAGAGTGCTTTACTTAGCCATTAAAGGTAATCACTAACATGGTATCTACTTAAACGCATAATCTGCTGCTCTTCCGTTGATTTATTCTCTTGATATTGAAACACATCGTAAGGGATAGTGAAAATGATAATTATAATAGAAATGAATATATTATAACAAAAATTATTAATGAGACATTTGTGCAACACTTGGATATCTTTATATATACAATATAATAAAAATTATGACGATAACAATTTTGGTAATGGTGATAACAATGTTGCATTAGTACGAATATGTAGGATCAGTAATTATTTAACAGGTATATTTCACTCTGTACATTCGTTTTATCTGAATAATTAGAATCCAAGAGAATACACCTCTAGACATTGAATTTTACTGCTTAAAAATTACCCAATTTCCTAAGCCTATTATCTGTTCATGCTCAATTTAAATCACTGCCATCACCATCCTCCCTTCAGCACTGCCCCTGCCCGCCTAGCAGTTAAAAATAAGCGCCTGTGTATTAGTAGACGATCGTGGGTCGCATCCAGGAGTAAAATGAGTTAGAAAACTCCATTCTTGAATATAATTTGCCATGTAAGGAAAAAATACTTCAGCCCAGTGTGAGAAACTCCAGTACCTGCTGAAAGTATCCAAGTGTTGAGTGGAAAGTATCCCTGTACCTATTGAAGTTAACTATGAAGTATCGTTTTGCCATCTACTAGATCTCTCTCCTCCAACCATCTAACCATTAACCCCATATCCCTCCCCCTCCTTCATCGGCCTTCACATCTACCCCTCCCACAGTTTTACCCCACCGGCTGTGTACTTCACTTATCTTTTTTCCCCAGCTACCCTACCTTTCCCTACTTCTTTCTAACTTCTTGGAATGCTTAATTCGCAAATTGGCGAAATTATTTACAAACATTCTCTCTCAGTCCAGAGCATGATTCACAGGTCTGGCTGTGTGGCAAAAGCACTGTGTACTTTGATGCAGAGTGCACAGGTTTGAATCCTGCTCTGGACTGATATAGGCGAGAAACAGCAAAAAAATAATAATCCACTTACATTCTGAGCGTCGGTGTTGGATCCCGCCTCGACCAGGATCCTCACCATATCTGTGTCCTTCTTCCTGCAGGCTATATGTAGGGCTGTGTCTCGGGTGTTCCCACGGACCGCCTTCACTTGGTCGGAGCCGTGGTGGAAGACCAGCTCCCGTACCAGCCCCTGGTGGCTTGCCTCCACCGCCAGGAAGAGTGGAATGTCACCGCGCTGTGGAAAGGACAGAATAATTGTTGGGATGTCGATGCTGGGGCAGCATGTTAGCTTAGAGATTTAGCGCGTTCTAACAAGCTTAACATTGTGTGAGGTATGTATCACGTTATAGCTAGGAGAAGAAACATAGCTATGGGATTCAACGAGATTTAGGTAGACGTTTTATATTATTATTATCATGGGGAGCCCTAAGCCCGTAGGGATTATACAGCGCCTGTGGGGAAGGGGGAGATGGGAGGCATTCAGATTCAGTTCAGGGAACTGGAGCACAGATCCAATTCTCTAGATCAAGAGCCCCTCACCAAAGTCAAGGAACCTCCCTTGAGGGGATAGACATTTTAGAAAGAACAGCAGATTAGCTTAGGGATGTACTGCTTCGTAGGGACGACAACAAACTAGCTTTGAGATTTATCACGTAGCAAAGATATCAAGTTAGCTGTGGAATAGAGTTACTAGCTGAGAAAGCTAAGGACCTACCTGTTCACGTAGCTGCGGATCAAGTTATGAAGGATAAAGAGTTACAAGAAAAAAGTTACACTTTATAAAGCAAGAACAATGGAGTGGTGGGTGAAGCAACGGGAAGATTCTTCAAGTTGCCTAGGTTCTGGTGAAGGGCTTTTCATTCAGGGAACTGGAGCTATCAAACTTGATTACATCCTATTTCCAAGGCTCTGTACTGTCTCAACGCGTTTAGTGCTTCTTCATTGACTAAATAATAATGATTTTATAAACAGCTTAGAGATATGCGGTTATTGAATATTAAATTGAGATATAGATGATTAATGTGTTTGTGCTGCTGTTTGTGGAGGAGAGAAACAGAAAGTGTGTTTGTGTGTGATTTGTGCTGTTTGATATGTGAACTGTGATGTCTTAATTACTATCTGTCAAAGACTTTTGTCAAAACACTTGGTTTTTTTGAGTGTGTGTGTGTGTGTGTGTGTTTGTGTGTGTGTGTGTGTGTGTGTTTATGTCCGTGTCCCCTCCTCCCCCAGTGAGTGTTCGTGCTGGTGAACAAGCCAGGGAGGTAAAAAATGAGGTAATGAGAGGGAGGTGTTCAGTGTTACTAAGAATAAAGAAAACTAAATCAGTGTTCGTACTCGAGTCATTTCAAGTAGCAGCAGTGTGCTCAAGGTCGACACGGGCTACTCCTTGAAGGGTTATGTAGCTAGAGGGGAATGAGAGGCAATTAGAGGGAGGGTAGCTCTTCTTCCTCAGATCAAGAACCCTTCAGCATCAAGGTGCAGCCAGCAGTAACAGCCTGACATGTTGTATCCACGATGGTTGTATAGTATACTTTTTTCTGGGTACTTGAAGGTAATTTATGAGTTTATTTTTGTCAAGCTTATACACCACTGCTATCACCACCAGCACCACCACCACCACCAGGACCACCACCACCAAGGTCACGCTAACACCATATTAAAGTATTAAGTGTCAAGAGGACTTCGTGTGTCACAATCACAGAAGTTAAATTAACATAACCCTCTTGTAGCAGGGGCTTCAAGGAGCCACCCTGACATTCCTGGTAGCAAGAAATGGTTCGTAGGAAGCAAGGTACCCTAGGGCAGAGTGATATACGACATCAACAGGGTGTGGACTGCCTCCCGGGGGAATTCTCAACCCCAGGTTATACCTGGTGATTATAGACAGGGGGTTGCAGGGAGACTCAAGTCCTGACTCCTTCCTAAATTAGAATAAGTCCACCCCTCCTCCTCCTCCTCCTCTTCTTCTTCTTCTTATTCTTAAAGAGCAAAAAGACAAAATACCTGACTGGAACAGTACACAAATTAACCCGCAAATAGAGAAAAGCTTACGACGACGTTTCGGTCCGACCTGTACCACTTACAAGTGTGACCTGGTAAATGGTCCAAGTCGGACCGAAACGTCGCCGTAAGCTTCTCTCTCCTATGTGCTGGTTATTTGTGTAACCGTCTTCTTCTTTTTCTTCTTGTTGCTCCTACTTTTCTTCCTCTTTGCTCTCTGGTTTGCCCTTCAGTCCTCCCAACACGCCTCTCGCTGTATTGGATTCTTGCGCGACTCTGAAGTGTGAACCATCGTGCGCACTGCCACCTGGCCTTGAGGGACCCACCTAGTGAGGTTACATTTGAGGAATGCAAAAAAAAAATTAGGTTGAAATAGAGCTCGAGACCTTTTGAGTCTTTAATGTGACGCTAATTAGAAGCTTAAGGGTACAGATATTAGATGAGATTTACTAGTGCATCGCTTTCTAAAAATGTACAAGAGGATTGATTGTTGACAGATTCTTTGCTACGCCGATTGTATACATTTACAATTCATAGCGAGTTACGAGGTTCGAACCTGCATTCTAGGACCGCCAGACAGCAGGGTAGGTCCTCGTCACTCCACCGGAATTATACAGTCGTTTCTTAAGAATTTTCAGCACATATACAAGCTCATTTGATTCACTATCGTAAATGTAAAAAAGTGAAAGAGGAGCATTGCACATCTGGTAGTGAAGGTTTATATGCTCGAACGTTATATAAGCCAGAAGTGGTATCAGGAGTAAGGTCCAACAGGGAGTAAGGTCCAACAGGGAGTAAGGTCCAACAGGGAGTAAGGTCCAACAGGGAGTAAGGTCCAACAGGGAGTAAGGTCCAACAGGGAGTAAGGTCCAACAGGGAGTAAGGTCCAACAGGGAGTAAGGTCCAACAGGGAGTAAGGTCCAACAGGGAGTAAGGTCCAACAGGGAGTAAGGTCCAACAGGGAGTAAGGTCAAACAGGGAGTAAGGTCAAACACGGAGCAAGGTCAAACACGGAGCAAGGTCAAACACGGAGTAAGGTCAGCCAGGGAGCAGACGTTCTGGGGATTGCTCAGATCGAACCCGATTACCTTCCATTCCCCAGGTGCTGTATGACTCTTAAGGGGGTAAGTGCTTCCCCACGAATATAATGAAAACTCACAGCAGTGATAAATGCTTTACATATATTCCTTCCCTCTGTTTTCAACACTCAGATGGTCCAGTAGGTAAAGCGCTCGTGTGCTTGCTGAAGCTATACAATGGTTCCTGAAAATCTAGGTTAATAATACAAGCCACAACAGCTTAGCCAGATCGTACACTTTGTGTGGTTAATTTACCAATGTTAGACAAGGGCAAAGTGTGGGTACTTGGCATTTTCGCAGCTCCGTACTTGACCTCTTTGTAGAGCAAAATAAATGTTATGCCATACATTAATCTAAATCAGGTCAAGGGGCAATAATTGGCAAGTTCTGTCCTTGAATTAAGTACCGAAAATCGTAAATCATAATTACAACTGTTATTTTCTTTTATCTAGGAATAGATTATGGCCACACTAAATGTGGCCAGTACTTACTAGTTTTCACACAGCGTTGTGTGTGTGTGTGTGTGTGTGTGTGTGTGTGTGTGTGTGTGTGTGTGTGTGTGTGTGTGTGTGTGTGTGTGTGTGTGTGTGTGTGTGTGTGTGTGTGTGTGTGTGTGTGTGTGTGTGTGTGTTAAACAATTTCTAGCTTTGGCGAAACACTTATTTAAAGTGTTAGGATTTCGCAGTGCTATACGGATTCATTTTCAGAGTTTAACTGTGAAAAGTATTTTCAAGGTTTCAGCAAATTTACGTTTACCTGGAGAGAGTTCCAGGGGTCAACGCCCCTGCGGCCCGGTCTGTGACCAGGCCGTACCTAACTTTTTCGCACATTAACTACACGCTCTGATGCAGCTTTCTCAAGTCCACAAAATACATTTCTGACATATTTTTATTTTTTTATTTCACCCTAGCCCAATTTTTTCCTCAACACGAGGCTGGTTCCAAACCTTCTAAGCCTGGGATAGATACTATATCCCTAGAAGAATTAAAAACCAAAGTAGACTCGAAAACAACTTATAAGATGCTCAGGAACATATTAGTAGATAGGGATAAACTATTTGAGGTGAGAGGAAAGAGAATTGAGGAGATGCAAGTGGAAACTGTAAATTCAAATAAACCAAACTTGCAAGAGAGAGAATTCTTTTGGTGTAAAGGATAATGAACAATTAGCAAGCTATTAGGCAATAGGTAGGAAAGTAGAGGATGCTAACTCAAGGCATTAATTTAAAAAGATACAAAACAAGAAGCTGAATATGATATGGAGTAAGTACCACCACTTTATCGAAGATATGAGATAGGTAGTTACGTAGGTAGGTACGTAGGTAGGTAAAAAAAACTCCCGCGTGTGCGCGCGCACACAAAATAATGTATATTGACTCAGGCTATATTAAAAAAAATGGATATATAATAATAAATAATGACAGGATATATATAATAACCCCGGATAAATGACCCTGGATATATAATGGCCCCGGATGTATAATGGCCCAGGATATATAATGACCTCAGGCCTATACCGATGAAGCACTCAGGTGAATTTATGTGCTAATTTCCAATCCATTAATTTTTTCCCTTGTGCCCCTTACCCCCCATTCCCTAATTCCCCTTCCCAATTTCCCTTCCTGTGTGGGTTACATAATGACTTCCATCAAGGGATTCATACAGGAGAGTAACACGCGAATGTAATCAAATTCCTCATCCCTTTCCCAACTCCCACTTACTACTGAAAAGGGGCATCACGTGTAAGGTGACTTGTTCATACGCCGAGTCACGGTCTTCCCAGCAGAAGTGTGCAGACGTCATGGATCGTACGCAAACAGTCTTTGACCACCTCCCCCTAATCTTTCCTCAAACGACCCTCTACCTCTCCTTGAACCCAAGATTTATACACCCGCATAGTCTTCCAATTTTTCCCCATGCTCTCTAAATGTCTAAACAACCTCAGCAACCCCTCCTCAACCCTCTGAATAATATTTTTGGTAACCCCACACTTTTCCAATATCCAAATTACGATATCTTTGTCTAATATTCACACCAAATATTGCCCTCAGACAGGACTGTCCCCATCCTCTTCGCTGCAACGTTTAAAACCCATGCTTTACACCCATATAGGAATGTTGGCACAACTATACGCTGGCCATTCCCTTTCTTACCTCTATGGTTAAGGCTCTGTCTCCACAGATGCCTCAGTGATATACCTCATCTTTTATAGACCCTTTCGTCAACAAGTTCACTCCCAAATATCTGAACACACACACACACACACACACACACACACACACACACACACACACACACACACACACACACACACACACAATATATATATATATATATATATATATATATATATATATAAATATACATTATATAAGATTATGTTTAAGAACATGCACGAGTGGAGTGGAGGTACTTACACTGTCCTTGACGAGTCTGAGGTCCTGCTTAGCGTGCATCAGAACAGTCTTTATGAGAGCCACTGCTGCTCCAGTGCTGCGGTTGGCCACTAAGTGTGCTGCTGTCTGCTCCCGGGGCTACAACACACAGGTGGAGAACATGTTAATGTCGGGTAAAGGTCAAATTAACGTGATGTTCTCCGAGACAAAACTGTAGTGTACACGACTGGCAGTGTTGACAAGGGAGGGGCAGCCTGGTGCTGGTGAAGGGTATTTAATTCACGGAACAGGAGCTACTTGCAAGGTTCCTGTGATCAGAGAGAATTGCATTCCTTTCAACCAGGACCTTCCCCATGAAAATAAAATACTAGTATTTTTCAATTGTGAAAACTTAGCTTAATAGGGCTTATTTAATATTATTTTGGCCAATTTTTATTTGATTTTACTCTGGTGTTATAAATTATCATAAACAACTTCAGTGATTTTTTTTTTCTAAATATTAGTAGTTTCCGGCGATTATTTGTCTTTATTTTGAGGGTCTCAATTACTTTTTTTTTACTTCAACTTCCAGGGGATACAAATTAATACAATTTTATGAGAAAACCTGAATCTAGAAATTTTCATATGATAGGCAAAATTAGCGAATATCTAAAAGTTAGACAGCAAATTTTAAGGTGCCAAGGGTATGTGGTGTGGTGTCAAGGGTAAGAGGTGTGGTGTCAAGGGTAAGAGGTGTGGTGTCAAGGGTAAGAGGTGTGGTGTCAAGGGTAAGAGGTGTGGTGTCAAGGGTAAGAGGTGTGGTGTCAAGGGTAAGAGGTGTGGTGTCAAGGGTAAGAGTTGTGGTGTCAAGGGTAAGAAGTGTGGTGTCAAGGGTAAGAAGTGTGGCGTCAAGGGTAAGAAATACGATGTCAAGGGTAAGAAATACGGTGTCAAGGGTAAGAAATACGGTGTCAAGGGTAAGGGAGTAAAGATATAAGGAACCAAAGGATTTGGTTTTATTAAAAATCATAGACAACCTAGAAAGCTGTTTTTATAATGATGCCAAGAACTCAAGGTGTCAAACTACATTCGTTTTGAGAAAATATAATAATTTAGTCAGATGAAATCAACAGAGTTGTGTTTCTCAAGTCTTAAGACAATGTTTTCCCGTGGTGTCCTATTTTTGAGACTTCTGTATATATTGTTAAACAACATTCTCGCACATTGAATTTCAAAAAAAAAAATATCACCATAAGTTTAAAAAAATGGAGTTTGATGTAAAAGTTACAAACTGAAATCATTGATTTTTCAAAGCTGACATTTTTATTATAAAGAATAAAGTAACCAGCTCATTTCGAACGGTGAATAAACCAAGCCATTTATTTCATAAATAGAGAATAAAATAATCAATTATTTTTCCTGAACAGAAATGAGGTAGCAATTTACCTTAATAGCTCTTCAAATTTATAAGAAAGTGTCATCTGTGCGTTCATTAAACTCGATATAAAATAATTACTATTAAGGGAAACCATTAGATTATAGTCATAAATTTTGCTCTTAAAGAAATAAGCCCTATAGCTTATCTAATATATATATATATATATATATATATATATATATATATATATATATATATATATATATATATATATATATATATATATATACACATATATAAAGTATGATTAATATATAATAACAGAAAAGAAATGGCTGATTATTTTCCTATCTAATATCAGCATTACTAGTTAGCATAGGATAATGTTTAAGCATAATATAAATGCAGTAGCAGCACCTCATTGCGACTCAGAGGGTAAAAATAACATATGGAGATAAAACATGGAGATAAAATATAATGATGAATAAATGGAGATGAAACGTGGTGATTAAACATGGATGGTAAACATTCAGATGAAACGATGTAAACATTAAATAAATGCAAGTTCAGATTACTCCTGAAGGTGCTCAAAAAGTGTAATGAATAGGAAAGTGAAAAATACTCCATTAAAACTCAAAGACTTCCTGTGAGCTAGGAGGTACCTGGAGGAGAAATGAAAGAGGAACTTAAAGAATATTGCCTCCAAGATCATTTCTAACCTTGATAAAGGCCTGAATGATGGAGGAGAAATTTTGAGTAGTACATTAGTAAGATTCTTGAGCCTCCACAATCAATATTAAATTCTGGAAGCGGCTGAAAATGGTAATTTGGAAAGGAGTGAGATCCCATATACCTCGGAAACAATGTAACTTTCCAGAGGTGGTTGAAAGTGGTCGAAAATGGAATTAAGGGGAACGAAAATCATAAAAAAAGGTGTGAAGGTGAAAGAAATGGATAAAATAAAAAGCATACACGTTTCCCCGTAATGCATCAGGAAACGAAAGTGTCTTAGAGGTGAGAAGCACAATGCAACAAGCTTTTAGGAACCTCAATGACCCTATTAAAGGTTCGGTGGATGTAGAGTGATGGAAGTAAACCTGAGTGAGATGCAGGGAGGAATAAGCGTCGCCTTAACAGTGACACTTAAGACGACATTAAAACACGTAAACAAATAACATGTAAACAAACAACAGACAACGAAAACTATATTTCAAGCAAAGATAAACTACCAGTTTAAACAGTTACAGCTCAAATACAAGCAGCTTTATCATGGTTAAAGTTGTGTGTACACATACTGTGATGTATATACAGTGTAAATACAGTGGGTGATGCATGCAGACAAAGTAATTCATAAGCATCGAGGTTGTTGAAAAGTGATGGACAACAAACAATGCACCATAAGCTTCAGTGATCTGTTTGATGCAGTAAACACCAGGTTCATATACTGACTTCTTTTGTAAGGTTTCTAAGCATATTCTGACTTTTATTGTAAGGTTTCTAAGCATATTCTGACTTTTATTGTAAGGTTTCTAAGCGTATTCTGACTTTTATTGTAAGCTTTCTAAACATATTCTGACTCTTATTGTAAGGTTTCTAAGCGTATTCTGACTTTTATTGTAAGGTTTCTAAACATATTCTGACTTTTATTGTAAGGTTTCTAAGCATATTTCACTGTTCCTGTTTCTAGGTTCTCGACTCTGTTCTCTCCGTCAAACTAAAAAGTTTGTTAATGTTTTTATCTTTAGTGGTAACTAGATCTAATCTCTACGAGCAGAAAAAAAAACTTTGAGCCCAGAATGAATGAGCTTAGAATCTATGAGCAAACGTGATGGAAAAGAGAATAGTACAAGCGCCCACTTATGTATAAAAAAAATCTTACAATGTGCTCCTATTCTAACTATTACTTCCTATTTATTAAACAATTACGTTGATCAATAACTAAATAACCAAAAAATGATAGTTATCATGCTATATAATAAACCTTTGAATTTTGACGGACCATTAATAACGTCATTTAGGGGAAAAGAGTGTCAGTGTTTTTTAACTCGATTTTGTACTAAGAGAATTGCTCTGAAACGAGTAATGATTGCACCAACATCAGCTAAGCTACACCAACACTGGCTCTTAGCATGCGTTTTATGATGGAGATGAAAACTGGTTTTGTATATCAGTTTAAATGTGTTTAACGTGAATCTTATACTGACTTCTTAGTGTGTGGATGTCGGGTACTAAACTTGCTAATTAGCATAATTGGGGGGATCACCTGAAAATTAGCCCCGAGGAAGAGGATGAAATAGTTATGCAAGTTTTTAATGTTATTACATTATAAATAACACTGCAATTTAACCTAATTTTCCTATGGTTACTATAAAAGCTATCTAAGAGTTTGCATAACTATGTACCACTGTTTACCTCGTGGTGGAGACGAATTTTCCGGTGATCCGCACTGGGTTACTCAAAAGCAAATTCGTAAAAAAACATCTGCTCATGCACGTAGTCTATGAAGGAGTAATACATATGGATTAAATTAACAAATCACAACTAACTCACAGACTGGAGAGGGAAACTAGATGACCACTTCAATCCTAAACCGTTATCTAGTAACAATTTGTGGCTCTGTTGCGTATTGTTCCAGCTAATATATTGTGGGTTAGTTGTGAATTGTTCCAGCCACAGCACTGTGACTTTAAATAAACGGATTATAGAGCTACCACACCTATTCTACTCTATAGATATTGGCAAAAAAATATATTGATTTAAACTAGCTACCTAACACACACTGCCGCCACACGGAGGCAGTGTGTGGCTTGCGTACAGGGAGGATTAAAAAATTGTTTTCCTGCAATTAGATTATAAAAAAATAGTCAAAAACACACACACAAAAAAACGACAGGTTCTACCCCAGCTCCCTACAAAATCTGGAGTGGGCAAAAAAGAACGATGCGTCAAAATACCATCAGACCACGCTAAAAAAAATTTTAGCCACATAAAAAAAACAGGTGTTATCTACGATTAAAAAAAAATCAATTAGGCAAATTTTTTTCGAGCTAGCAATCTACCTTGCCAAGTAAAAAAAAAAAACTATGGACTAAAAAAATCTACAATTTTAGCTTTTAAAAAATGTAGCGTCCTTGAGCTTTCTGGTAATTAGCAGACGTGACGCTGCCTGTGTGTCCAGATCCTCATGTATTTCTGTGTCCAACAACAGAGCTTTTTTTGGCCAAGCATATGACATAACGTGTCCAAATCTGTTTATTATTTTGGAGGGGGTCATGATGAGTTAGATGAATGGATGAGTGAGGAGGAAGCGCGCTCGCGCTCACTCATACACACAAACATAGGTGGTAGAGTATACAAGCGAAGAATAACACAGATATATACGTCGTTGAGAGTGGTGTTCGAGGCTCGCTTTTCGTCACTGACGTTGGAGGACCTTTTGTCTAGCGGTGCCCGGCCCATGAACTTGCGCGCAGTTTGCGCCCGCTCACAAACCATATGAATTGTCGTTTGTTGGTGAGGCTGCAAAGAAGAGGCGTCAAAGAAACCTTGAGACGCGAGAAGATACTATACAAAGAGTCGCTACGAAAGTTCTAACACAGGATACATACACCGAGATGTGTATATTTCTTCGTATATACACCGAGAGGTGTATATATCTCAGTGTATATACACACTGAGATTTAACTTTAATCCTTATTTTAGGGATTAGAGTATTCTTGACTGTTAGTAACAGGCGAATTGCAGCCTTAATGTCCCACGTACAGTTAAGAGGGTTTTACACCTAACAAACTAACCTTCTAACTGAAAAATACTAGAGAACTCTAATCTAGGGAGATGGATTCAAAATGGGATCTAGATAGTACACTATTTCCAAAGTACAACACATAGGCACACGTCCGCTTCGGTTAAACAGGTCACACAAACATTAATAACACGGACGACAACCGAAGCATCTACCAGCAACATTGTCCAGCTGCTACTCTACCAAGCCACAGTATATTAAGACTTACTCAACGTCGTGAGCTTGAAACATCGAACACGCACAGGTAGAGCACAGGTAGAGAACAGGTAGAGAACAGGAGGTATCAGCAAGGCGTCTGTCCTTTCCAAGGTATAATACACTTTCTTTGGAAAAAGGACACAAGGCAAAAGGGAGACCTTTATTAGTACGACGTTTCACTTACATCAAGTAGGTGAAACGTCTCCTTTTGCTGTGTCCTTTTTATTATCACTTGTCTGCTACGTTACGCTTCTAGACATTTTTGTTTTGATAGTGATGTTTATCTATTGGGTTTCGGCCTTCTAATATGTCCAGTTATCTACTTGCTGTCTATTTTATTAACAAGTCACAACACGTTATTGGGTTAAAAAAGGGAAAGGGATGTGAAAGACAGTTGTTATGTAGAACTTCAGAAGTTTTTCATGTTTTCCGCATCACGATCCACTAAACAGGAGTTTAATATACCAAAAGGACACTATGTGCAGAACATTTTTTTTTTATTTATTTACAGACAACGTTTCGTTCTAAGTGCATCTCTGTTTGGAGCGAAACGACTGCAAATAAAGCTTGCTTTACACATAGCATTCATTTTATGGGCACGTTTTTACCATCCATCAGAATTTTTATAGGCTGCTGAACAACAACAACAACCCCCACCCCTATCATTATAAAATTAATAATAATGGTTTTTCTGCATCAGTTCTGGCGAGAATGATGTCTTGCGTTAACAGTTGTTGATATATCGTTTGTCAGAAGACACCGGGAGATTTATCCTGACGCCCTGCCCAATTTTTTTTTTCCTTGTGTGTGTAAAGAAAAATGGGAAATTTCCTCAGTCTTCCAGCTTTTTTGTAATGAAATGGGGAAATTTCCTTCAACGTCCAGCTTTTCGTAAGGAAATGGGAAATTTCTCATAACGCCCTGTTTTTTTTCCTAAATTATTTCCTTCTGAACAAAACGAAGCTTCATTTGAGTGCTCAAACCCTGCTTGAGCAGCGCTCATGTCACTCAGTGGAGCATTTAGTTATTTGTCGGAGGCCTTCACACCATCCAACTAAGTCAGTATTTCACTGTGGCTATATGTGGCATTAACAGTGAGATGGGTGACTGTTACGAGAGCTTAAACGGTGATTATCTGAGATTGCTCGGTCCTCACTTTCTGTTTGCGCTTAGAAAATTGTTGTAGCCTCTGTAATATTGTTGTAGCCTCTGTAATATTGTTGTAGCCTCTGTAATATTTCACGTATTGTCGTTGTGGTATCTTATAATCTCTTCACTTTTTATTAATAGACCTAACCAAACCTAACATAATTAAAACAATAAAGGAACACCTTTTCACATCCTAAGAATTCACATATGTAAATATGGTGAGGAAAGCAACTTAAGCATGTCCCCTGCAGGATATTTATGTGGTTTTCTGAGTCTGAACTTTTTTAATCTTGTCTTTGAACTCGAACATCAATCGTAGCGTTCGATAGAATTTTAATTAATTGTTCTCTAATTGACTTTGAGAGATGATTAGGGTTTAAATCCGAAAATATGAGGAGGCAAATCCAGCTGAGTGTCTGAAGATGCTGAGATGATTCCTCGAAGCTTCAGAAGTTTGCTGGCCATTTTTTAGACATTACTGAAGTACTTAACTGTTTCTCTCCCTCTCTCTCTCTCTCTCTCTCTCTCTCTCTCTCTCTCTCTCTCTCTCTCCTCTCCTCTCTCTCTCTCTCTCTCTCTCCCTCTCTCTCCCTCCTCTCTCTCCTCTCTCTCTCTCCTCCTCTCCTCTCTCTCTCCCTCTCTCTCTCCCTCTCTCTCTCCCTCTCTCTCTCTCTCTCTCTCTCTCTCTCTCTCTCTCTCTCTCTCTCTCTCTGGAGGACAGGTGTTAAGAAAATATTGGGAAACGATGTCCATTGAGAAAGAGAGAAACGGAGACAGACAGATACATTTTATGGTACTCTAATACCTGGACCCAATCATCATAAAGGCTTCCAGATGTTTTGTTTCATATCTCCTTTTTTTACGAGTCGTTCTCCATAATTATTTCCTCACTGATGACGTGAGAAATAGCACATTTGTTCCCATTAGTTCAGCGTAATTAATGAGCCAACATCATGAGAAAATCGTAAATCCTTCGACAACAGAAAGTTAAAGAGGAGACCAAGAGAGAAATTTTTTTACAGGCTTCACTGGAAGAAATAAAGTTGCATAAATTATATTTTTGGGCCTTTTTTTACATCTCAAGGTCGGGGTGGATTATAGATCCTGAAGGAAATGGTCTTCGATCTCAGACTTCAGTGACTGATTCTCTTCATTTTTAATCTTAAATAATTTTAGGCCAAATGTTAATCTGTAAAATATATGGGGTGAAATTAGTGGCACTGTTATTAAAGTCAGATTTACACAAACTGCGTGTAACTTGTCCAGACTCAGTGATTTCGAAATATAATGATTTTAAAAAGACGTACTTCGTTTAGAAATCTAAAAAACAAAATATATCTTCCTAGTAAAAGCAATTCACGTTTCATTTTCAACTACTTAAAAAATATATTTACCAGAAAATATAAGCAGACTCACGAAATCGTAATGACACAATTGCAAACAAACCATACTACGGGTGGGGTTCGAACCCGCGGTCAGAGAGTCTCTTGCATGACTGCGGTATGTAGGTGGATATACTCTAGTTGTCATGGAATTACATTGGAGGATATATGCCAGCAGCATATATATATTCTCAGAGAATAAAAGGTGAAGCAACAGGTTGCATTTCAATCTATTGCTCTGCTTTCTTTATCTTTTTCTGATTTTCTTGTTTATTGTTTTCATCCAGTTATGGAGGTCCATATCGTGACAGAGCCAGTCACGGACGTCACCTTCCTAGTCACAGAACAGTTGGGCCAAGAAATTCAATCCCACCTAAATGGTGTTCATCTGTCACAGTCAACTGGATATCAGGAGCAACTTCTTTTATGGTGATTACTTTTCCATGTAGTTACTTTTTATTACTATATTGCTTTGAAATTGATGAATGTTGAGATTGGGATATCTAGTTAAGAGAGAGAGAGAGAGAGAGAGAGAGAGAGGGGAGAGAGAGAGAGAGAGAGGGGAGAGAGAGAGAGAGGGGCGAGAGAGAGAGAGAGAGGAGAGAGAGAGGAGAGAGAGAGAGAGAGAGAGAGAGGAGGGAGGAGGGAGGAGGAGACATAAGGGAAAGGAAACAGGGAAATAAAAAGCAAGAAAGTCAAATTAATGGGTGGTAATTAATATGTATGTGAAAGAAACTATAGCTAAAGGGGATGGAGTAGTTCTCTAAATGCTCTTCGATCACACGTTCTTCAAAAGGCTTACAAAACAAATGAATGTAAAGGAGAAGTCAGGGAACAAGTTAGGAGAGGATCGCCACCTTCCTCGTCACTCTCAGACTCCCCTGACTTCTCTTAAACCTGCTACCGTCATATTTGATCCATGTGAAAAAAATTGCAATTCGATTACCGTCCTTGATCACGAGGACTACCTCCGGAAGACAGAGTTCTTGCTCTCTGAATGTATCTCAATGTATTTACTACCGTCACTTCAATCCTGGTTTGTTGTCGGGAATTGTCGACCTCTGACCTATCCTGTGGCTCTTTTTTCATCTCTTTCCCTGACTTTTCTTCTGGTTATCTTCCCATTTTGTCCCCCGGAGGAACCCTGATAATGTTGTCCCCCGGAGGAACCCTGATAATGCTCTGGACGGACAGGAACTTTATCTAATGTTTACTCTTCAATAATTTGTGAATTGTTTTGCTAGTTTGTGAATCGTTCTAATATGTGAATTGTTCTCTTAGGACATCACAGAAGCACAAGAGAACTACTCGACCACCGCGGAAATACTAGAAAACCGTTAGTCTACTAGAACCCTGCTAGAACTACTAGAACTGTGCAGTACTGATGAAAATAGCCCAGTTGAGGTGATGATCGATACGTTCAGCAAATCCAACAACACACATAACTATACTGTGAAAGAAATACCAGTGAAAATAGGAAATAAAACCTGAGCGCTTTCATGTGCTTACACGCATATCTTCCTCTGAAGATGTGTGTAAGCACATGAAAGCACTCAGGTTTTATTTCCTGTTTTCAATGAGATATTTTTTTCATATTTGCAAATCATACGTTTTATTGTGAATTTCTTCCATAACTACACTGCGAGTCAATATTCCTATTCTTCCTTCCCTCTTCCTTTTATTTATTCCTCCTTTCTTTCCTCTACCTTCTAAGCTCGTTACTCCTCTATCACCCTGAGTCTATCTGTCACAAAACCCGTAAATACGAAAATAAAACAAGAGAACACACACACACACACACACACTGCCACTTAGCTGGACATTCCTAAACTATAATACGTTCACGTAATGGACTACAACACAAAAACGTTACCTGTTAAAACTGATGAGTGGCGTCTGTGAGGCGTATTAGCTAGCTTACCTACTTATTACTTATATATATATATATTATATATATATATATATATATATATATATATATATATATATATATATAAAGAATAATGCCAATAGTATTTGGTGTTCCCAGGACGTCACCCATCCAAGTACTAACCAAACCCAACGTAGCTTAATTAATATCGATGACCTGCCGAGAAGCGGTGCGTTTAAGGAGCTGTGTTCACAGCCGATTCATTCATTTTTATTTTGTGGCTGCAACAAGTATGCTGCAACATGAATTATCTATCCAATATATGTTGAGGCCGAATTTTTCATCTATTAATTAGTCACATTCTTTTTGACAATATACTTAGTAACATAATATCTAGATGCGTTTTTCTTAGTTCATGATTCTCATTACTTTCCCAATTGTGATGAGAAGGATTTTATATCTTATTAGGCATAATTTTATATGTGGTTATTATATCTCTTCTTCTGTCAATGGGACGTTTTCAGTGTTTTCAGCTTTTTCTCGAAAACCTTTTGCTTTTAGTTCGTGTGTATGAGACTCGTTTATATAACTAAGAGCTACGTTAAACACACCTCATTATATGAAAGTGGGATTATTCTTGGTTATTCCGCTGGAACAATGGGAAATACATGAAGGAAATTCGTCATCCACTGTGGACGAACAGCCAGGAAGTGATGGCTATGCCGGCCTGAATATCTGAAAACAACAACCTGGTTGATCAGGAAGTCAACAAAGCAGTCTGGGCTCAGCCAGAGCTGCGAGGGTAGAAGGTGGAAGAGGCAGAGAGCTGACAATTGAATGAGGATACACAAATCTTCGTGAGATTATGAAAATATTGTTTTGCTCAAAGACACCTTTATCAAATTATAATATGATATAGATAAAACTTGATAGAACTGTGGCATGTGTCTTTTCATCCATGGTAAAAGAATCCTCATGTTGCAGGAATGTCTACACATCCAACAGTACAAGAGATGTGTTGAAAGATCATTTCAGCGTCACATATCCTAAACACAAAATTTGTGTTGACATTCAGTACACAACTCGTAACTTGTGCACAACCGCTGTTGACACAGTGAAGTAGTGGAGGTGGGAGTGAGCTGGCATTAGAGGTAATATATAGTCACTTCGCTCTTCCACATGACTTAGCTACTGAGCTCAGCCAGGCATACGAGGCTACGAATTAGAATAATCTTAAGTTTTGTAATCTGTCTTATATCTCTGTGGAAGAGGAGGTAGCAGACATGCATATAAATTTAAAGGCTAAGCCAGGATATATACACACCGTGATTTATATCTTTCAGTGTATATACACTGTTTGCTTTAATCTTGATTTTTGCCTTAAAGTATTCTTAACTGGTGTCATGTAGTCTTAATGACCCTGTGAGAAGTAGATAGGCTTAAAACCCAGCAAACAAACCTCGAGCACCATTTTCAGTCTTCGACACAAGTGTAACATTGAGCTTTTTATGGTAAGGCAAATAAGGCTCTTAATTGCTGCATGATAGCAGTATTTACCTTGTATATTCAGCTGTGTAATAAACTGAAGTGAGTTACCCAAGTTCTGCACTTTGAAAACAGGGCAGGAGCTGAACACGTTTTTATTGCGAAAACATTTCGGTCTTTGCAAAACTATATTCGTAGAACGAAACGTTGTCACAAAAGTCTGCTATGTACCTGTGTCTTTTGTTCACTGTTGTCAGCAACACAGTTTTGTATCCAGTATGTGGCTAACATAGGAGCACTTTCCTCCATGTTTTGAAACTGGACAAAAAGTATCTTCACCAGGTGCCAGACCAACTAGGCTGTGATGCATATGTGGGGCAGCAGGCCACCAGCAGCAACAGCCTTTTTGACCAGGAAAAGACCAGACGAGCCAGGCGAGTGGAAAAACTCTTGGAACTCGTCAAAGGTAAGAGTAAAGAGAAATGAGAATGTCGCTCCTGCTAAACACGTCAGTTTTGACAAGACTCTCTGGCTAACAAAACAAATGTCTCCGTTTCCTCACAACGTAAATAATCTTCAAGCTGAGAAAAACGTATTGTGCCAGTAAGTCAATAAACACTCATGTTCTTTGCATTGTAAATTCGCTTCTATGAAGTACTCAGTGGGCTTCGAAAATTCCTCCCCTAAACACTACCCAGAATTTAGAACCCCGTTTATGTTTCCGATCGCATGACATTGTGTGTGTGTGTGTGTGGAATGCTGAGACAAGATGGGGTATCCCATTATTCTATTTTTCAAGGTTAGGAATGACCACTTAGCGTAACACACACACATACATACATACGTGCACATCAAACATGAATGCCTCCGACATATTACACGAGATATAGTGACCTTGAGGAGAAATGAATATCTGAAGAACTGGGAAGTCACAGAAATGAAATTAAACTGATGGAAAAAGAAGTACGGAAGGATGGATATAGATCATTAGAATTAAACCCAACTTCGAATAGTTTTCTGTATATTGTCATGTTTTTCAATAGACTGAAGAGGGTATCAGATGAGAGGGAAATATATAAATAACCCAAAAGTGTAACTTTCCTTTGTGTTGTAAATTTTAATTGGAATTTAAAAATAGGTTGCAAGATTGGCTGGGTTTCAAAAATCATTGGATTTATTTTAATAATGAGAGAGTAAGTATTCACATACATTTTCAAAATGTTTTGGTAGATTTTTTCACTATTTTTTTGGTTTGTATTTCTAGCAATTTTTTCTTCATGTTGATGGTGATAAAGGTTTTTCCTTATTTCTCTCTCTCTCTCTTTATCTCTCTTGTTTATCAAGACTGAATGGCATTATTTCCTATGTCTTCAGTTATATTTTCCTATGGCATATTTCCTGTGTCTCCAGTCATAAATTTCCTGTATCTCCAGTCATTATTGTTCCTGTGTCTTCAGTCATATTTCTGGATATAGAAAATCGTCCCATCTTAGGACACCATTCGCTGCTAAAGCTCCATAAGTTGACTAAACCTACATGGGGTGTGCCAGCGGAAGCTTCACCACTGAACGTGTCATTATCTGACAGAGATGTGTGCCAGGAGGCACTAGCCCTCTGACTAGGTAGGCACCACCATCTGTCGTTTATTCTGTAGGACGATTTCGTTCCTCTCGTATTTAGTTTCTGTGTTTTATTACGATGAAGATATTCTTATTACAGCTACCAGTTCCCATTTTGGCTAAGCATAAGTGATGATTTTTGGTGCCTTATTCTATGTTGGTTAGTAGAAGCGCAGGGAGAACCTCTTGTAAATACCTCAGGTAAACTTCTTGTAAATACCTCAGGTAAACTTCTTGTAAATACCTCAGGTAAACTTCTTGTAAATACCTCAGGTAAACTTCTTGTAAATACCTCAGGTAAATTTCTTGTAAATACCTCAGGTAAACTTCTTGTAAATACCTCAGGTAAACTTCTTGTGAATACCCCAGGTAAACTTCTTGTGAATACCCCAGGTAAACTTTTTGTAAACGCCCAGTTAAACTTCTAGTAAACGTCCCAAGGTACATCTTTAGTAAATACCCTCATGTAAACCTTGTAAATACCCCCAGGTAAACCTCTTCGACAAGGTAACGTTCTTGCTGTATTTTATGGGTCATTTTTCTTATCACAAATGAACTATAAAGTGTTTTATATACTGTAATGCTACGTACGCTGGCAAGTTATTGTTGCCATGTTTTTTTACGGTATATACCTCTCATTATTTTTCCTTCTATGCTAATGTTTTATTTAAACATTACTGCCTTATTGTTTTTATTCTTAAGAATGTTGAGTCGGTAGCTGATGTTCATAAGATCAACAGATCCGGTCCACTCCATGAAGATCATTTTTTTCGAGAGGTAGTGGAGGCAGGATCCATACATAGCTTTCAGAAGAGGTACGATATGGCTCTTGGAGCGGGGTGGAGTGAACCTAGCAGTGACTAGCAAAGAGGCCGAGCCAGGAGCTATGACTCGACCCCTGCAACCACATATAGTCGAGTACATACAGTATGTTTACACACAAGACCCTTACCCCGCCTGCCTTCTTTTCACCCTTGTTTTCTATATCTTAATCATCCTATCCTGGTCCTCTAAATGCCCAAATAACTTGAACAACCTCTCCTCGGCCTTTTAAATTATACTTCTGGTAATCCCACACCGTCTTCTAATCTCCAGGCCCTTAAGTCTCTGCATAATATACACAACACGCATTGTTCTCAAACATGACATCTCTTCTATCTGCAGCCTCTTTCTCGCTGCAACGTTTAAAGCTCATGCCTCACATTCATGTTCAAGTGATGGTCCTACTGTGCTCCGGTTCATTCCCCCATTTTCCTCCCATAGATAAACTATATATGCCTCGATACACCACCTACACCCCTCGGTTATTTAATGATTCACCTCTTTTTTCATAGACCAATCTGATATTCAATTTTGCATTGCCTATAATTTTTTGAAGCACTCATCACCTTGGTCTTTTCTATGTTCAATTTTAATTTATTTTTTCATACCTTCCCAGATTCCTACACTAACCTTACTAACTTTTCAGAATCAACAAAAAGAACCGTGTCATTGGCAAAGTGCAGCTCTTACAATTCCCACTTTGTATTACATTATCTTCGAATCCCACACCTCTCCCCATTACTCTAGCGTTCACTTTTACAACTCCATCTATAAATATGTTAAGCAACTATTGTCTAAAAGTTTTAGTGGAAAATAATCTTCCTCTCTCGCCAACAAACCCTAACCTGAGCATCACTTTACACTTATAAACTCTTTACTCCTTTTTAGTAACCCACCACATATTTCATGCATTTGCGAATGTAAGCCAATTTCCTTCCCTATCCACCCTATCGTATGCCTTTTCTAAAAATTCTTAAATGAGACAGTTACTTATCTTTAGTATTTTTCACTTACAACGTTCACTTCCTACTTTTCCCATACAATATGCTCAGTATAACAATTATTTTTCTATAATTCTTACACATTATCTTGTCCCTTTCCCCTTTTTCAAATGCATGAATGCTCTCTGTCAGTCTTTAGGTATCATCCCTGCCGCATGTAGTGAACCTCATGCGGCAGGATTTGCTGAAATAACTTAATCACAAGCCTGGTACTCCAGGGTATAGGATCCACCGTCTAGCTTCAGCTAGGCGCCCATACTTACTCTGGGTTCTGGCTGTGTGGCAAAAGTACCGTGTGCTTTGATGAAGAATGCTCACGTTCGAATCCTGTTGTGGACTAATTTTTAAACGTATGATTTATCTTCAATTGTCAAGATTAGTGTTGGTGACCGAGTGTTGTTCTAGAACTAACTTTCTTTTTTTAAAGCTTAAAGGAAAATTATATTCACTCGGCAGTGAAGAGTTTCCATTAAATCTTCCCCATATTTTTTTGTTTTTTTTCTTTACAGATACATTATCGTGATTTATTTTTTAATTCCCGTATGTGGAGTGATTATAGTGGGGTTCACTTGACCCTCAAGTGAAGGTACTTAGTTAATCTGCAAAGCCAAGTTAAAATTTTAAAGACAAAACAAGAAATGTGGTTAGTAAATGCTGTTAGGGTGAATAGTTAGTCACATTACGTGGTAATTACATCTACCTAAAACGCAGGGACGTCCAACATGCGGCCTGCGGGCATAATGCGGCCCGCCTCAGACTCGTATAAAAGAAATTGACCTATTTAAGAAGCACACGTGAATTACTATTGTAGTAAGACCTAACTAACTCCTCACCAAGTCTCCAGCATTGTTACATTACTGCTAAAAATCTTGTAATAATAACTAACAAGCTATACACTTCACTGTTGGACTCACTAACTCTCTCTCTCTTTCTTTCTTTCTCTTTCTTTCTTTTCTTTTCTCTTCTCTTTCTTCTCTTCTTTCTTCTCTTTCTCTCTCTCTTTCTCTCTCTTTCTCTCTCTTTCTCTTTCTCTCTTTCTCTCTCTTCTCTCTCTTTCTCTCTCTCTTCTCTCTTTTCTCTTTCTTCTCTTTCTTCTCTTCTCTTTCTCTTTCTTCTCTTTCTCTTCTTTCTCTCTTTCTCTTCTCTCTTCTTCTCTCTTTCTTCTCTTTCTCCTTTTCTTTTTCTCTCTTCTCTCTTCTCTCTCTTTCTCTCTCTCTCTCTCTCTCTCTCTCTCTCTCTCTCTCACACGGATTTCTAGTCATGGCAAACTTGTGAAAAAAAAATGGACGCCCCTGCTCTAAGCCACTGAATTCCTCAACAAAACTTTTCACCATTTACGATAACATTAAGGTAATTAACCAATAAACGCTTTAACGAGAAAATATCCTCATTAACATTTTCAATCAGACTAATACATTGTTAATTTATCAACTTAACGATGTTGTATATCTATGATCTAAAGACATTGTTAATTTTCAACTAGCAATTAGTAATTCTTTAACCCTCTAGATAGAATTTTTCTAGGGTCTAGTCAGCTAATCTTTCACTTCTAGTCAGACAATACTTCTCCGATATAGTTAACTGAATGTTCTCTCTTAGTTAATCTAATCCTCTTTCCCTTAGACCTGCCAATCATTGTTTTCCCATCTGTCCAGCAAATCTTATTTCCCCTTAGACCAACTAATCCCTCTCTTATCAGATCAACTAATCCTTCTCCTCTCTAACTTATCCTTCTCTTGGATCAACTCAAATTTTAACCACTATATAATCTTCATTCCCTCTGGCCATCATTCGGTACAACAAACTCACCACACAATATAAACAACCTTCTACCCTCTAGTCTAGAGCTACCCCGAGAGTAACATACCTCTCTTCTCTTGCTACCCCTACAGTAGTGAGAAACTGTGAGAGTAACCTCCTCCTCCTCTTCCTACCCGTACAGTACAGAGCTTTCATAAGAGCACCTGCCTTTTTACACCTGCTGCTGCTACAGAACAAAGATTTCCCAAGACTAGCCTACCTTTCTCATCTGCTGCTGCTGCTACCCTAATAGAATCGAGTATTCCTGATAGCAAACTATCCCTCCCACCTCTTCTTCCTGCTGTTATTCCTACAGTATATTTTCCTGATAGTCACCTATTTCTCCGCCTTACCCCTACAGTATAGACTTTTCCTGATGGTACCTTGCCCCTCCCATCTCTTCCTCCTGCTGTTACACCTACAGCATATTTTCCTGATAGTCAAATATTCCCACGTCTTACCCCCTACAGTATAGACTTTTCCTGATCGTAACCAGTCCCTCCCACCACTTTTTCCTGATGTTACCCCTTAGAGTACGAGGCTTCTCTGAAAGACACCTACCCCGCCCGTAGCGTTGATGTCAGCCTTCTTCTGCACGAGGTGCCGGATGGTTTCCTCTCTGCTGTAGAGTGCAGCCAGATGCACGGCGGCGTACCCTTCCTGCAACACAGGCGGAAGAGCTTGTGAGGTACTCATAAACATAAATGTTATTGTTAATGTTGTTTGATGGTGAGGGATTTTGCTGTTTATTATTTGTCATTTGTAATGTCAACTACTACAAGCTTTGTGCCATTGTGTTGATGAAATATATACAGTATACACACAATTTCTCAATTCTGTTTTGTTGACAGTTAAGGTAGGACGGCTCAGCAGTGTTGAAGCAAAGGGACTGTTAGTGAAGAAGCAGAGGCTGAGGGAGAGAGAGAAACGGGGTGGGGGATGTCGTGCTGGCATCGTAGCAAGTATCAATATTGAGGTCGTCTAAGACATGCACTTTCACCTTGGAGCCACAGACACATCATATACGCTCTCTCTCTCTCTCTCTCTCTCTCTCTCTCTCTCTCTCTCTCTAACTTTTAAGCTTCTAAACAAATTTTGTACAGACACAAAGAACTATTTGAAATGTAGAATAAATATATATTTTACAAAAAAATATCATGAAACTCTGGGGCAAAAGGTTAAACATAAATGTGGGCATTTCAGATGAATAACGTCTTGGTCCGTTCTGGACCATTATCAATGGTACAAGGCCTATTTAAACGTCGACTAGATCATCAATAACATAGTTGAAAATGTAGTAGTATTCTTAATAGTAGTGGTAGTAGTAATAGTAGCAGTAGTATTAGAAGTAATAGTTTTCTTTTCAAGTATTCAGTGTAGACAAGTATAGTGGGGAGAGAAGCTTCTGGTTTACTATCCTGGCATGATATAGCTTTTATTTGTGCTTGCCTATTACTGTACTTCGGTTATTTTTGTGTGAGTAACTTTAGCTAAAAAAAAAAAGGTAATTGTCGTAGTTATACATAAAACGCAGAAAAAAGCCTATTTTATTTACGCTGCATTTTGTTGCGAAGAAGAAATGTTTATCGTTCTCTGAATATATGCAAAATGAAATATGTTATAATCAAGAAAATTTTTGCAGTATATCTCAAAATAATCCGTGACTATTACGAGAAAGGTATTTACTCGGCATGTTTCCTACCACCTTTATACCTCTGATATACCTTTGGTGAGCTCCGAGAGTTTTTTCTACTCCTGGACCCCGGCCATGGACCAGGCTCGTCAGGTGGGACTGCCACCCACGTTAACTAGTATGTGTACCGGTGGGATCTAGGTAAGCTTCATTTAACATGACAAATGCCTCTAGACGCGGGCCTAGAGGCATTTGTCCTGGAGCTTTTGATCCATGACCGAGACCTTCCGCTGGCTTATCCGATCCACCTCTTTAAAAATTAAAGGCAACATCATTTGATGTTGGTATATTAGGGGAAAGACTGGCGCTCATCCGCATATATAGCGCTGTATGGCTTTACACACACGAGTCAGAGCAGCACCTGACTCACGCTGGTCTACACCTCGTCACAGCCAGAGCCTGACTCGTGTCTATAATTACAACGGTGAAGGTGAGTCTGTTCAGGTCCTGCAGTGGTCCCTTTTAAGCGTTGTTAGATCTCTGTCTTGTCAAATATTTCACAGTAGCGCCAGGTTCGTCACCAAACACTATATATAATATATATATATATATATATATATATATATATATATATATATATATATATATATATATATGGCGAGCTTTTTATTATTTATAATTCCTTAAAAATCAGTCTACAGATCACGAAATTAATTTACTTATTTGATGCTAGATAATAATAATAATAATAATAATAATAATAATACAAGAAAATTAATCCTAAATACTTTAGGCAGGAATAAAGTTCAAACAATTATATTAATTAAAGTAAAGTTTGTGAAAAAAAATTGTTGCAAATAAAAAAATGAATACTGTGTTTATGCTCATGTTTTAACAGCTCATAAAACACCCGGTAAATCTCCCAGTTATTTTTCGTTTTACATATATGTGTGAAGCTTTGATGCAGACAAAACTCCTCCTCCACAACTAACAAAAAATAAATAAAACACGTTCCGGTCCATCTTCGTCCGAAACGTCGTCTATAGTTTCCCGTCCAAATTGTGGGTTAACTGTGTTTTTTCTTGGTTTGTTAACCTTGAGTGACACACTAGTAGCGACTAGCGAAGAGGCGGGGCCAGGAGCTGTGAATCGACCCCTACAACCACAACTAGGTGAGTACAACTAGGTGAGTACAACTAAGTGAGTACACTCTCGGGTATAAGTAGAAACTTGGTGTACATCGCTCTCAGTGTATGTACATGTTAGTCTGTGTACATGTTTGTGTACGTGTGTTTTATGGTATAAACCTTGGTAATATATACCGACAAACTGGTTTAGAAAGATATATGAGCAAACACTATACCTAGAGATACCTGGAGAGGGTTTCGGGGGTCAACGCCCCCGCGGCCCGGTCTGAGACCATGACATATATTAGAAAGTTTCGGTTCTGGGACCTTGATTAAGGGCCCAGGACCGAAACATCATCTAATAAATATATCCTAGTGTTTGCTCACGTTCTAAACCACGTTTCTTTCATCCCTTGGTCAGTTCACATGTCTTTGTTTTAGACTGATAAAGCCACTGGTGGGCGAAACGTCTGTCAGTAAAGTGTTGTATACCTGTGATCAAAAGATACACCTGTCATTGCACTGACATGGAAGTCATGTTGAGATCGACTGGGACAACGTTTCGCTCTGAGTAGAGCTTTAAGTACACAGACCAAAACGTTCTCCCGTTAAATGCTTGATCTGCAACGTTTCTTGTCTCCATGCCGAGAAATAATCATGTAGCATCTTCAGCATAGGCATTTTAACTTAGACCCTTGATGCTGGTGTGTGGCTCTTGATCCGGAGAACTGGAGCTGCCCTTCCCTTCCTCGCAACCAACCTGACTGACTCTCATGCTTGTTCTTGGCGTATCTCTGACGGAATGTAGCCGTGTACGCAGATAGCATTAACAAATTGACGTGGGATAGCGCACAAGAAAATTAACATAGTAGGGTGATGATAGCTGAGACGAGCAGTAGTCAACTAAACACTGCCCCTCTTCCTCTTTATCCTCCTCCTCCTCTTCCTATCCCCACTAAGGAAAGAGTGAACACCTACCCCACCTCGGGAATGGGGGAGTAGGGAGGAGTTAGAATCATCATGTAACGCAACGCGTCATGCAATCCGCAATCATAACGCAGTGTTCGTTTTCTTTTTTTACGCATACGCGATCGTTTATCTCTACGCATTCTACCTCTAAAACATTTGGCCTAATATATTTTTCATTACCTAGAGGTTAATTATCTTAAATTTGCATATATTTAACCGCTACTAACCAAATTATATAAATGGAGAGGGAGGTAACGGCAGCATGAGCAACACATTATAAAATGGGTTACGAATGAGGAATTAGAGACACATGCAACACCTAGGTATCTTTATTCAAATAAAGATACCTAGGTGCTGCGTATGTAGGGCTACGATGGCTCAGGACCGAATAAGAACTGTGTCTTTTGTATACAGTTCTACTGTCTTCCAGTTATGTCCTTGAATTTGTATAGATAAACCACTGGATGGCGAAACGTCTACAGATAAAGATAAGCAGATGTTGCACATGTGTCTAATTCTTCATGAGCTATGTGGCTGGCGTAGGTCTGGGGGCTATGTTGTGGCTGATTATTGACGCCCGTGGCTACCTAGTCGAGGCATCGGGGGTGTTCCCCGTGTATCGTGAGTGAGCTTTACCACGCGACCTTCCTCACCTCTTTCTTCTCCCCCTTCCTTCCTTTCCTTCCTTCCTTCCTTCCCTCCCTCCCTCCCTCCCGCGCTGCGACCAGCTTTCTTCTTCTCATTATCTTCTACGTGATTTTTTTGTTAAGCAAAAGTCTCTTGACGCAGGTTCTTGTTCGGTGATGACTTCGTCAGTGATTAATTCACTTATACCACAGTATAAGTGACTAATTAAGCAACCGCTGAGTTGCCGGTTCTGGGTAACAGTAATTAGGCATTTGTTTGTTTCTGGTGATGGGTATTAGCGACTAAATAACTTCTGGCGTCCAGGTGCTGGGGATCAGTGATACAGCAACCGCTTGTATAATGGTACTGGGTGGTAGAGATACAGTACTCGCTGGCTAATGAGACATTGCTGTTACATTTCGCTCTACGAGAGAGCTTGATAAAGCTCCTGGACGGGTCGTGGCCCGGGTCTCCAGCAGTGGGTCCCGAAGGAGTGTCGGACTTCGTACAGGTGATGTATCATTTACAACACAGTCTGCAGATTGACAACTCTTCAATCTGTGTAGTTTAAAACGTCCGACACAGAGCAAAACGTTGTCAGATTAGAAACTTATTCTGTATTTCGCATTTTTTTTTACTTCGTTCTTATGAGCAATACGCCTTTCCATCCAGCATATTATTCTTATTAAGCGGTAAAAATATTGGTAGGATTATTGACAATAAATAAGACAAAAGGTCATATGAGCAGCTAATGAGACATTTATAGTGTCTTTGATTCGCTCTCCAGGAGCTTCATGGAGAGAAATGGTATTTAATGGTATTAAATGTAATTAAATGGTATTAAATATCAATATGTTAGATAAAAACAAAAATGCAGTATGTGAAGGATCGTATTATTGTGCCTTTGTGTCATTCAGGAGTTTATCAGGCTGTCCAGGAGAGCGAAACGTAGCAGCATTAGTTGTTGGTGTTTCCTTTTACTTAACATCCTATTAAGCACTTCATAAGTGGGATGACTTACAGTATACTGTTACGGATCTGGGATGACAGACTCAAGTAAACACAATAATTAGATGGGTTTCGATTGTTGTGGGATCCGACAAAGTCGGTCCAAGTCGGTCCGAAACGTCGTCATAAGCTCCTCTATGTGCGGGTTTTTTGTGTATTGTTCCAGTTACGGTATTGTATCTTTTGTTCTTTAAAGGTATTCCCGAATACCTTAAGCTCAACCCCTTCTAACTCATTCGTAAAGGAGGATGACTGATAAGAATTTCTAGACACTGTCTTCTTTAGGACATGAAACTATAAGCGGCTTTTCAATCCATCCTACACCATTATCAGGATTGACCTAAATGTTTAAAGTTTTCACTTTAAATTGTGGTTTGCTGTTGTGACTTTTATTCTTCTGTACGTCAATTGTTTAACTTTCCTGATACTTTTATAGTTTTTGGAATGTGGATTTATGTCTCGCATTCTACACACAATATAATGCATCTTTTATTTTTGTTTTGTTTTATGTAGTTGAATTTTCACAGATTATGAGCTGTTATCTCAACTGAGGTTTTTTCACAGCCCAGTAGTATGTGATGTATAAGTCCTACTTATTTTCCAGATGCGACCCATAACATTGGGCTAACACCCTGGTACCTATTTTTACAGTTAAGGTGAACAGAGGCAACAAGTGTGTGTTGGGGGGGGGGGGGGAACATGCCTAAGATCGTTACCCACCATCTCTTGGTATATATAACTGTCTTCCTCTGCTCTTTTGCACTATTCATGGCCTAAGTACTACTACTGAAGAGGTGGTCGAGGGTTATCCTTAGTGTATATTTCAGAACTTACAATGACTCTCTGGCATCATAACTCCCCTCCTTCTTGAAAACTATAATTTACAAAAAAAAAAAATCTTCTTTTCACACTTCAGAACTCATTCAGGATCATTCATTTTATCCAGGAACAAAAATTAATATTTTCAAGATATTTTAACATTCTGTACAAGTATACTATAACACAAACAACTTTCCCGGCAAAAACATATAAATACCTAAAAAAAAAAACCATAATATTCAAAACTCAACTAATGACACTGCAGATATTTGGAAGGTAGATCTCATCAGAGAGCTGATTACCTTGAGCGATGGTCATCTGATGTGTAATTTTGATATTAGGGAGATAAATGCTGCCTTCACTCTGTGTTTAAGGATATATGGCGTAATAACGTATACACTTTATGTACGTTGCAGACTTAAACAAATGCATATGAGAATGAAATTTTGTAATTTCTGTTACGCACTGTAACTACAAGTAATGTACTTTAAGCTATTATTATTATTTTTATTATTACTATTACATTACTATAAATCACTGATTGAGATAGAAAATATTATTGTCTGTTTTACGGAAGATATTGCATGGCCATTTTTAAATGTTTTTTTTTTTTCTGAGTACCCAGCTGGTATGATCCTGACTCGAAATTCCAAGTCTTTTAAGTCAATTGCTCTAGCTTGACTGACAGCTGAGGAGAGAGATGTAGCTCACGCAAGCACGGAGTTAAAAGTTAGAATTAATCCAGTCTCCTGTATATTAGAGTTCCATTGCTAATTTATTCAGGACAAGTAACAACAGATCATCTGCTTACCTGCTGTTATTGTTGTTAATTTGCCAGAGAGAGTCGCCTGTCAGGTTTTTTAATCATACGATAGCTCACTCTGCATGCCATAAATGATCTGTGAACGTGTTCGGCGAGTACGGTAAGGGGGAACTCGATGAGTGTCAGAGGTCCTCGACTCCTCAACGCCCTCCCTCCGTACATGGGAAATTACCAACAAGCCTCTGTCTTCAAGAGGTAACTTAAGTTCTTCCAACCACTTCCTCACGAGCCGACTATGGTTCGTATGTTGAACTACTTGCGATCATCGATAACAGCCTGGTTGATCAGGCCTTAAAATACCAGGAGCCCTGGTCTGAGACCGGGCCGCTGGGAACACTGACCCCCCAGAAAGACCCTTAGGGTAAACTTCGGGACAGCGAATATCATTTAATGGAATCCTATCAGTGCGTCCAAATATTGACAGGGCAGTCAAAAGACGTATACCTGGAGGGTGTTCCGGGGGGTCAACGCCCCCGCGGCCCGTTCCATGACTATGCCTCGTAAAGAAACAATGGGAAAAATGGTTGGTGGAAGCATTCAAAACAACCATAGACCCGCTGTCAAATAGAGGAGGAAATACGAAGGAAATTTAAGTAGTGAGCATCTCAAGGGATGGGCAGCTTCTACGTCATTGATCAAGACATTTACCCCAAAAAAACATGGAGGCTCAAATGACTCGCGAAATCATAACACGACTGCAAGCAAGCCACGGTACGGGTGAGTTTAGAATCCATGGCGAGTGAGTCGTATTAATATCTAGTTGGATGAATCTTAATTGTAGCCAGCTGGCCCAGTGGCTTACGTACTGGCCACTCACTCGCTTTTATTGGGACGACGTTTAGCTCTCCGTAGATATTTATCGAGTCCTGTAAAGCGCCCCCTCAGAGCGAAACGTTGTCATGATAAAGAATTACACACAAATAACCCGCACATAGAGAGGAGCTTACGACGTTTCGGCCTGACTTGGACCATTTACAGTGTGACTCTGTAAATGGCCCAAGTGGAACTCTCTCTGTCCTATATGCGGGTTAAAAAAGAAAAATAGAGCTACAAAGCTTCTGTTATTTTTATCTTTGAATATCCAATGAAAAAAACCACAGGGGGAAAAGATAAACAATATCTTCAGAGGGTCCTTGATGTTTACGATGGACCTCTTTGTCCAGGGAACTAGAGCTGCCTCCCCCCCCCTCCTAGGGGCAAGCCTGATATATCTATTCCCACAGGCATTGTATGACTCCCAAAACGGGTTTAGCGCTTCCCCATGAATGTGCTAATATTATTATTATTGACATTATTAATATTTATATTGATGTTAATAATATTAAGATTAATATTAATAATAATATTTGTTTATTAATATTAATATTGCTATTAATACTAATATTTATATGTTAATATTCATGTTGATAATGTTGTATTTATACTAATATTAACATAGACAATATTATCAATAGAAATATTAACATTGATATTAATATTGATATAATCAATGGTATTAGATACTAAGTTATTTAAATCAGTGAGGACTGAAACCCGTTCTTTCTTCTTCAGGAAACAACGTTTTTTTTAACCCACTAACCAACGTCATTTTCCGAACGTTCTAAACTAATAACACACGCGTATTTTTAGCTGCAAACTTATAAAAAATGGTGAAACACGTCTAGGCGAGGGGAGAGAGGGATTGAAGTCCACACAGCTATGGTGGCAGGATCCCTTGTCGGTTCAACGCTTTGGTAATAATTATGGTTCCAGGAAGCATTCACCCCCTGGCGGTCAGGGTTGACAATGTAGTTTAGGTAGTTACCAGCGGACTTGCAGCTCTTGCTTAGCCAGAGTGTGTGTTTACACTGACTACCATGACAGTTGTGAGGTGAGAGATACACGAATAACCCGTACATAGGAGAGGGGAGCTTACGACGACGTTTCGGTCCGACTTGGACCGATATCCAAACATCGCAGTTGTAAATCTTTTTATTGTAAATATCCTAAAGTTCATGTATCTATTAATATATACATATGTATATAATATCTCCTGTCTGCGATTGTTTGCATTTAAATTACATTGAAAAACAGCAACTCTCGGGCCAGCATGCACTAGTATGTTAAACAACATTAATTATTATATAAGGACATTAAAACTCACCTATACAAAAATATATCTATATATAAAAGTAACTTATATACAACTTATAACCTACTCCAAAAAAAATAAACTACCACACTCCAGTTCACACTAGCTAACAGCTACTAGACAGTTAAACAAAATAAATCAACAGGGAGGCTCCATGACATACACCCCTCCTCCTTCACTACTACCTGGCAAAACACCATACAGTACTCTCGCATAAACAGGCCTCTTCATACCATGGCCTTTACAGATAAACCTGAGAGCAATGAAACACAAACACCTATGGTATACACTAAAAAAAAACTTACCCAATACCGCGCACACACACCGCTACATCTCGCTTCCTCTGCTATGCGTAACCTACTGCGCTAAACCCATCATCTGCTTCTGTCCATTCTGCCTGACAGACAGGAATAAAACTCGTCCAGATTCAGAATAATACCGGAGCTATAAAGCATTATTTTTTTTATATAAATTTTACTGCAGCACACTGCGTAACAGTGTGTGTGTGTATATATATATATATATATATATATATATATATATATATATATATATATTGTGTATGTAATAAGTTTATTCAGGTATACACAAATACAGTTACATAGATTATCATACATAGCAGCATATGAGTAGAGAACCTAGGATAACTCATAAAAGTCAGACAGAGTGACTTATTTCCATTGGGGTAAAACAAACGAACGAAGGACTCACAGGTAAGCACCCACATGGGGCGAGGGGGAAGTGGGGATAGGCTAAGAATACGTGGGGGAGAGGAAGTATTTTAGACTAAAGAAAAGAGTCAGGACTAAACCCATTGGGATCCTTTTAATACATTATTATACAATGTAGGAGTATCTTATTATTATTATACTATGAAGGATATATACTAGGAATAAGGTAAAAAGTTATTCCATTTACATGAGTTTTAGCTAATTAAATAAAAAATCTTTCTCTTCCCCGTCTGTCGCTATATTCATTAGGTACATTTTGGTTCTCTTCTTGAACTGGCTCATGCTATGACTGGCTTTCACATGTGCAGACAATCTGTTGCATTCCTTTATTGGTGTACAATAAAAGGTGTTTGAAGCCTGGCCACTGACTGTGGGTACTACAAGTTGTGCTCTCTCCCCCCCTAGTACTATATCTGCTTTGGTTCCCTTGACAAAATTAACAGCAAGATATTCTGGACACTTGTTTGTGAGCTATTTTATAAACTTGATTTAATTTCAGTTGTTTTACTCTGTCTTCAATATTCAGCATATCTAATTGTTGTAATTCATCCTGGCCTACATGTTCTCTTGGGCCCAGGTCCAGGATGAATCTTATAATTTTGTTCTGGGTGATTTGCAGTTTATCTTTCACTTTTTCTGTCAAGGCAGAGTACCATGAAGTGCAAGCATAGTCCATAATATATATTATATATATATATATACACACACATTCAGAATGAGGTGTGTGCAAATATACACAGTTTACTTTAATTTTTATTATAAAAGTATTCTAGGCCTAACAAAGAAACTCTAACAAAACTTTCACTGTGTGTTTACACAGCGGGGAACGTTAGTCTCTCACATGATGTGACTTACACCTGTTTATTGAATGATGTGGTAAGACTTGGGCACTCTAACGTAATTTGCTTATGCGGAAAGTTGGTTTGTGTGTGCGCGATTACCAAGAACTTTCAGTTCTTGAAATTTTGTTTGTGTGATCGGATAAAGTGACATGGGAAAGTGATATCGCTTAAAGGGCAGCCTTTTATCAACCCCTCCCCCCCTCCACACACCTCATATTTTGGCATCACCAGGACGTGCAACAACAGTATCAACAGAACTAGTAACGTTGTCAGCAACAACGGCAGAAACGTTTATCTGTGAGTACAATTCCTGTTGTTTTTCACTATTATTTTCGTTGTTTTCTTTGCCTCGGGGTATATTTATTATCCTGTGAGGATAAAAACACTGGTATACCTGGAGAGGGTTTCGGGGGTCAACGCCCCCGCGGCCCGGTCTGTGACCAGGCCTCTGGTAGCAGAGGATCCTTTCAAGATGACGTTTCGCTATTCCTGTTGGGGTACAGCTCATGTCCACTTCATTCTGAATCGCGTGGAGCTTGGAATCTTATCGTAGCTACTCTTGAAGCTCTGCATGAACCTTGGTTTTTGTTCATCAGTTCTAAAGGCCATTTGTGCGTCTTTTTCCAAGATCGTTCAACTTGTTCATGTACTTGTTCACAATAAAAATGCTTAGTAACCCTTTCGTTCAGCAGAGTTCATCCATCTACATATGTCCACTTTCTGCGCATTCTTGTCTATTCTTTCACAATTGTCTAAGTATCTTGCATGTCACGATCATGTTTGCCATGAGTTCGCCCTTCTATTGGAGGTTTAGCTCCTTTAGTCTGGCCTTGTGGTTCATTATCTTTCGTTCTGGAACAAGTCTGGTGG